>MU182050.1:168709-211125 GCA_016904865.1 Pissodes strobi
TATTAGAACTTAATAATAAAGTTAAACCAGCTATAAGTGTAAAATTATTTATAATAAACAGTATTTATAAAAAAAACAAATAGA
Organism: Pissodes strobi; assembly: GCA_016904865.1. Lineage (NCBI taxonomy): Eukaryota > Metazoa > Arthropoda > Insecta > Coleoptera > Curculionidae > Pissodes > Pissodes strobi. The sequence continues at coordinate 168,794 of MU182050.1, forward strand.
CAACTATAGCTAAACATTAAACCGCATTAATCAGTGTAAACTATACAAAATATCATAAAATATATAAAACTCTCTAAATCTAAACACGAAATTTATGGTTGTAGCGGTTTAAAAATAATACCAACCCATTAATAATCATAATAATCCTAAAAACAAATGAAGGGAACAGGGAAAAAACGAGCTAAGTCACATTTTTTATGAAAAACTTTTTTATTAGATATTGATTTCACAGAAAATTTTATTCTTGATAATAGTTGGTGCTTGGAAAAAACAAATTTTGAAAATGCTAAATTAAGGATAAGTTATACAGGGCACTTAAAAAATATAAAAATGATGGTTAAAAAAAACAGAAACTTTGGAATACTTTCTACAGAAAAAATAAGCTCCTATTAAGATAAAAATAAGAGTCAAATACCATTTTTTTCAAAAGTACACCGTTGTGGAGAAAATTATGTAAATTATTGAAAAAACCCTCATTTTCTTAATTTTGTCCCTATGATGCACGTTTGGAAAAAATGGTATTTGACTTTAATATTTATCTTAATAGGAGCTTTACTTTTTTCTGTAGTTTAAGTACCCTGTATAACTTATCCCTAATTTAGCATTGTCAAAATTCGTTTTTTTCCAAGCACCAACTTTTATCAAGAATACAATTTTTTGTCAAATCAATAATAAAAAAGTTTCCCATAAGAAATGTGACAGCTCGTTTTTCCCCTGTACCATTCAAATGTTTATTAGTCAATAAAAATGGTCCTATAAAAAATATATATTTTAGACTAGTTTATACGGGCTCAAGCACTTATACTGTCACAGTGATTCTAACAAAGGTTTCGTCAGCATGTGAGCTACGGAATGGGAGGGGGGTAGGCAATCCGAAATTTTGACATTAAAACCATAGTCGAAAATAAATTTTTAAATGTTTGTTAGGTTAATATAATAGATATCTAGTGCTTAGGGTGGGGCAACTGCCTTCCCTCCCTCCCGACATCCGTGGTTTCAAACAAAAAATACAGGTCCTCTTCTCAACTAAAAGCCCCTCCTTAACTACTGGAAGTAAATCCGAATTAAATAATTATAAGTTAATTTTTTACATATTTGCGTTATAATCATACTATTGGTTTACTTACATTTGTGATGTAGTCCAGTTTATCTTAGCATCCAAGCTAGGAACGATCCTATTTATATTAATAATTTTACTTAAATCTGAGCAAAATAGGAATGGAAAAGTTTGTCACTAATAAAATCATACCACCGTTTACTAGAGTGCATTCGACTGTATCACCAAAGTTTACAAAACTTTGGTATCACTGACCATAAGAAATCTTGGAACATCGTAATGTTTAGTTTCGTGGCCTCAAAATATATTGAAGCTGTTGGGAACATAAAAGCGATTTATCTAATTACCATATTAATTCCGATAAAGATTCGATCGTTTCGACCAAAGCAAAAGTCAGTGGGTGATCTGTTATTTCCCAATATAAAAACATTTAAATACCATTAATTTCAGCGTCCAACCAAATAAATCGTATTCGGTATGGTTTCTTCTTAAACTCGTTTTTAAATAGTATTCCTATGGTTTCCAAAATTGGACTTTGCGTCGCTTGTTTCTCCGGGCCGACTTTCACTTTCTTTTTTATCATTGTCGGTTTTAAAAGCGACTCGCGGAATAAAAGTTTAAGTAATGAAAGCACTGGAGCAAATCAAGGAAAAACCTATTTTAATATTTGGTATATTATTATATTAAGACCGGGATATTAATATTTCTATTAACTTTTCCGTTATTATAATGAAACGGTCGAATCTATTATTGATATTGACTTGCCGAAATATGGCGAGATAACATTGTTTTTTTGGCTACAATAGGAAGCGTAGTGTAGATATTGTATTAAAATAAATTAAGCTTTGTTTGTTTCTTATAATGAATCGAATCCACAAGTCATCGAGAGAGTTTTACAGAAAATGCTCAAAAGTGCTGCAAGGGTTTTAAGTTTAGCGACAACAGTGACATCATTAATTACTATTTACAGGTTTCTATATACCCTTTATTTGCTAAGGCTTCTGAAAAATTCATCATATTTAAACACTTATCAATATCAATTGACTTTATCCTAATGGATCTTCCTAAAGCGTTTTATCTCATTTGCTATTTGAAATTCATCATGGAAAGTTTAGTCGGTTGAGTCAAATAATATAGTTGTAACTACTTAAATCTAAAATAAGGTATTCGCAAAAGTCTCTGATTTGTGATTTCTAAATACTGCATATATATGCTAATGCACTTACTTTCGTTAGTACAATATCAATCGATTATATCCACTGATCTATACAAGTCAGTGATTATATCTGATTATTTGCTATTCAAAAGTCATCATGGCAAGTATGGGAGGCGGCGTCAGTATGATTTTTCTTCCGACTTTGTAAAAGCTTTTGATACAGTTGACAGTTATATTCTTCTAAACGTATTATTTCAAGGTGTTGATGGATTTCCAATGGTTTACTCTAGTATCTCATGTCTGCTTTTCGCTTGGTAAAATTACTGAACTCGATTCGGTAAGACATACAAATATACTTTTTTCAAGCTGACGCCCAGTTCATTTCGTATTAGGTAATTAACCTTGAATTTGGCAGCATAGGGACTTCGTTTATTTCGTAACTGAATTATCATCATTGACAAACTTAGTAAATATACCTTGGATATTGATTGTAGCCAAATCATTTAGATACGGAACTGGAACAGTAAATATGAAATAGTTTGCATTTTTTGATTATGTCAAGATACTTATAACCATTGAAGTTTTCAATTATTGATTAAATTTATTACTGATTTTGCTTCTTCATTTTGACGAGTAAATAGGATGCCGTTTTGCAAGGAATTGCTCTATTTTGTTTTTTATATTTTATATAATAAGTAGGCTGACGGGTGTACTACATATGGGACTATTTAAATATTACTGGGAAAATGTATTTTGATATGGTGAGATACTGAGTTAAGCCATTTTTGGTAGAGCCAAATTTCTCGCGTAGATAGAAGTGATGAAATATAAATTTGTGACTACATAAACTAATTAAATTAAAAATCTTGACAACGATTTTTAATCCTATTGTTTCTAAGTGATCTAAAAGTGAACAACAACTTTAACCAATATTTTTTTTGCTTAAATGTGTATGTAATATTTACATACAAAATAAGGGTATTATTGTTGTAAAGGGACTAGGTTGTCACGAGCAGTTTTAATTACCTTTGGCTTGATCTTGTCTTGATATTGCATACGTGTTACATGTTTTTCTCTTGTACGCAATATTAAGACAAGATCAGGCCAAAGGTAATTAGAACTGTAACTTAAACAGTTTCTTCATGTCGCCAGTGGATTTTTTAAATAGTGGATTTAGAGACTCGGTACCTCAGTATAACTTCATGCATAAACCATAACTTGAGTTCTCAACGCTGGTGGTTGGAAATATAAAACAGATATTTTTACTTTATCTTTAAAATATTTTATTGGATAAAGAATTACAGTATTCTTATCGTACATAATCTAGAATACGGTACCAGTAACTTATTGGAAGGAATGGTGTTGATTTGTATTATCAGCAGGTAGCTAGCATACGTAAGAACAAAACATAAGTAAACAGATAAGAAAAAATGGAAGCGAAACTTAAAAGAAAACAGTATAAGAGAATCATTGACATGGGCAAGGAGGGATATAACTATGCAGGCTTTTCTTCCTACTGCATGCTTTCCTTCTAGCTGGAAATGCGCTCAGGTGAAAGCAATCCCGAAGAAAAGTAAAAAATGATTCCATATATCTACCGTCCAATTACCTTAGTTACCATTATGTCCAAAGTCATGGAGAAACTGATCAACGAACGGCTCTTAAATTATCTCGAATTATCCGGCATCATAAGCGATTGCCAGTATGGCCTCCGCAAGCACAGATCAACCGGAGATCTCCTGACTTACGTGACCTACCAGTGGACCGGAGCCATTGAGGGCTCCGTGCGCCATAACGGATTGCTAAGAAAAGAAAATTGACAGCATACGGACTACTACCAGTACTGCTTCTATGGCTTTCCAATTTCTTAAGGGTTCGAAGCATCCCAGTTGGTATTGATGAACATCTCTCGGAGGAAATTAAAATCAATGCCGGAGTGCCTCAATGGTGTATATTATCTCCCACACTGTTCCTGCTCTATATCAAGGATATCTTAGACAGGACAAAAAATTTTATTTACACTTCGCAGACGACACCACTATTATATCCTCATTCATGTCACGGACTCCAATGACCGCTGCTCGTTCCAGACGCAAGCCAGAAAATCAGATTGCTGCCATCAATGAGGATATGAACGTCATCGTGAAATGGCGTGAGGAAAACAATGTCCAGTTTAACGCAGAAAGGACTCAAGCAGCTGCCTTCTCTGTGCCTCTGTCTTGTGTGTGTGCCGAACATAAAAAAGTGCTTTAATACATAGACCCAAACCAATCACAACAATTTAAAATATTGGATGTTTAGAGGCTATTTTTTTAAATATTCTGCCGTATTACTAGTCATAAGCATGACAAGTAAATCAATAAGTATGATCATAGTATTAAACTACAATATATCAAGATCTATATGTGCGAAACAAAAAATATAAGACAAAGTATCAGTGAAGAATATTAATTTGGCAAGAAGCTGCCAGGTGCAGTCTTCCCAAAAAAGTCATCATCACTAAATCATTCTTTCACAGGAAAATATCGAGAAAAGCTAAAAATAATATAAATATTTTCACTTTTATTTTCTTCAATCAATACGATTGAAGAAAATAAAAGTGAAAATTGAAACTTATGAAGAGTACGAATATAAACTCACTGTGTGAGTTGTAATCAACACAGAACAGACCACGAAAGTATAGGAAAATAATACTTCAACGGAGAACTTTACTAAAAAATACCATAATTAGAGGTTGACTCAGCAAACAAAATTTATATTTTAATATGGTGATGGTCAAATAGTGACATGGGTTATGAAAGAGTAATGATAAGAGAAGATCAAAGAATATTGGATTGGTTGAGAGAACTGTCCTAAAAACTTAAAAGTTCTGCTCAGCTACATATCTCTCGTCATATTTTTCATTACCAGTTTTTGAGATAGCTGGATTTACAGTGTTATTGGCAAATTAGTTGATTACAAGAAATCGTTTATGTACTACGAGAAGACATTCGATACAGTAAAATATAGCGCGAACTACCCAATATTAGGCTAAAGTAATATTTTTAATGTAAACATTTTTAATTGTTTGTTTGGTAGACTTTAGATTCTTGTATTGAAGTAAAACAAATATATTCTAATGAATGAATGTAAAAATGATTTCCATTTTAAAAACTCTTACTTAGATGAAGTTATTAACTTTTGGAACCACGTTTCATTCGAATATAATTCAATTGCGCTGCAACCACATGATTTTGGTTTGGCTGTTAATGTTAGATAACTTCAGGAAATAATACAAACACTAAAACAGAGACATGTTTGAGCATAATTATTAAAGTCAGAAATGGTAATAAAACAGCTTTCAAGCAAATTGAAGACAATGGAATAGATTATCACTCTGATATTGGCAATGGGTTAAATAAATTACTTTTTTTCTGAAGGATTAGTAGAATTTAAATTCCATCAATAATTCCAACAAATTGTCACTATATTTTATGTTTACACAACTCCGACCTGCACTGTCTTTGCAAAATCATTAAAAACTTGTAAGAAGCCACTCACCTTCTGGTATCCACGAAATACTAGGAGCAATTATTGTGGAAGAAGTCGTTGACATTATCTCAGAGCCTTTATGTTATCTTATAGGGCAGTTGACAGCAAATGGTAGTTGCCAGAGACGAACTTCAACAGTAGGCAGAACTCAGCCGTAGTACCTCAGAACTCAGTTCCTGATCGCCTGGTGTTTCGGGTTTATTTGGATAAGTTGTCGGTCCTTTACAAGTCAGCATCTGGACCGGTTATTTATGTCAACGATACAAACTTGCCGATAAGGTCTAGATTATCACAGAATCGTCTATACTTGCCATGATCAGCTGTAGACGAGTTATGCCGCTGGTGTGATTTAAATGACGGAACACTCAACGGCAAATCAGGTCTCACATTATTTGTATAATGACTATATACGTTTATTAACTATCATACTTTTAATTGGTACTGTGAGCTTATTTTAACTCAGTATTATCTTTGCAAAAGAAAGTATTAAGAATCATAAATAACTCTGCCATTTCAGGGACATTATAAACCGGTTTAAAAAAAAATGATTCATTAACTTTGGCTAGTCTTTACATTTATCTAACAGGAGAACCTTATTTCAATTAGAAAAAAAAAATGGCAATATGTATGATCATGAAAGGTAATTCAAGAAAAGTTTGTCGATTCTGTTTTGCAGGCTATCCATCATTCAGGCTGGACCTCATGCTTATTAAAATACATAATAAATTAAATATAAAACAATAAGTCCCCAAATAAAATCGGTTTTAAACGAAGACTGATACATTTCTAATAGAACAATTACTGCTCTATTTAGTATCGAATATGATTGTTTCATTGAAATAATTGATAAACTTATATACAAGTGCTTATTGTAACTTTGACGTAAAGTATTTTTTGTGTAGTATGTTCATTATGGTTGATGGCATAAAAGCTGTTTGAAGTTTGAATTTTTATATAAACTAAGGAAACCTGAACTGAGATATACTGAGGATATTTATTGAAAAGTAATTTCAGCCATTACAAGGATCATCAATTATAATTTTCAATTAACAACAATTGAAAAATACATAAATGTCATGTAATGCATAACTTTCTACCTTCTATCTTAAAAGATTTACTTAACACAAATTGCTTTATTAAAAATCTCCTAAAACATATATTTTTTTAAAATTTTTTGCTATTAACAATGTTATAAATAATAAGATTAACAACTCAAATTAAAAGAAAGTATCCATGTTCCTCACTAATCAGACATTTTCTGCGGACACCCCACCACGCATTAGATTTTGGACAACTGAAATGGTTCTATTGGTAATATCTTAATTCTAGATCTTACCGTTAAAATTGAATTATTTTCCTCTGTAATCGAGTTTAACCGTGACTGACCTACTTTATCACCTTGAAAATACCTATGGGTTTGCTTACCATTTCAACATATTCATCCAAATCCATGGTATTTTTGTAAAAATTCCTATTATTTTTTTTACATATTTCCCACCTTAACTGCAGTTTCTACCATTGTATGTAATAATATGTTAATTGTGAGTTCCGCCATGTGCCAATGGACAAATGGCCCTGATTACTTCTCAATTTAGTGTTATTCTATTATTTGATCATCATTGATATTATTCCTACGTCAAACAGAAAATGAGATAGGCACATATGTTGATATTATTTAGCTTAAAAAATTACACAATTTAGTCTTATTTAAGAATAATTTACATTAGAAACAATACCAAACATAGTATAAGTTTTTTAAAACAATTCAAAATTTAAAATTGCCCAAGAATTATATCATGCTGTAAAAAGCCCATTTTAAAAGATTATTTTTAATCCTTCTCCTGAATATAGATTTTGTTGTTTTTTATTATTTTAATATGCAGTAAATGCGCATTGTGACAGTGGGACAGTGGTATTCTGTTAAGTCTGTGGGATACTGATGGTAAATTAATAATTTTTGTAGTTAAAAGTAGTAGTTATTGTAGTTTTACAATAACGGCCGTGGAAGTACTACTGCGATACTTGGACAAAATTGACAGTAGGTATAAGTCATATAATATGTCACGGTACCCTCACGGGTATATTATAGGCCTCAACTTTTCGTGGCTTGTGTGTGTCATATAAAAAAAGTAACCATTCAGGTTATATCTATTAGGATTGTTAGAAATATAATCCAATGATATATCCGAAATGCTCTTTTGGGATATCTGAAATGCCTTTTCATAGCCTCTATATGGCCCAGTTTTAAAGTACGGCCAGATCAACGCTGCATATATATTCCAACCCATTGAAAGATTGCATAATACCTACGTCTGAAGGAATACATAAAGAGGTAGCAACGGCCATATTAAAAAATAAGAATTTTCTAGAAATCCTTTCAATTTGTTTTTCAAAAACGAGCATTATTATGTAGGTAGTGTTCCAAGACCATTACACCTTTAGGGTCGTCATCTGGAACATATCTTAAACTGAAAGTGATATTCTGCTGTTGCATGTCTCTACTTACTAATCTTAGTAATTTTTCCCTATTCATATTTGCATTTGCCTGTGTAGTGTCCACAACATCGAGCCAGGAATAGCGTTGTTAAAATAATTATTAAGGAATCAAACGGATCCGATTAGGGATCCTTGAGGAACCTTATGTTTTATCTGTAGTTAGTCCGAGATTTGTTTATTATAGGATGTTTGTTTTGTCATCTACGCCCTAATCAGGTAGCTATCTAACAATTTCAAACGGTTCAGAACCAGAACCATAAAATCCTAGTTTATTTAGTAGTACAGAACATAATCAAAAGCGTTTGAGGGATCAGAGAACGCAGCTTGTGCATTGTGCATCTCTCAAAAGCTTCGGCAGTAAACCCAAATAGCTTAGTTACTACGTGACTAGTTGAGCGTTTTGCCCAAAAATTAATCTGTATATATATAGAATGAATGATCAACGTACTATATTCGCAAGTAAGTAAGTATTATTTCTATTTTCAATTGTTTTCATTTATTATGACGAACATATTATTATGGTTTTACAATTCCTTTGTAACTATCGCCTCGTTTTCCTTAATGATTCCTAAGTAAGTTTTTGTTTGGTACCATATGGCGCTTTGCATTCAATAAATAAGATGGTTGAAGTTTTAGTATTAATATTGTGTATTTTTTATATATGATCAACCGTGTAGTGTTACTGGCTGGTCAATTATATTTTGAAAAATTACTTCACCAATATGAAAAAGCTCGATCTAATTGGTTCTATGACAGCGCGATTATAGAAAGAAGTTTGCACCCTGGACGAAATAACTCTAAAAGGTTCTTAAATTGTTTATATCCTTCTAACTTTGGAACTTCAACAATTTATTTAAAGGCGAAAAAGAATATAGTAAGTTACATCGTAGGACAAATTTCTTTGTATTTGAAACATAATACTTCTAAATTTCTGGGATTGATATTAAAATATTTTTCCTGGAATAATGGATATTTTTCAGAAATAAATATACTGCCAATGTCGAGTTTTAAAAATCCAAAAGTATTTCGCAATAATTCATCACAACTGGTGTCTGGTTTACATTCTTCTAAAAAGGTATGTTTTGCATAACCCGAACGAATGCTAGCGATCGGTGTTTCTGGAGCTGGCTGAATAGCCGAGAGCAGGTAGAGTAAACTTATTTCTGGAACTTGAAATATTTTTATGCTACTCATTCCCTGTCATCTCAAATATAAGTTTTTGGTTTATTTAATTATTATCACAGTACCTAATACATTCAGAAAATCCTAACCTAATCCAACTTAGCCTTGATGCGGCGCGAACAAAAAAACTGGAAATATAAATTGCGAGATCAGGTGTATGCATAATCAATATTCATGGAAACACTATGAATTACTTTGCATATAGTATGTATGGTTCAATCGGCTTTGTTATTAATTTTTTACAATAGGCATATAATTTATTCTATAATCGAGTACTTAATTGGCTGGCTAATTGAACAGTTTCCTTAAGAAATTAATTTTAAGAGCCTAGACGGTTAAGTATATAAAATATAACCACTCTCTAATAGACAGCTTAGCACAAAGACAGTATTATGTATACGTCATTATAAGATGGAGGAAACAAGTAATACGGAAATATGTAGTTTTAAGCTAACAATGCAAGAAATATCTAGGTTTTAAACGTAGATTATTTTTTCAATTAAAATAATCTGGTTGTCGAGAAACTCAACTTTAACTCCAACCGCTTTTTTGAATATGGAACGTTATTTTTCTGAGAGTAGATTTTCTTGTAATGAGGTGTAGTAGTTTAGTAAAAAGCCAACTGAGAACGATAAAATGTTAAATGTTTTGTGTTTGTGGGCGGGCAGCAACCATCGAATAGTTAGAGTGAAAATGGTGATAAATATATGCAATGACTGAACAAATATGAAAGCGAAAACTCCTATCGAAGATACCACAACTTAGCAGGGTTCGTCGAAATCAAACCCAGATAATCTGGAAAACATTAAGAATAGACAGCTAGACATAGAATACCTAAACATTAAAATAAATGATGAAGTATCATCAAAAGAAAGAAAATATTCAAGACGAGCAGAATACAAATTCGGCCACTCTAAGCTAAATAAACAAGAACGTAAATATTAGAACGGGTAGATATGCTCGTGCTTCGTCATAGCACGAGCATATCTAAATGTATCGGGGCAATTCTCAAAGTGTCCTCTGAAATTGGTCAAATCTAGAAATGAAAATTATTTCACTTTTGCCCGGACACAACGTGATGTTCCACCTCATCTTTGGGCAGAGCTTAACAATATATAATACAGTTAGTAATTCAGGCAGAAAAAAATCCTGTCCGAGCTTACCAAGAGCTGGAGCGACCAGATAGGTTACACCCTGGTGGACATTGACACTATTTTTAGACCCTCCAGTACGTCGAGTTATATAGATATACACCTGGAGGCTTCGACTTGTACATGCACGGTTTATTTAAGGCCCGAACCCCCCCTGGACGTTCGATTTCGGGAATCAAAACGGTCCCCGAACGTTTAACACGCGTCCCCCAAACTGGTGACGAAAAGGCCGATACGCGACACGTGTTAACTCGATCGAGAACGAAGCGGAAGTCTTATGGGGGTTATAATATGTGTCTCTATACTCAAAATTCTTATTCACATCACATAACCTATAAATTGCATGAGTCGGTATTTTTTAAAAGTGGATTATATATTAACTTAATATTTAGAGATTAGTAAAAATATTTAATATGGAAGAAACTGATAATATTATAGTATCTAATATGAAAACTAAATTTGAGTCAAAGCTCAATGGATAAAAGCGAATGCAGTGAATTAATTACGTCAGATCATTATATGCGTCTAATAAAAGAAGTTGAAATTGTTAAATATAATTTCAGAGTATTTAAATATTATTAGAATACGATGAGCATGTGCCCAATAAAAGGTTGGGGTTAAGAAAAGTACTCGTACTAGTAGGAGTAGCAGATATCACAACTGTTAAGTTTATTTCGATATCTTGGGTCTATTCAGATCCCTAGAAATGAAATATTATTACGTTTTTGTTGAATTAAGAAATACAGTTTTTCTTAAAATACCACAAAAACCTATTCGGGTTGCTACCGTCTCTATAAAAAGAGTACAAATTAAAATAATTCAAGGAAAAGAAAAACACAAAGAAGAGCAGCATTGATAATATAAGATTGACAATATTTGACGTGTCGATAATTGGTGATTCAAACAAATTAATCTGACTTCTAAAACAAATGGATAATTAAATATTATTTTCTTGTTAGGGAATTATTTGAATTATATTACATTCAGCACATGCCAATCGTGGTCACGGGTGGCGTAATCGAATGGAGCACCACTTAAATGTAACAAGAGATTTAATAATATAATATATAATATATCTTAGTCTCTGTGAAGCGTATCAAAAAGTTTTCTCATTCAAAGAGAGAGAATATAAACTCGTAATGGCATACCAGGATCATCTTCCCAAATTTGTGGTTCCAAGAGCTTTAAAAACAAAACCTGCTTAAAAAGTTGCATATAATTTGTGTTTTTGTTTGAGGTTCCGAGTGTTCTTCAACTAGATAATGGACGTGAGTTCGTAAATGCAGTCATATTTGAAGTAATGATGTATGGATATACCTTAAAATTGTCCACGGGGACCAGGCATTTGCAAAGCCAAGGTAGTGTCGAACATGCAAACCGAGACATTGAAAATATGTTAATGACATTGATGGAAGAAAATAACTCAATCCAATGGAGTGAAGATTTAGCCAGTTTAGAAAAATTATGCAATTCATGCTGGAATTCAGCAAACACCCTATGGTGCCACATTTGGTTGCCAGGCTCGCATGAACTTACAGGCATCCTCAGTTCCTAGCGAAGTTCAGAAAAATACTGCGAAAAAGTAATTGCAATAAATAATGGGACAGACAACTTTGATAATAGAGTTGCAGATAATTCGATAAGTCATGATTTTCTAACTGCTGAAATTTCTAAAAGTTAAATTTGTACTTTTTGTGTAAACAGTAAATTTGTGCATTTAAAGCATTGTACTTACTCCTTAGTCCGAACCTGGATTGTTGGTATAATAGATTCCGTTATATGCAACAGCAAGTTGACACTCTCTCAATGAAATCGTTATTAATCGTTGTCGGTGTCTCAGTCAGTGTTGGGTAAACAACAATATGTCAAATAAAGAAAGAACATGCTTCTACCCTCTCAAATGCATCCGCTTCCGCACAACTTCCCGCTTTATTTCTCCCTGTCGCGACGGCAGGAAAAATTAGATTTTAGTGCCTTACAACCACTCAACCGTGATGCATCGATCCCAGTCATCGTTCTGCATGAATTTGGCGCCAAGTACATTTGCCCAATCGCAGCCCTGTTTGACGCCAAGATATTTAGTAGTTTTTCTCATTTGTTTTCCCAGATATTTAGAGGAAATCTGTGTACTCTCTGTCCTCTTTTTCCAAGCTTGGATAAAGAAATCCTTTGGGCGTTTTAACACATTTTCTAGAGACACGTAGCGTCTCCGCTCTTGAAGATAGAAGAAGGTAAAATGGCGGATGGAAATTTGTAAGAAGACAAATCTATTCCTCTACTAAAGATTCGAATCGAATGTTCGAAGTCTTACACCCCTGGTGAGGTTGAAGTAAATTTAGAGAATCGAAGAAGACGTAAAGCACAAGTTCTTGTTAAATTTAAATAATCAAGAAGTTTAGTTAGACATTTAATAATAGTTAACCATATGTACAGTACCTATTTAGTTTTATGTGTGAATAGATGAATGCTTGAAAGTTGTTAGAAATTATTGTATATATTTATCATATTTAATGCAAATTAATTCTTGCATTATTAAAGCACATAATACCAGAATACAGGTTTCAATTCACAACCTATGTTTAAAACCACCACTACCCAATTTTAATACAGTCCACTAGTTAAAGTGGTTAATTATGAAGTTAGTTACCACCCCCACCTTTATGACCATAAATGATTTAAAAAAATAATTGTTTATACCGGCCACCGTTTATCTCGTCTTGAGGCATCATAAAGTTCTAATACGTTAAAAATATTTAAGTTTCTCTCAAAAAACACCAACGAAAAAGACTGGTGGCAGTCCCTCCTCAGGAAGTCAATGCTATTAACCTAATTTAGTCTCAATTTGGAATTTGGTATTACATCAAGGAATGTTATAATTTGACCACTGCCTTAAGTAACCCAAAGCAACATTTCATTTTAAGTGAAATTTACATTTTTCTTAACCTATACTGGTATACCCATTCGCATAAAAGTGAACCAGTTTGAAAACAAGAGCTATATACAGGTTCCGATGAAAGTGATCTCGTATAACAAATTGTATAATGAGTTTCAAACGAATAACATATACTTGCTGTTTATCGGTATTTTGTTGGAGCAAATTATATAGTTTTGTTTTTAATTTTCGATTAAGGAAAAATATTACTTTCGTATTATATAAAGCTGTTATTGATGTGTAAATATCTTACGCGGCGGTATGAGGGTAAATCTCGATAAATGGGACGGAAATGTGCAAACGGATGTGACATCATAACCATGCGCGGTGATTAGGTTTTTTTCTAACGCCAGAATAGAGGCAACAAATTCCAAATAAGTGGATGCCTACATTCAGGCGTCACGCGGATATGTTTACACATCAGTGTCTCGGGTACTAGCAGACTCGCACAATTTTTGTTTATAAATACGAACACTTATCTAAACGTGGTAAATGGATTTATATAGCTGATGGTTAAGTTAAGACATTCAATATCGATAGAAAATAACATAATATGAAAAATCACATGCATGTAGCTTTTTCCTAGCAAATATTTTTTTCAACAATCTGTCGAGAAATGTATGTCAATATAGTAAAAACATTTGCTTTTTGCTACTTTACTGAAAATAATCAAAGATCACCCTACTCTTAGCCTAACCGAAAATAATACTGGATTTAAAGGAACAAGAAAGAAACCAAAGAAGAACAACACCAAGATATCACAATTCGGCGAATGACAACGAACTTCCTAAGACAAACGGCCGAAAATTAAAATTATTTGCCAAAAGGTGATAGGCGGAATGAATAACATTCCGAAAAATGATTAGCCGAATTGATAATCGGTTGTATACGATTATTTGTCGCATCTTAATTGACCGAATACGATACGAAAAATAAAAATTAACCCAGACTAGATATTTTGCTCGATTATATTATCCTTCGAAAAATATATAAAAGTTGTTCAAATGAAGTTTTATTCGATTTTTTGCTGAGCCAGTTCCAATCTAAGATTTATTTATTCTTAGCTTAGCTGAAAATATTCAAGGAAAAACAAACATAGGAAATAAAAATAACAACAAAATACCACAATTCGCCGAATGACGAGCAACGACAAAGAAATCAAATACAATTAATACCAAAATACGGCAATTCACCCAGGACATGTCAAATTTTATAAAATTATTGGTCGAAAGACGATTGGTGAAATGGATACTAATTTCCCGATAATCAATTGCCAGAAAGGATAAGAGATCGAATGCCACGATCTGCCGTAGGAGATTTGGATATATACGATGATTCAGCTTTAAAATAAATCAAACTGATTTAAATAATGAACATTATAAATTAAAAACATGATAATTTTAAAAAAATTTCAAAGAACAATGATTTTATAAAATCTTTCAGGAAAAACTGAGATATTTTAGTTCTAAGGATATTGTCGCACTAGGCCAATTGCCTTTCAATCAATCGTTATATTAGATCAGTTGTCCATTCGGCTGATTGCCGTATTTAGCTAATCGTCTTTCGGTAAATTGTCTTTCGACGAATTGTCTGGATGATCATTTTTACCATTTAAGAGAATAAATTTACTCGACTTATTCGACAAAATGACCTTTCTATTTTTTAAATAAATTTCCTGATAAATGAATTTCATTTCGAACAAATGTTTTTTGTGCCTTAGTTTGGGTTTGCTACCGATGATACAAAAAACGTTTGAATATATTTTAATTTAATCGAGCTGTTATATAAATTTTAAATTCCTTCATATATTTTCAGATATTGTAATTTAGTAATTGTAAACCCTATTTAATCTATTTCGTTCTAAGACATGCTAAAAGTACGTTAGTTTGGAAATGTTCAACAAGCATTCAAGTTTACATTACGTTATATTTCTGAAACTCAGTATAACTATTCAAACATATGGTTTTAAAACACCATCAAGAGACACCTACGTTTCCTGATAAACTTTCACTTGTGTGCAAGTCAAACCGATTTGAATGGCAAAAGCCAAAGATTTAGTGCGAATTTACCGGCATATAAATTGTTAGGAAGAAAAAGACTACTTGTAAAAAATCTCCTTCAACTCAAGCTGCAAGATATATTACGTCGATTTGAATAAATTATTTATTATTGTTGAGTTTATATGGGAAAATACAAGACAAGGAAGGAAGTAGGAACATCTTTGTCAAATCCAACAGAATTAATTTCACTTAATTTAAGCTTGACGAACAGTGAGAAAGCAAGCTTGGTTGTTACTTGTAATAATAATGGACAATCTTCAGTACATCACATTTTATTTGTTTGTTCTTTTATCTTAGTCAGACGGATTTCTACTCTACTGGCTCGAAACTATTTCTATTTTCTTTAAAACGAATTGCTTCGCTCAACAGAATAGAAAGAGGGTTTTTCCAAATGATGAGCACTGTATATAGAAAGATCTGTGCTATATGATTATTCATTATGGTAAAAATGATTAAAGTCTTGATATTCAGGTTATTAATTAGTTAGTAATTATGGATCATACCTAGGAAGAAGTCTCTTTTGAACTTCCTTAACACAGAACCCTTCCTAATAGTGTTTTTATTCAAATGAACAGATGAATTTATGAATGAATGATCAAGGGGGTGTCCATATACTACGACCTGTACAGATCTATTGTGTCCCCTTTCCATGGTGCTTCCCTTGATGTGATTCTCAATCAGAGTACCTCATCTAGCTGCAGTGCTTTGGTAAAAGCAAGTAGTCTGGATGGTTCTATGGATGAAAGTTCCTCCTGTTCGTCGATGCAGCACCCGAAGCAGACTATTCGCCTGTTCGCGTCTGCCTCGTACTCCGTGAGAAGGTGTTCCGGGGATTCATCCCCCTCCTCACCGAACCGACAACTGGTCTCGTTTTCATATTTTATTCTCTTCAAGTGCCTTCTTAACCGGCAGTTGCACGTCAGAAAGACGGCGAGGATGCTGAGATTGTTTTTGCTCAGTGTTATAAGGTGTTTTGATCTTCCTGGGTGAAAAAATCCTAGAAACATCTTTGATTGCTTTAACCCTTGAAGGCGTTCCCATAGACCGGTCCATTTGGTTCGCTCTTCTATCCCGAATTCTTCCTTGCAGGTGTGCGTCCATATACCACAGAAAGGTTCCGGTCCTAAAAGCGCAGTTTGTGCTTCTACTTTTGGCAACTGGTCTGCTTTTTCGATGCCTATTATCTCAGATTGTGTTGGTATCTATTACAAGGATAATTTATTATTCTGGCCTAGTTCATTTAGCCTATCTAGGCATTCCCATACCATTTTGGAGCTGATTTTTGTTGAGCTCAGCGCTTTGATGGCAATCTCTTTCTTCCTATAGTTTCTGTAGAGGTTGACCTGCGCACATCTTCCTATGGCTTTAAGTTCCGCCTGGAATATGTTCGGGTGTTTTCCCATTGCTTCGGAGATTTTGGTTCCTGGCCCAAATACTCTGGCTCCGGCCCCTTGTCCCGTCCGTATACCATTTTATGGCACTTTGCTGCGATGTGAGAATGCAAGTGGTGTTCTTTTTCCATTCCTCTCTACTTCTTATCACGACCGTGAAGTATTTTTCAAAATTATATCTTTTGACTATATCGTCCCCGGGGAGCCCAAGAAGTGGTATATACTTTGTCAGGGATGTTAACGCCTTCTTTCTACGCCATTCCCTTCGCCCGCTTCCTCTCTTGTGATTCTAGTCATTGCTTGTCTAGCTGCTCCCTACACAACAATAACTATTATTTATGTACTTGGTGTAACCAAAGCCTTGTGCAATTGAAAACTTTTATAGATTCCTCTTGAATTATTCGAGTGTGTTATGCATGCAAAGTCGCGTTTAAGCTTTCCTAGGGAAGACACCGAAAAGCAATGGTGGAAGAAAGCTAAAATTTAATTAAAACAGTTTTTCGTGTCGTTAGACGTCTATATAGATGTCTCTTTGGTATGAAGAAACTAAGTATATTCGCATAATCTAAGGGTCAATGGTTGCCAAATCTGTTCTATTTCCCTAAAATGTCACTTCATTTTGATGCTGAAGTGCTGTATATCTTAAAGTAAATCAGATACATCGCAGTTCAAACTTCTTCCATCTTATTTTTTAATCCTTGGACAGTATTCTTTGATACTCCAAAGTGAAAAATCTTCTTCTAAAATACTGAAGTGATGATTCTGGTTTTGGCGGTTGATAAATTGAAATGTTAAGAAAAATTGGCACTTAAACATTAAGTCATACTTACATTGAAATACCACAAGTCTCGAAAACTGTATAACATATTGAAATAAATTAATTTTAATCAATTGCAGACCTTTAAATTATTTTAATGCACTGCTATTTTATATGCACTTAAATCGAAGCAATACAAATGCATTCCGATCTATTATAAGTATTATAACCCTATAGAAGAGCTTATAAAGCCATTAATAGAGATTTGCCTCCTACACGCAAGCAAATGTCAAGGCAATATCAAGGTATCTTACAAGTAGACACGAATAAAAAAATTGTTCATGTAAGTCTGAAAATAATGTACAGGAATAACTACCTTTTTAATTGGTTCTATGTAAGTAAATATTGTATTATTATTGACATAACTATTGCAATAATAACTTTTCCCAATCTAGGCATTCAATGTTTCCAAAAAAAATCAGGGTGCATATTTATTATAAGAGTAAGGTAGAGCGTCCAGATAATACTTTTCTTTAAGCCTTTGTAATCGTTTATTTTATAACATTTCGGTGAATGCAAACATCTTCACCACATTAACTCATGATTTGATCAAAAACATGATCTAGTTTTAGCCGAAATTAATTTTTTAAAACGGCAGTAGTGGACCAGATAACCTGACTAGTCAAGTTAATTCCACTTAACCTGACTAATAATAATCAAAATACACTTAATAAAAATATATTATATAAAATAATACAAAAAAGTAAAATGTTTTAGGAACTAAAAACTCAACATTAAAACAAAATCATTGAACATTATATTTAACAAAATCAGTGTTAAGTTTTCGTATCCATCTGTCCAATATTTAATTCGAATTGGTAAAGCACATACTATATCTACACATAAAACGAAACTGGAATATTCATCTGAATATTTAAAACGGTTGGGTAAAAAAGCGACATCGTAACCATTAAAAGCCTTTATAAGTATTTCTGAAGCATAATGTCTAAATGATCTTTTTTCATGGAAACTGCCTATTAACTAATCTCCTTCCTTATAGTCATATAGTTGTTTAAAAGCAGTCGCATCTTCGCATTCCCTTTATTCGTCTTATTGAGAAGAATGTTCATCCTGAGGTTTTTCTTCTGAATCAGATCAGGATGATTCTAGAACTCTGCGTACAAAACTTTTTTTCGGCTCTCTCTTCTATTTGAATGGGTGGTGCTTTTACAAATGGCACAATGTGGAGAGCAATTTGCTCTTCCACGCCACTATTGTTAGCCTTCTAGGCTCAGACTGAAATTCGACTTGAGTGTCTGAAATAATTTCTGTTTATGTCATTGGCGGTTTGTAACATAATATAAATGTCAGCCTCTGTAATGTCCGCATCAAAAGGGTATATTACTGCTTTTGCAAAACCACTATTTATATTTGCACTGAAAGTGCATTGGGGAAAGCTTCACTTATCAGTTCAGCAGCCTCGTAGTTAGTCATCCACTTGCCTTAGGCTTTATTTTTATGTGACTTTCATGATTATCAGTAAAATTAATTTGATTTTTCTACGCTTGGCCGTTCAAACTTGACAAAACGCTTTACTACATCAAGAAATAATTCACCTTGTATCCAACAAGATGTTGTAGCATTTCCCTTGCTCCCAACTGGTGGACTTCCAACATATGATCTTTTGCCCTACTATAGCACGTAACGTCACCACAAAAGCTTGCCTAGCACCTCTTGCTGCCATAAGCTTTGTCGGTTTATGAACCGTAAGACAACCTATATTTTGTATGTTATGCAACAAACAATATCAATGATTTACATAGCACCTCTTGCTGCCATAAGCTTTGTCGGTTTATGAACCATAAGACAACCTATATTTTGTATGTTATGCAACAAACAATATCAATGATTTACATAGCACCTCTTGCTGCCATAAGCTTTGTCGGTTTATGAACCGTAAGACAACCTATATTTTGTATGTTATGCAACAAACAATATCAATGATTTACATAATAAACCTGTTTGATCCAAGTTGTAAAAGTTTTGCAGTTCAAGCTTATGGGTGCCTAAATTTGTCTTCAAGTTTTCTAAAACTTTACAATGTTGTGGCAGTTGATGTGACTTAAAGTAGTCTGTTCTGGAGTCCTTAAGGAAGCTAGTAAGTACCTCTTTGAAAAAGTAATTCATCTTAGATGCTTGTTTCATGTATTTGGCTTCTTCAAACGTGAAAATATTTTTAGATGTTTATTTTGTAAGGTATAATTTACATTATCAAATCCGAGAGCTTCTTTCTACCTTGCATTTAAATCATATAACTGCTTTTCTCCGTCTGCCATAAACTTTTGCAGCTCTTCGAACTACCATTTTATTTTCCAGCACTTCTTGATATAGCCAGTTTTAAAGTGTATTTGGAAAATGTCCGATTAGCAGCGGTTATAGTTAATTCTCAGTTTCAACTTGCAATTATTATATAAATACATAATTATCAGTTTAAATATAAAATTATAAATCGTTGACAGTTTATACGTGTAATTATATTTAGATAATTGTCAGTTTAAACTTGCAATTATAGAGGAGAAGATGGTAACTTGGGACCACAGACCCCAGTTGGTTTTCCTTCGGTAAATTCGACATGTATTAAATATTTTTATATTCAACATTCATATATAACGTGCAAATTTCAAATACTACTTGAAGTTTTAATTTTTACTAATTTATTTTTATTACCTATCTTTATTAGCATAAATATGGTGCATTCTTAGCAAAATCCATAATCCCAGTATGGATTTTGCGAAGCCATTTATAATTTGGGAGGTATTAAAATGTTGGTTAAGGCACGGTTGGAGGTTTATGCAAAGGTTTCGTTCAACAAAGGTATAAGAAGTTTCTTCCAGGGTCGGTCGCCTACTAACAACTATGTCGGTTTATATGTGCAATTATAGATATATGCCGGTTTAAACGTGCAATTATAGATCATTTTCAGTTTAGTATTATTATTACACATAATTTTGTGAGTTTAAACATGCAATTATAGACGGGCATCAATTTAAATTTTGTTGCTATATATTGTCAGTTCAAATTTGAAATTAAGTATACATAATTGTTAGTTGCAACATGCAATGATACAAAATTGATAGTTTAAACATAGAATTATAGCCATTTGCGAGGATACCGACTACTCTGGCAAAAACTGGTTATATCTTTGTTGAACGAAACCTTGGCATAAGCTTCCAACTGTGCTTTGACCAACGTTTTAGGTTCAAGTTTTCATTAAGGACGCTAGAGCAAATCAGTTTAAGTCGCGTCACCAGTTTCAACCACCACAATATTTTAAAGTTTTACGAAAGCTTGAATTTGGACACATTATCTAAATAATTCATATTGATTGTTGTATAAATTACAACATTGTTTTGGGTTGTTAACGAAGAAGAAGTGCTAGGCCCATAGGCGAGGTACGTCCGCGGAAAGGGGAACTTTAGTGACGTGATGTGCTCATCTTACTTGATTTTTAAAAGAAAACATTATAAAGATCATACGTTAAAAATGCACCTGTTGGGAGCAGAGGAAATACGGCGCTATCTAGTTGGATACTAGGTGAATTATTTCTTGGTGTAGTAAAGTATTTTGTCAAGTTTGAACGGACAAGTGTAGATAAAGCAAAGTAAAAACTACTCGACTATAATGAAAGTCACCTAAATATAAAAGCTTTAAACTATGCCAAGCAAAGTGGCCTAATACTATTAACATTCCCAAAACACTGAGGCTATAATGTACAGCCGTTCGATGTATCAGTATTTAACCCATATAAGAAGTATTATAATTATGCCTGCCACAAATGGATGACTAATCAACCTGGTGTGTGATAACCTTCTACGATGCTGATGGTCAACTGATAGGGGAAGATTTTCCCAAGGCACTTACAGAGCAAAATATAAACAGTGGTTTTGTAAAAGCAGTTATATACCCTTTTGGTAATGAAGTTTTTACAGAGGCCGAATTTTTACCATCGTATGTTGCATATCGTCCATTAGTAAATGAAACACTTATTTCCGAATCATTGTGGATAATAATTTATTACTAAGGTCTCTTTGGTAACTTGTCGCTAATGTAACAGAAACAGAAATGATTCCAGACACTTAAGTCGAAGTTCAGTCTGAGCCTTTTAAAAACCTGACTCCAATAGGATAGTACAGACCTGAAGAGTACAGACGACTTTTTTGACGAAAGAAGGTAACAATAGAAAGGAGAAGCAAACCGTTCTCCCCGAAACATAAGGCCATTTGCAAAAGCACAACCCAGGAAATTAAAAAATTCAAATAGACGGAATAGTAAATCGTTGGTGTTTACTAGCATTCCTGTATAGAATGTGAACTTAAAG
This sequence comes from Pissodes strobi, assembly GCA_016904865.1. Lineage (NCBI taxonomy): Eukaryota > Metazoa > Arthropoda > Insecta > Coleoptera > Curculionidae > Pissodes > Pissodes strobi. Next base: position 190,885 of record MU182050.1, read on the forward strand.
AGAGAACAAAAAAAAGGGTTGTAGCATCATCCTCATCTGATTTAAAAGAAGCACCTCACTATGAAAATTCTCTTAATAGTACGATGGAATGGAATACAAAGATATGACTGCTGCCTAACATATTTTATTTCAATTTATTTTTAAAATATATGTGCCAAAATATATGCATGAAGTATTTCTATAAAAAATAGATTTAAAAATGTTAAAAGTAATGTAAAGAAATCTTACGTTACGTATATGCATTTAGGACTAAAATGACAGGTTTCAGTCCACTTATATGTTATATAATTGTGTATTAACTTTTTATTTTTTCGTAAAATATAGTTTTAAATACAAAATCGGTGATCCAAGGGAAGTTAAACCATTTTATATCTTTGTTATTATAAGAGATCTACAATTATTGTGAATTGTGTAATTGAAAAACACAATCAATCGTTAAATAAAAAAGATGAAATATAAAAAAAGTAAAAACTATCCAAATTTTAAAAACAATTCTCTAAATTATATTGTAATTTTAGATTCTATGAGTCAACTACGCATATTTTACATAAGATATTATTTAACATTAAAATAAATAATCCGCTAAAGATTTTCATAAAATAAGACTTGATTTTAAAATTAACTAGAGTAATTAACACATATGAAGCGCCTATTATCAAAACTGGACAAATCCGTTCCAAGGTAAAATGGGAAAACCGCAAAAAATTTTATTTCTCAAAGAAGAAGCAGGTTGGTTTTTCTAGTGATCAGCTTGCAGAATGTTATTCATAAATTTGCCAATACTGTCCGTTTTTGAGAGCAATCAACAACTATTTATTTAAAATAAGTGATTTATTTTTAATTTTGTAATTTTACTATTTAAACTTCAGTAAAACACAGAATGCACTTAACATATTTGTTTTAAACCAAAAACGTCTATTTATAACAAAAACATTAAACTCTGGTTTTTAAATTTTAAAATTGGTTTTGCAGTGTCATCTTATCGTCCGTACTATTCAAAATCGAACAAGGAAACGGGAAAAAATGCCGTATTAAAAAGGTGGGACTGATTTGTCTAATTACGAAATTCACCAACGACCAATCACCAAAGGATTTGACAGCTTCAAGGCATGAGTTCTCGAGTCTTTGGAATAGCCCTCACGATGGGAAGAGAAGGTTTGGTGTAAGGAAAAGGGACGCATTTTATTCTTCAACAACAAGTTTTGCAGTTCAAGCTTATGGGTGTCTAAATTTGTCTTCAAGTTTTCTAAAACTTGTGGCAGTTGATGTGACTTAAAGTAAAAAAAAGGGTTGTAGCATCATCCTCATCTGATTTAGAAGAAGCACCTCACTATGAAAATTCTCTTAATAGTACGATGGAATGGAATGCAAAGATATCACTGCTGCCTAACATATTTTATTTCAATTTATTTTTAAAATATATGCCAAAATATATGCATGAAATATTTCTATAAAAAAATAGATTTAAAAATGTTAAAAGTAATGGAAAGAAATTCTTAACGTTAGTATATGCATTTAGGACTAAAATGACAGGTTTCCGTCCACTTATATGTTATATAATTGTGCATTAACTTTTAATTTTTTCGTAAAATATAGTTTTAAATACAAAATCGGTGATCCAAGGGAAGTTAAACCATTTTATATCTTTGTTATTATAAGAGATCTACAATTATTGTGAATTGTGCGTTTGAAAAACACAATCAATCGTTAAATAAAAAAGATAAAATATAAAAAAAGTAAAAACTATCTATATTTTAAAAACAATTCTCTAAATTATATTGTAATTTTATATTCTATGAATCAACTGCGCATATTTTACATAAGATATTATTTAACATTAAAATAAATAATCCGCTAAAGATTTTCATAAAATAAGCCTTGATTTTAAAATTAACTAGGGTAATTAACACATATGAAGCGCCTATTATCAAAACTGGACAAATCCGTTCCAAGGTAAAATGGGAAAACCGCAAAAAATGTTATTTCTCAAAGAAGAAGCAGGTTGGTTTTCATTTTTCTAGTGATCAGCTTGTAAAATTTTATTCATAACTTTGCCAATACTGTCCGTTTTTGAGAGCAATCAACAAGTATTTATTTAAAATAAGTGATTCATTTTTAATTTTGTAATTTTACTATTTAAACTTCAGTAAAACACAGAATGCACTTAACATATTTGTTTTAATCCAAAAACGTCTATTTATAACAAAAACATTAAACTCTGGTTTTTAAATTTTAAAATTGGTTTTGCTGTTTCATCTTATCGTCCGTACTCTTCAAAATCGAATAAGAAAACGTAAAAAAATGCCGTATTAAAAAGATGGGGCTGATTTGTCTAATTACGAAATTCACCAACGACCAATCACCAAAGGATTTGACAGCTTCAAGGCATGAGTTGTCGTTTGGTATAGCCCTCACGATGGGAAGAGAAGGTTTGGTGTAAGGAAAAGGGACGCATTTTATTCTTCAACATGCGATTGTTTCTATGGCGTGAAAATCGATAAGTTTACGTCCCTATTGCAGCGCCTCTTTCCACGTGGAAGCTGTTCGAATGATTCCATAATGCAGACTTGGTCACAACTGAATATATCCTGTTTTGTTGTCCATTCTTATCAGGATTTATCTGGTTTTGAAGCTCACTTAAAATTTGGATTTCCTTTTTTATGCACTAATTTCATTTAATTCAGATTGTGAGACACATTGATTGCTATTGAAGCTCTATCAAAAATCACGAAATTTTGGAGCTAGACGCTTTTTACAATATGTTATGTAAAATTCGCCTAGTTTTCCGCAGAAACTTATAATGCTATATAATGTAGAAAATTGCATTTAAATTAGGACAATTTCGATGCTTTCATTTTATGTTCAATAATTGATTTTTTGAATTGAACGTCACGTAAACATGGCTAACCGTTAAGTGAACTAAATGTGAATAGATTATAGATGATAAAACATTATAGATGATAAAACAGCCCGGAAAACTTTAGATTTAATGATTATAGATGATTATTGCCCTACTGCGAAATTGCACTAATTTTGGTATGTAATTTCAAATAATAATCGATATCGGCTTTTACATTTTGCCAAATTTTTTCGTTTTTTCGATTCTTTTGCCCATGTCTTCTCAACCTCTAACTCCGCAATGAAACTTTTTACATACTTAAACGAAGAAAACTCTAACAAAGACGACATATATCTGTAACCACGTGTTTTATCTTACCTGTTGTCGAAATATAAAGCTAGCCTGATTAAAATATATATAAAATATAGGTACAAAAATCAGATAAAAATAAAAAAATATTAATGTCTTATGTCCTATGTCTTATGTTAGAATTAATATCTAATATTATATACTGACTTTTCAAAATATAATAACTTAAATAAATATATAAATATTCATCTAATAAATACATGCGTGAATACATCGCTTTGTATAAGCAGTATCATTGATTTCGATTTCGGGACTTGCCCCCTTATGTCCTCCCTGACAAGTCGCCCTTGTATTTGACCGAAACATTATTATGTTATAATATGTAATTCAAAAGATTTTATGTAAACTATTTTGTGAATGTGTTTTTAGTTAATATTTCGGACCGGTTGTGAAAAATTAACAAAATTCTTGGCGATAACTTGATTGTGGGTTCGTTTTACTGGGGTCTTTTTACAATTTGGACTGTTTTTAAACAAATTCAGTAATTGTTCATATTTGTCTGTCTTCAGGAAAACTGGCTTGCTCTAGCTTTTTTGAGAACTACTGCAAAAAATGTGGTTAATTATTTTTACTTTACAACTTGCCGTGTTTTCCATTTTTACCGAAGGAAACGCTCCATTTTTTCGTTAATTTTCTAGATTGATATGACACAATGTGTTGTGTGACCTTTTTGCCATTTATTTCGTTCACCTTGTACACATACCTTGATGTCTTCAAAAATAAATAATGCGTGAACTTTTTCTTTAATTCCGCAATGAAACTTTCCATATATATCTACCAATATGAAAACAGCAAACCCGACACGGGGCAGCTCACGTGGCAGGCCGCATGTCCCGCTCACGTGAATCATGGCGTGGTCGAGATGCTCCCCTAAACCCACAGGAATATCCCGAAGACTAAGTGCAGTTCTCGGTTGTATCCCTTGCTGATATCAAGCCCCCGTTGCGTTTTTGAAATTCTCGAAATTTTAACGCAAATTCAATAATTCCGAGAGCGACCTCGCGGCATAGTCGTTCGATACGTGCGACCTTGTGTGTTTTTCTCGTTAAAAGTGCGAAATCGGACATAATCAGGATAATAAAATAGTGAATATTACCGAGATAAAGAGAAATTGGATCGGTTTGAGACGTCGCTCACCTAGATTTTCCAATTTTTTTTTGTTTTTTACATAATTTTATCACGCCATAATTCACATGAAACATGGGACATACGGTGTCGGGCATGCACGTTTTAGATGTATACAGTGTGGAAAAAATGCAGACAATCCTGGATAGGTTTCTTAGGGCCACTACTTTTAACTTCCATCAGTAACTTTAATGGCTCGTTGAATTAATTAGTGTTTTTAATGTTCCAATGTCAGTATGACATTAATAGATGTTTAATATTCAAAACACTCATTTAGCAGTGGTTAATGGGAGTTCGAAGTAGTGGCCTTTAGTCGAAGCTGCTTAAACAAGTGCTGGGACATGTCAATATTATTTTATAGTTTTGGTCTTTTTTGAAAAATAATTCTTGAATGTTGCAAAAAGCTATACTAATGTCAAATTCGATTTTAAAAGTTCAGCATTTTTCCCACATTCACAGGTCATATTATCAAACGGCGTTACTTACTGCAAAGAGGTCCGCCATTTCCTGTTTTCAGATATTAAAGATTATGAAAATATCAGACATTAAAAAACATTTTCTAAAAATGGTTAAAATTAAAATAAAATTGACCAGTCCGAGCATTGGTTAAGCAATAAGATAATAAGGAAGATATTTAAGGCCCATCCATTATTGCAGTTCTAATACTGCAAATATAAATTCTCATTACGAACTTATAATATTGAAGGAGGCCGGAGAATATTTGTATTTATGGGTTCAGTACCAGAGCGCTTTTCGGAAAAAAAATTGTAGCTGCATATCATTGATACAGCAACTTTTTTCATCTGTTGATTAAAATTGGGTAAATGGTGGAAAAATTAGAAAAATATTAAATTAAATAATCAAAACTTACATATTTTAAATAAGATTTTCGAATATTGCGAATTAGACAAATTATAAAATCGCATCTCAAAAATTTCTAATACATAACTTTCTTACATTTTCGAAACTTTCATTCTTTATCTTATTCAGCATTGGACTCATTCTTAAGACTTGTAATAATTGAATTCAAAACGATTCTCAAATGCGAAATTTTACAAAAATGTATTATTTAGTTAAACTCTTAGGTAACAAATTTTACTTTAATTAAGTTGGTTAATTAATTACTCATGCAGATATATACAATTAAATAGTTCAAAAAGCCATAAAGTTTGAAGCCCTTTTTGATAATCAAAATTTTCAAAATGTGTTGCGTGTATCACTTAGTAGCCATTAAGACTCTAAAACATGATATATAAAACCATAAGAAAATTTGCTACAAGAAGTGAAAATCTGCCTAATGTATAATTACAAGTTTAATTTGACAATGATGTATTAGTAATCTGCATGAGTTTAATGTAGTTATGGGCTTACTTTGTTTAAGTTTGGGTTAGTGCTAATTAGTTTTAGTAGTTTGGGTGAATCTGGGCTAATTGCGAAAATGAAATTTTTTCATGTCTTTACATTTATTTTCAAACGCTCTTACGAAAAATTCTGAGTTACGGTGAAACTGATGGCCACTAGTTTCTCAGGGAATCGTACCCATCGTAGTTCTTGCATGTTTAATCTAACAAATACATAACTGCATAATTACACTGGCAATTATCCCTGCAATTTAAAACTAATAATTAGTTATAGTTGCAAGTTTGAACTGTTAGTTACATAACTTATGTATACCTGACAAATATGTATTATTAGTCCGGAAGTATTTGGTTTAAGTTACTTCGGTAGTCAGTCTTTATCAGCTTGGGTTAGTGTGAGCTTATTATTATTAAAGACAAGCTCTATCAGCCATGCTTTTTCTTTAATGGAACCTTATGAGAAATACTAGCGTAGTCAGATCTGATGAACCTGGCGGCTAAGCTACGTTTTTATTTTGAAATACAAATTTCGCGAGAAATTTTTTTCCTCAACATAGTCTTAGAGTACGTGCAGAATGGATTACAGTTAGAAGTATTCCCGTTTACGTTTCCTATTTTCAGAGATGAGGCGAAGTATTTTGCAATAAACGTTTCCGTAAATAAATCGAAATTATTATTATTTATTTTTTAAGCGTCTTTGTTCAAATGCGTTTTAAAAGACACTAGCTGTCAGCACTTAGAACTTTATTTTTATTCTGTAAAGCTTTTTTTTTAATTTAACTAAAATTCACATCAAAATGGCATTTCAAATTCTTTCGTGCTGTCACTTTTAGTAGTTCCCGTGTGTTTATTAAAAAAAAATCATAGCCCTTTACAAAGATGCAACCGGAGGAGACATTGAAAATGCCGAACTAGAATGCAATGCTTATTAAATTTCAGGTCTGAGAAAACTCATAATTGTGTTGAAAGTAATAGTTGATATAAGTTTGGATTAGTTTGGGGTAGATCAGATTAAGTAAATTTACTTTACAAAATATACCACATATATGCATATTACTTCAAGTTTCGTTCTTTTTTACAATTTGTAACGTTAAGTGTGGTTGTAGAAACCAAAATAACATTGGCATTCGATTCGTCTCTCATTCCTCGATCAAATAATATGCAACACGATTAGTCTGTCGTGAGAACCTAAAAGTCACCCTCAACCACCCCTAACACAATTTAATGTAAAAAATGACTTATTTTAGTCATTTGGGTCGGTTTCGATACGTTATATTCAATTTTAATAGATTTGGTTAATTTTGGTTAGTCGTCCAATCAACTTTCGGTAAGCTTCACTTAGTCTCAACTTATTTTACGTATTTGAGCCGATTCCGAGATTGGTTAGTCATCCAGTCAACTTTCGGTTTGTTTCATTTAGTCTCAACTTATTTTAGTCATTTGAACCGGTTTCGATACGATATAATCAATTTTAATGGATTTAGTTAGTTTTCGTTTGTCGCTCAAACAACTTTCTTATCGGTTCCGATACGTTATAATCAATTATTATAGATTTTGTTAGTTTTGGTTAGCCGCCTAATCAACTTTCGGTTAGCTTCACTTAGTCTCAACTTATTTTCGTCATTTGAACCTGATACGATGCGTTATAATCTATTTTAATATATTTGGTTAGTTTTGGCTATTCGTCGAATTAAATTTCGGTTAGTTTCACTTAGTCTCAACTTATTTTAGTCATTTGAGTCGGCGCCGATACGTTATAATCAATTTTAATAGATTTGGTTAGTCGTCTAATCAGCTTTCGGTTAGTTTCACTCAGTCTCAATGACTAAACTAAGGGTCATTTGAGTCGGTTCCGATGCGTTATAATAAATTTTAATATATTTGATTAGTCTTTAATCAACTTTCGGTTAGTTTAACTTAGTCTCGATTTATTTTATTTATTTGAGCTGGTTCCTATGCGGTATAATCAATTTTAATAGATTTCGTTAGTTTTGGTTAGCCGCCTAATCAACTTTCGGTTAGCTTCACTTAGTCTCAACTTATTTTCGTCGTTTGAATCGGATACGATGCGTTATAATCTATTTTAATAGATTTGGTTAGTTTTGGCTAGTCGTCGAATTAAATTTCGGATAGTTTCACTTAGTCTCAACTTATTTTAGTCATTTGAGTCGGTTCCGATACGTTATAATCAATTTTAATAGATTTGGTTAGTCGTCTAATCAGCTTTCGGTTAGTTTCACTTAGTCTCAATGACTAAACTAAGAGTCATTTGAGTCGGTTCCGATGCGTTATAATAAATTTTAATATATTTGATTAGTCTTTAATAAACTTTCGGTTAGTTTAACTTAGTCTACATTTATTTTATTTATTTGAGCCGGTTCCTATGCGGTATAATCAATTTTAATAGATTTGGTTAGTTTTGGTTAGTCGTCGAATCAACTTCCGGTTAGTTTCACTTAGTCTCAACTTATTTTAGTCATCTGGGTTGGCTCCGATATGTTTATAATTAATTTAAATAGATTTGGTTACTTTTGGTTAGACGTCTAATCAGCTTTCAGTTAGTTTTATTTAAGCTCAACTTATTTTAGTGATCTGAATCAGTTCCGATACGTTATAATCAATTTTAATGGATTTGGTTAGTTTTAGTTAATCGTTCAATCAACTTTCGGTTAGTTTAACTTAGTCTCAAATTATTTAAGTCATTTGAGTCGATTCCGATACGTTATAATCAATTTGAATGGATTTGGTTAGTTTTAGTTAGTCATTTAAACAACTTTAGGTTAGTTTTACTTAGTCTCAAATTATTTAAGTCATTTGAGTCGGCTCCGATACGTTATAATCAATTTCAATAGATTTGGTTAGTCGTCTATTCTGCTTTCGGTTAGTTTCACTTTGTCACATCTTCTTTTAGTCATTTGAATCGGTTACGATGCGTTATAATCAATTTTAATAGATTTGGTTAGTTTTGGTTAGTCGTCGAATCAACTTTCGATCAGTTTCACGTAGTCTTAACACATTTTAGTCATTTGAGCCAGCTCCTGTACGTTATAATTAATTTTAATAGATTTGGTTACTTTTGGTTAGTCGTCTTATTAACTTGCAGTTTGTTTCACTTATTATCAACTTATTTTAGTCATTTGAACCGGTTACGATGAGTCATAATCAATTTTAATAGATTTGGTTAGTTTTGTTTAGTCGTCTAACCAGCTCTCGGTTAGTTTCATTTAGTCTCAACTTATTTTAGTCATTTGAGTCGGTTCCGATAGATTACAATCAATTTTAATAGATTTGGTTAGTCGTTTAATTAACTTTCGATTAGTTTCACTTAGTCTCAAGTTATTTTATTTATTTGAGCCGGTTCCGATACGTTATAATCAATTTTAATAGATTTGGTTAGTTTTTGTTAGTCGTTCAATTAACTTTCGATTAATTACAATTAGCTTAATTTAAATTAGGTATTTGAACCGACTCCGATACGTTATAATCAAATTTAAAGTTTTTGGTTAGTCGCCAAAGTTCGGTTACTTTGTGTTAGTTTTAACTTACTTTTATTTTTTTAATCTGTTCCGATACATTTTAACTCTTTTTGCGCGCTTTTGATTACTTTTCTTTAGTTCGGGTTAGTCGTTCAATCAACTTTGGGTCAGTTTCAGTTAGTTTTAATATATTTTTGTCATTTGAACCGATTCCGCCGCATAAACAAACTATCACGATCTCTCACGCGTGTGACGTGATGTGGTAAATGTGGCATGCACTTTTTCGCGATTTGATGCCCCATACTAGGAAACCAAAAACATTTTCATTGTTAAAAATGATAAAAGAAAAACAGAAAGCTGTCTCTCACTGATATTTAACATTTAACTTAACGAGAATAAAAATAAAGTCATAATTTCATTAGGAATAAAACAAAGTTTACCTAAATACTGAAACATGAACGCAAAATCACTGTCTAGAATAGACTAGAGATAAACGTCGATGATTGAAGGGCTATACGACTTAAAATTTCCTGATCATTGATAACCACAATGTATTCGTCTACATGGCAAATCAAGAAGAATATGAGCAAAAAATTATCACTAAAAATCAGACAAACAATAAAACACGAGTAGACCTATCTAATAGAAAAGTATCGGTTAGCATGGATATGGATCCGGTCACTTTAAAATTACAATTAAGTGATATACTCATTGCACTTTTAAACTCTCAGTCTATCTTGGAAACTAACAGCTTCTCCTGGAAAACTTAGGCGTAAATAAGAAAGGGATATATTAGTGAGTGAAGGCGACTGATGACCTTAGAACATAGATGGCTTCAAGCAACGAGAGAGCAAAATTGGAAAACCTTAGGGAAGCTTCCAATCGAAAAATGGATGATGAATGACACAAGAGAAAGGAGAGATTAAAAATTCGCGTTAGATTTGGCTTCAGAAGTAACCAGTTCTATCCCTTTCCATTTATAGTGAAATAAATAAGAAATTATGAAGGGACAAGAGAACCAAACAGATAGTAAGCAGATGTTACTTATGCTACTTCATCAAATCAGAGATGATATTAAGGAGCTTGAATATAAAATTTAATAAGATGACAAGAGGCTGGAAGGCATACTTAAAACAAGCTTTATGAGTGGCGTAAAGGCAAGATGACTGAGTTATATATAAGAAAGTAAAATGAACAAATTAACATGGCACTCGAAACTCAGATGAAGTAAAGTAATAAGACAAAATTAAAAAAGAAAATAATAGCTTGAAGGATTCTTAAAATAAGATGATGCCAAATAAATGTGTTCATAAATTGAGTTTGTTTAGGTAAATGATAAGACCTAAGAAAATGGTTAAAGTAGGTTAAATCCCCGGCTTACTTACATCTTCATTCAACTGTTGATCTGTCTTCGCCCTGGTTATTGACGACAATAATTGTATAGGCAACATTTTGAAATTTGCTTTCTGTGGTTTCAATATTATTGCACTTTGGGTCTCCACTTTCAGTTTTGTTGACCTTCATAGCATAGTAGTTCATAAGAATTGCTACTCCTTTAACAGAACAACTGGGAATTTAAATTTTAGTTTAGGTTTGTCACAAGGACTGCATGTGAAATACGTAACTCAATGTATATGTCTAGTAAAGAATCAATATACTGAGTTGCTCTGTCAAAGGAGTAACAAGTCTTATGAACTGCTATGCTCGACAAAATTCAAAAATGGCGACAAAAACTGCAATAATAAGAAGATCACAAAACGCAAATTTCAAGAAAGTTATTTGTTTGTATTATTATTATTGCTTGATCAAGAAAAGAGGCAAAGGCGAGGCAAAGGCAAATAAACACCGACATTTCGGTGAAGATGAAAATAAACCGGGAACTAAACCTACTTGGTTCAATTTACTTGCATTCATGGTATTTCAAAGATTCTTCTTATTTATTTGATTTATCGCCCCTCCTAGTACTATTGTCTTCTTTAATTTTGTCTTTAAGCCTCTTTCCAAATGCATTTTTCTTTTTCATTAAAATATGGGAAATGTAATTATTTTTGAAAAAAAAACAGCAAAGAGAACCAATATCAAATTTTAAAAATTTGGAGCAAGTGTTGCAAGTTGAACATGTCGGCTGAAAACCATTGAATTCTGATTATCGTATTTTTATGATCAGTTAGTAAAGCTCTCAATTTGAAAAAAATATATTTTTTAGGGAAATTTCACTGAAACTTTAGAGCAATTCAAATCAAAATTAAGGAACCTAAAGATATCTAGAACTTAGAATAGAAAAAGTATAAGACGCTCAAAGACAAAATTAATGACGACATAAAAGAATACAATATAGAAGCTGAAGGCGGTATACATTAAAGGAAACAATAAGTATCTTCTATAAATGATTTAAAACGAAAAAGTACAAATAGGTTTATACTCACCTTCATCTTATTTTCATTCTTTTTCTGATTTTCGTATTACTGTAGTTTTTGTTTTAACTTTTTTATTTTACTGAGCAATTTCAACTAATCATACTTCATTTATGGTAGTTCATAAAACTGGATACTGTATTTGTAACAAAGCATTGATATCTATCTTATATTCGACATGTTTGTTGGGTTTGCAACAATGTTGAGCAGAGGAATGACGATATAATGTAAAGACAGTAAGAATTTTTTTTAAAATAATAAAAATAAATATGTTCATAAATAGTGCCTCCAAGTTGACGCTGAAATATGAGCTGGACTCCTTCAGAAATAATTTAAATAAAGGAATTGAAACAAGTGTTAAAACAGGTTTATTTCGATCTCCAATATAAAATGTTGTTTTATCTGTGTTTCTTTTCATGACAACACCGTTATAGGTAATTTTTCTTAATTCTCCTTTTTCCGTATTTCCGCAGAATATGTTTCCACTTTTGTGTGCTGAATAGCCTCTAAACGCATAAAAATAAGAAAAATTTAATATATTTTTAAAAAGAAGGAAACTGAGCTACAAGATTTGCAGATTAACACATTTGCTCAGCACTATTTAATTAAGATGTTTGTAGTCTTATGATCGGTGGTTTAAATGCCCAATTTTACGTATTATTTTTTTTTTAGTTTAAATAGCTCCCAGACTCAAATATTAGATTACATAATCTTAAACAAAATTAACAAATTGATTAATGAGCAGATGCAAATGACAACTTGACAGCATCTCTACGTTTCTTGTAGCTTAAAGGTCTAGTAAATTTCATTCCCATTTTTATATTCTTTAGTAACTACCTTGAAGAAAACTAACTGTCCAAACTATAAAACACATTAAAAAAGAGCCTGATAGTGACAAAAACTTTGGACGTTCAGGCAAACTTAACAGTGTGTTGAAATTTCGGGCCAGAATTGGCCTCGGGAAAACTACGGGTATATCTCAATAAGTAACCAGGATTCGGATCAGCAACAGCGCTCTTTGTGCTACGCCAATGGCGAAGCCTCCCTCGATTATGGTGGATGGAATCAGTCACGTGGCTTAACCATGTATGGCTCCAATGTCGGAAACAGCAGATTTCTAAATTCAGGTAAGGAACACTATATTTGCAATAAATGTAGAAAAATTGCTTTTCACGCGATAATAAAATCCAAAATTGTTGATAGCAGTCACAAAGATCACAAAACGTATGAATCCATTGTCTTTTCAAAAAGTTTATCTAGTAGCCATAAATTTTATCATACATGACTTCACTAGCAGCAAAAATTTTACCCATAATATTTTTAGACTTTTGACCGAAAGTTTCTTGCTTAGCAATTTTGCGAGAGATTATTCTCAAAACAAGCATAATTGAATAACTGTGGAATTGATCAAAAAGAATAGTTGACGTCAAATAATCCCTCTATTCCATTACCTGCAGGTGGAATTTGGATCAACATGTCTTATCAAACTTTGTCAAGATTTCTTGAAAGGGGAAGGTCGATTTCGTAAAAGTAATTTTTGCTGTCTAAGAGTTTCACGAGCTCCTATTGGTCAAGGTTTTGTAGCTTTTAATTGTACCCATTATAATTCCATTTAGTTAAATCTTCCCGTCTAGGTGCTCCTACAAGTCCAGTAACTTTCATCATTAAAAATATATCATCAAACTTCTCAACATTACTTTTAGTTAGAATGTCCACTCTTTAGCAGACTGCCGTTTAGTTATTCTTTTAAGAAAGGCATTACGGTACTTATGTGTTTACACATTTACGGCAAAAACGCCTTTATCCCATTTGTTACAGATTACCTATTACACACCAGTAGATAATGAATATATTAATTAAATTTAGTTAATTTCGCTTACCTTCATGCCATTGAAAATAGTCAAACAATTTTAATTTTTCGTTAAATGGCAATATGTTGTAAACCCGTAGTCGAATGCATAAATTAACAACAAAAATAATATTTCAATCAACTATAATAAACCGGTAAACATTTAATTCTTTCTTGTGTCATTTAGCGCTGCCTCGTGCTTGATAGTAGCAAAAGTCATGATACAAGTGAAAGTTGTTGCAAAAGTGTTGAAAATGTCGAGACCGCTGGTTTCATCGTGGAGATAAATTGTGATTTTAACCAAATATAATTGGAAATTGTTCCAGTCATTGACCGACCAGTTTAGCAAATCTTTTAATGTGCAGTAATTATTATAGCAGAATCGATTTGCTCTTTTATGGAATGGATCAATTCATCAATCCAAGAAATTTTAATTTACCATTTAAAAATCATTGTCGAATAAAAAACGCGGTTGTACATTCATTCATTTTCAATACGATACAATCACATTAGTCAGGCGTTATTATATCGTCATTTCCGACTTTACTGAGATACATAATTGAAAACCAAATCGGATCGGCTTAAATAGTACAAGTTCCATAAAAACATTTATAAAGGATGAAAGTAAGATTAACCTAAACTAACTGGATACGAAAATTACTACAACAAAGCCTAAGAAGCTTCAACATATGATGAGTAAGTATAATTTGTTTACGATTTGTGACTAAAATGCCACTGAGGGATCGCGTCAACGCGAACTTGTTGGTCTTGCGAGGAACCAATCTCGAACAGAATTAGTTTTTAAAAATAAATAAATATTGTTGGAATTTTATTTTTTTAAATTATAACATTGCAATTAAAAGAAAATATTCATGCTATGACGTCAACGCGCTGTCGTACTCTGCACTAGCATTTCGCCAAAGATTTCATAAATGTAAGAAAAATCCTGGGCCGATGTCATTGTTTTATGTGAAGGACCAGGAAATCTATTGAAATATATATCAATATTTTAACAAATTCGATAATTAGGAACTATACATCCATAGGTGGGAGTCACCTATTACACTGGATCACTAATAGTTTCATCTAGAACACGATTTTATTGTCAAAAGTAGTTCCAAGCTAGTAAAAAAGCGGAAATTTCAAGCCATGCCTTTGTGAAGTTCTCAGTAGTAGATAATATTTAATATTATATTATAAATACGTCTTATGAAAAGCCCTGTATATAACATCAATCCATTAAATTTAATAGTTCACATTTTAGTAATCGGATTCACTTTGGTAGAAAACAACATAAATATTACATGAGGGACCGTTCTCGTGATGCAAACGATAAAAATATGGATAAAATGAGAATATTGTGCTATGCTTGTAGGGATTTAAAAACCTAATTTAATTTTACTAATAGAAATATAAGTAGATGGTTGGTGGTTGGGGATAGTTGGGGAACTCGTCCTTTGGGAATGCATATACCTTTTTCTAATGCGAAATACCCTGTATCCTAATCTGTGTAAAACGTTTTTTGGAACGCTCACTTACGATATTAGTGTCTATGATAATACTTGCTGATCCATTGGTGTCTCGTCAACGGTTTTTTTTAGTAAAGGTTGCAAATAATCTGAGAATATAATTTCTAAATATGCAGTTACTGAGCAGGTTACATATATTTCAAAAACAAAAATTAGGACTCAGTATAGGCCGATCCTCATTCATGAAATTGTCAATTTTGTTTGCACAGTTTTTAATACATTGCTTCAAACTTGTGAATAACATGCAGATGGGCCAAACGTTATGGCATCATTGTTACTGTAGCCAACATAAAAGCTTAGGAACTTTCATGAGAATTGCATGCAACTTGTGGAAAAACAGACCATGTTCTATTTTTGCGGCAAAAAAAATATGAAATTCGATCAAAAATGCATGATGCAAGTGCGTGTCGCAATTTTGATGCAGAGTTGAGTTCAAAATACACCGAAAAGTGCATTCATGCAGATTGGTCTTAATAAAAAAATATCTGTTTTAAGTACCTGTAATTTTGGCATATTATCTGACAATAATTAGTACTTTTCGATGTTACAATGACCAAAGATAAACAAAATAAAAAAAAATATTTTTTTCCTACACACCCTACGCGGAATCTGGTCATAACATCGTGCGAGGTATTTTATCATTTCTTCATCTTCTAGCGATAAAGAAGAATTTCCAAGTTTGTAATTTGGTTATCTATCATATTTATCTCCTCTGTAGATAACACTGACTTCGAGTCTTCGTTTCAAAATGCCTGCGCTTAGTGGAAAACTAGACAGATTTTATATTAAGTGGAGCAATTTTTGGCAAGTTAATACAGCACTAGTGCAGTTAAGTCAAAAATGTTCTTATAATTGGTGCACAGTGAATTTGGCCACCTTTTTAGTTTTTGATAGCTACCATCGCTACCAAGCTAACATGTAGGTTATCCTAATGGTATTGGGCAAATCTCTCGATCCATATACTTAGATCACGTTAAAATAATATCATAGATTCGTATACATTTTTTCTACTATTATACTTTAATTGATTTATTACACATTTACTACCAGTAATATAACGATGTTCCTTACGATACTCACGTTTCATTATTAAACCGGCTATAACCAATCAAAATTCAATTTTGCATAACATGCTATCTTGAACAGCTTAGATATTTTAATACAAAATGGGTACTCTTTATTGACTTTGAAAAAATAAACCGTTTTCTAGGAAAAATAGTTGAACATTAAGCTGCTTTAATGGCATATCAGAAACAATTTCATTATGGAACCGTTTGATGAACTTTTACTTATCGAATATAGAGCACATCTACTAAAGCATTGATAGGACCAAAAATTATCAGTAAGGAATACCTTAGCCTATTTTTTATATCACAAGAAATTGATATAAAGCTATGATATTATGCATGTGGTTTACATGAATTCGAGTGATTGTCCCATACTTCTGGTATACCCTGTACGTCAATATCAACCTTTGTCCTTTCACCGATATCCTAAGGTGGGATATAATTTCTATATAATTCAGAATATGTATGATATAATATAATAAAATAATTATTTGAACCTGGTTTAAATAGTTTCAATACAGTGAACTCTCGCCATGAAGTAATGACGTCATGGTGAAATTGGTTCAAATTGAAGTAAGTAAGCTAAGTAAGACCAGAGAAACAGAAAGCTATATTTTTGTTTTCATTTGATATTATGATGTTGAAGTTTAAAAACAGACAAATATTCTTCATTATTTCTCAATCACCATATCCAGATTGGCTTGCTTAGATACAGCATCAATCATTCTACGTTTGCATTTCTTGAGAACTATAACTTCAAAATATCGAAAGGCAGGAGGTATCTATTGTTAGACTTGCCATTTAAGAGAATGATAGATATAAATAATAGATAATGACAGTACTAAATATGATTATGCACGTAAAGTAATTTAGGAACATTTTTATACCAAATATCGAATTAGCCTCTAGTCAATTTGGATCTTCGTGAATATGATGATCATAATATTATTTTTTATGAACTAACCTAAAACATTGTTGCGTTTATTTTCTTTTCATTAAAAATCTAAAATGTAGTGGATATCGAAAGATTGACAAAACCGCCTCGATATACTAGAGATGGTTTAACGTCAGATATTGCTAATAAGAGATCAATCTTCTTGCTTTAAAATTAAATTATTTAAGCTTGGCTATAGAAATGCAGACGATGAATGTAAACTTTGTCATGTATAATAGCAAAGTCTCAGAAATAAAATTAGCAAGGCCACAGGGCTCTGCTCTAGGGACCATCTTGTTTCAGATTTATTATGTAAGTGTATTGCTGATATAATCTTGTTTGCTGACGACACGAGAGCATTGATCAGGATCAGGTCTGACACCCTGAAGCAACTGAGGTTGCGGCTCTGGGATGTGCGGTCGAAGATCTGGAACTGGTTATGGCGAAACGTACCCAATGGAATAAACGTACGAAAACATACAAATAGTGAACTTTGGACAAAGCTTAATATTGATCCTATTCGGTTTTTGAGACTGCATATTAATAAATTTTTCCTTTTTCGAATAAAATATCAAAATTTAGAATAGATTTATCAGAAGTTTCGAAAATCATGTAATGAAGAAACTGGTCTCTGGCCACAGATACAGTTCGATATTTCGTTCAGTCTTTCAGATTTCATTGGGTTATACTGGTTAGCACATGTTAATTACTCATAGTTTTGGTTGGTTAAAAAAATGGCCGAACGGACGGGCGGACGGAAATCTGAATGGCCAGCGTCGCGTCGGCGTCGTTCTGATGGTCTTAAAAATCACATTTAATTTAAATAACCTGAATCGACAATGCTAAACCAAATTAGAAAAAAAAACACGTAACTCAGATATATTAAAAAAATCATGAAAAATCTGTTGTATTTCCTTATAGGGTTCGTGCTTCGAGCTTGCATTTACGAGTTCAACATTTAATTTGGTGTGGTGCTATTACCTCACCCATTTTCGATGCCGGTCAAAACATATAGAGATGTTATGATGCCTATAACATATATTCAAATTCGAAATATTACATTTTTCATTTCAATGGGCATCAATATGCTGTATACTAAAATTATATCAAGATCATGTTTATTTCGTAATAGTTGCTTTTTAAACATTGTCCATAACAATGACGAAAAATAAATAATATGTCATCCGCCACTGCACGTTACTGGTCATTCGGCAAAAAGAGATGGAACTAAAACAACCAGCCTTCAGCATCACACCGTCGTTGCCGCCGCAATGTAGTTAGATTTCCGGCTTTTGCAAAAGCCCGGTAAAAGCGAGAGTGCTTGCTTGCACTGGACCCCCCTCCTGCGACAAAGAAGTCCCCCAATGGATGACGGTTCGCAGGACCGCACACCAAAGTCTAGTACGGTCTTCGTGAGCGCGCGAAAGGCGCCCCCGACGTCGGCGGTTGAATTCTGCAGGACGAAAGACCTTTATCCTGCTCTGAACTTGAGTATTCTACGGCTGGACTAAGGCTTGTGACTCGGCAAATCGCGATAGTGCGGGAGCTACGGATATAGCATGTGCTTGGCATGAGTTTAGTGGTACCCGCGAGAAAGTAGGTGTTTTTTTTTGTTCTGGATATACCCTGGACGTTTTGTCGACCAGGATATTGTTGTAATGTGGTGGTCTTTTGAAGGATACTTTCACTACCTCACGGAATATTAGCTGAAAAGTTTCTGGAGTGGTTTACTATAATTGAGTGAGAATACATGCTTTTCATATAATTTTTTAGAAGTGAAACTAGTCAATATCTACGATGTGTCCCAGGATTCACTTAAAAGTGTATAATGTCCCCTATTTCAATCCGAAAACAAATTATTAGGACAAGTAACGAAAATCATTATTCTTTTTCTATGTAAAGAGAACATCAACTGTTTATATAATATACGTCTGATTATGATATATGCATCTTTTATTAATACACATTATTCCACGTGGGTCACATGAGCTTCTGTGGCATATTTTTGTTACATTTAAAAAAATGTAAGCCCCAATTTTTTTATTCATAAATTATTATTACATTGCTTTTCAATTTTTTAATAAGAAAAAAATGTTTCAAATTAATATCCTTTAAAAATGCTCAATTTGTTTAGGTGATTATGACATAACCTTAAAATTATATACAGGGAGTCCCGAATGGATGGTAAATAAATTGGGATCTTGTAATTTAAAAATATAAACAAGAAATGTATTGGTTAGTTACTAGTTATTCAGGATTTTCAAATATTTTGGAAAACTTGCCAAATGTTTCGTTTTAGAAAACCTATTTTTTTATTCATAATAATTCTTAATATTTCTAGAACAAATTTTTTTGCAGAATACGTCCTTTTATTGAAGTTTAATTTAAAACGTTTCGGTTTTTTGGAACCATCTCCAAATTATTTTTTCTTTATGACCGACATATTGGATTTACCTGCTGTTCAACGTTCTTCCTTTCACAAACTGCAAAAACATTTAATTTAGTAATCAAAAAACAATATATGATTAAATTTGGCAACCTTGGACTATAAAACAAAGCAAAATATCATTTGTTTAACAAATTAATGCAGCTTATTCATAGCCAACTATTTTTGGTAATTAATACCGAAATGACTGTTAAAACCATGAAGCTCATAAGCCATTACTCTTTTACATAAAAAATTAAATTAACAGTATACTATAATAAAATTAATAACATAACAAATTATGAACACTATAATCAAAGAAAATTTGTTCAAAAAACTAGTTTCAAATATCAAATCCAAAAATGATATATTATTACTTTCATTTCCAAGCAATCAAACTTAGGTTTCTTGGACTTGTTATTTATGTTTTTTTTACCTTTATATATAGCTTGTTCACTCTGCTTATTAAGGTTAACTCTTTTGGGATTTCTGAAAAACTAATAATATTTCCCACCTATTATTTAAGCAAAAGGCACCAATTAGTAGAGTGCTATGTCTGCACGAATAGATCCAACTTCCGAGATACCTCAAAGGTACCTCAAGGGTCTGTGGTGACGTAACACCAAATTGACGAGAAATATTTTTCTTACTTCAGATTTTACTTTTATTTATCTTATTCCTAAATTATTATGTTTTCAATTATAGTATAAGTTTTATTTTCAAATGAAACCGAGTAATGGCTTATATTCTTTATGCTTTTCATTTTTTAGAAGAGAATCCCTCACAAAAAAAGATGGCGATCCAAAAAAGGCATTCGTTTGTTAAATAAATAATATTTTGCAGTATTTTAGTGTGC
>MU182050.1:211135-221708 GCA_016904865.1 Pissodes strobi
TATTCTTTATGCTTTTCATTTTTTAGAAGAGAATCCTTAACAAAAAAAGATGGCTATCCAAAAATGGCATTCGTTTGTTAAATAAATAATATTTTGCAGTATTTTAGTGTGCAATATCTTCAACTTTATTGAAAAATATTTTTTTTTGGATCTTTCTTAATAAATTTAATTTTTTGTTCTGTTCCTCACTGAATCGTTGTAACAGGAATCTGACCAGACGGCTATATTCCCCGTTAAAATTTGTCTCACATTCTAACGGAATTGAAGGAATACTTTAAAATATATGAAAATTCTAATAGCTCTGATAAAACGTGTAATAATTTTTCTTACTTCAGATTTTACTTTTATTTATCTTATTCCTAAATTATTATGTTATTAATTATAGTATAAGTTTTATTTTCAAATGAAACCGAGTAATGGATTATATTCTTTATGCTTTTCATTTTTTAGAAGAGAATCCTTAACAAAAAAGATGGCTATTTAAAAATGGCTTTCGTTTGTTAAATAAATAATATTTTGCAGTATTTTAGTGTGCAATATTTTCAACTTTATTGAAAAATAATATTTTTTTTTGATTTTTGTTATTAAATTTAATTTTTAGTTCTGCTCCTCACTGAATCCTTGTAACAGGAACCTGACCAGACGGCTATATTCCCCGTTAAAATTTGTCTCACAAATATTCTAACAGAATTTAAGGAATTGAATATTTGCAATGTGATGACTCTATCATTTTTTACTTGATCGAATTATGAAACATAATTTTGCATGTGTCAAAGTAGTGCCAGTGATTAACCTTTTATTATTTTCGAATCATCTTGCGTTACAGTCCTAGTACTATAACGAGCAGTCTTATAGCCCTAAGATACAGCATCATAATGCATCTATTAAGATATGCCAGCAGATATAATTAGTAAGAGAATTGTTAAAACTGCTCTTATGGGACAGCCTTTCAGTTTTCGAGATCCCAATATACTAAAACTTTTCATTACTATTTACGCAAAAATTTCAGATTTTTTTTTTTATTTTGGATGACGCTTCAATGTTAACCAAAAGTCCATATTTAGAAGGCTAAAAGAGCATTTTTAAGTACGCATCTTGGGATTACACTTTTTAAAAATAATGAACGATTTTATGAAAACATCAATGCAGGAACTTTTTGGCTTGCTTCCAAACTAAGTTGTTTTATTTCAAAGGATTTTTTGCTTGCTATTAAGTGGCTGTGAAAGTTGTCATAACACCTTTAAATCGTTGCAAAAATTAAGTTTTGTCATAGAGATACTAAACTCTTCAAAGCTCTCTTTGCAGGATGTCTTACTACAAATTGTTGGCTTCAAATGTTCTTGTGATTTTAGAATCATTATGGAAAACTAACCCAAAATTTTATTTTGATGCGCAATTAGCTTAAAAACGAGATTTTGACAGATTCATGCTTCATGAAAGGCCATTTTATAAGTAATTGTAATAAATATGTTGAACATTTAAATTTCTTTGTTTGATTTGGTGCCATAGAAACAAACTTTTCTGTTAATTTTGCTGAAGGCTGGTTGTTTTAGTTCCATCTCTTTTTGGCGAATGACCAGTAACGTGCAGTAGCGGATGACATTTTATTTATTTTTCGTCATCCCAAAAATACGTTTATATAAATGTAGTGATTGGGTCATTCTAGGTTTAAGAAATGGTCTTATCCTACCCGTTCCGATTTTGAGCGACAGGGCATTAAAATTTAAGTATATCGACGGTTTATAGTGAATCGATGGTTTGCTACAAAAGTGAACAGAAAACATATATTTTTTTAGTAGGTTGGTGAAAAAATTAAAATGACTGAAATATGCCGGACAGTCGAAGGGATAAAAATTAAGTTTTGAAAAAAAAGTACTACAGGAAGTCGATTTAAAGAGTTGGCCTCACAACTCGTTTTTGGAGTCACCGTTCTAAGTTATTCAATACATTATCAGAGTGATTAAGATCAGGCGTGCGCGATGGTTAAATTCTTACTACATCATTCACTTAAAAAAAAGCGATTTATCACTTTCGCACGATGAGATTTTGCGATATCATCTATGTTAATGAATTAAGGTACCCGCTGCCTTGCAAATGGTAAAATAAAGAGTCGCCAAATCCTATTTAGATATCGTTCAGCACCCCACCCCAAACAGTAATAAATCTTCTTCCTTATTGCTATATTCCTCTACATATAATGTTTTAAGGATCGTTTACCTACTTTCCTCCAAACCCTTATTCGGATATCAGACTCTCGCAGCCTAAACCTAGATTCGTCCGTAAATATGACATTGTCATTTTTTTATTCCAACTCAAATGTTAATTATCAAATTCTCTTCTTCTGCTCCTCTATGTTTCCTTTCCAGAAACAGGCGATTCACCTGTATCTTTGGTTTTAAATTTTTTCTTCTAATTTGCGCGTACCAAATTCGATGCGATTTTGGGAGCCGTTAATATTCTTCGTGTTCTGGCTTTAAATTTTTTTATACGATCTGCTCTTGCTGTTGTAAGCCAGGCTATTTGTGGGGTGGAGTCTTCTCCAAGACCCTGTTACAGCGTGGCCAACACAGAACCTTCTAGCTACGTCTCTTTGATTTTGACCCGCTTCTTTCATACCAATTTCTTGATTTAATTGATTAGCATTTAGTCGAGGCTTTTTTACATTGACATTATCTGTTGCTATTTTCGCAGAAAACTTGCCATACCTGACATTTCCACAAAATCTTCTGATAGATATTTACTTGCGGCGTTCGATTGTGTCATAATATGCCTAAATTCATAGTGACAGCCGAAAAGTATCTGAAATTTTCCCCAAAAAAACATGACTTCATATATTAACCCTGTATTTTAACCGAAAAACAAGTTCAGGTTTTTACACATAAGCATAGAGTAACCAAGGCACGTGCCGTCAAAATAAAGTTAAAATGGTATTCATACAATTTTTTCTTCAAAACTTGGTCATTTTTGAATTTTACCCATTTTTTATCATTTAGCGTATCCGGTAGTCTAGCATGTTTGTTGGACTCAAATGGCTTTTTCTTTAGTTAGCTTTGAACATATTTAGCAGTCTCTAAGCCAAAATCCTTTAAAATAAAACAGCCCCCGTTACGTAGAGGTGTTCCGATAGAATTGGTACAAAAAGTGAAATACATATCTACTAATTAATTATTTTACCCCATATGTTTAAAGTTGGTTTTTACCTTACAGGTTTTTTCTATAGTTTGCACCCTTGCCTGTTATTTTTGAAGCTAGAAACACCCTTTTTCAAAATAATTTGCAGCATTTAGTGCCTAATCAGATAAAACCAATGCACTCCATATAATTTAGAAAAAATATATGTTTTTAAATTTTTAATTCTACATTTTTGTTGTAACTTCTTGAACGATATAAAAATGCTTTCAACTAAAATATTTTTGGTGGAAAGCTATGCAACCAATAACTTACTACCGAGATAAGACAAATATAAAGAGACCCCCTCATTTGCTGGCAAACAAACCCCCAATTTTAACGGAACCTCCTCAATTGACCCCTTTCCACTCGCTGTATAGGATGGAATACCAATTACCACCACAACAGCCTCAAGTGGCCAACACGCCTGTGGCCCCCGTATCGGGACACCCCGTCGCCGTGGGGGTCATGCAGGGGACCTTGACCCATGTGCAAGCAGGACTGCAGGCCACGAATGGGACCACAGACCCCCAAGAAGCGCACAGATGGTCACAGTATCAGCAGTTGTGGAGGCAGCACGTTTATATGAATGGTAATAGAGGATTTAAGTTTATTTGGTGAAGGTTTAGATTAGCAATAGTAGGATACGTCATCGGTTTAAACTTGAAAAGATGAGTCTTAAAAGCGGAAAGTTTTGCAAATCGGCACGTTTGCTTCAAAGCTGGGCTTTGCCCTTTGGGCTTCGAAGTTGATATGCTCATAAGCAAATATGCGTATGATCATCATACATATTGTAGGTATTTACTGATACATAGACTCGGTAACCACATCAAACACGTTAAATGCAATCTGGCGATTTTGCAAGAGCACGGATGGAGACTGAGTCGAGGATGGAATGATGAATTAATTGGTTAAGGAAAGAGTGATAGATGCGTATTGGGGATAGATATGCTACTATTGACAGTGTTGTCGGCATGCTACTTTGTTTACATCGCTGCCATTTGTTGTTCACTATCGACTCTTCCCATATTCTGTTAAATAATAAGGGTAAGGCCGTCATTGGCAACGCTATCAACGCAGTGGAATATATTTATGCGATTAAATTTGATTTTAATATGACTTGATTTTCAACATTATTTGCCAGCCGTCAGCCACATGAATACAATTTGTTATTCTTGGCAAACGCATGATTTTATACCTCTGAGCAAAGATACTTATCATGCTCGATTTACTCACGAAATTTTAGTTTTAATATAAAAAAGCAAAGTAAACAGACCAGCAAAGAAATTTTCAAAACCGCAATATTCCTAGTTTAGTGGTACGATGCTGGCGTTGTAATACCAAAGTGCCCGGTTCAATCCTGATAGATTTTTTGAATTATTTATTTCGTTCTTGATCAGATAAGGTTTATGTAGGTTAAATTGAGTAAGCTTAGGTTAGTTTCGGTTCCTTTTTGTGGTTTAGTTGAAAGATGAATATACCGAGATGCTAGAATACAGGACAAATTATCGTTTTTCTAGTTTGGGTTAAATTTTTGTTTGACAACGTCGCAACACGATTTGATCTTCAAATGCCTTTTTATTTATTAAATTAATGCGCAAATTATGCAACTAACGGTACGAGCCCAAAAATTATCCAGAAATAGGCTGTATACGGTACAAATACTAGTTCTCATCATTGCGATTCGGATTTAACTCAGTCCTTATGGCAATCTACTAGTAAAGTTCTTATAGATTTCAATACTATGATTGTCACGCGTATGAATATAACTCGTTGTTTCCTACTCTTCGTTCAGTGTTGCCAACGATACGCATTTGCTGTCTTTACACGGTTTTATGTTCTATGGCATGACCATGTTGGTCATGGCTCGTGTGTAGACCAATTGTATTGAAAATATCTATATGTCGTAGCCAGATTACAAAATCCGTCGTTTTATAAATTGCCTAGGCGTTTTATAAATAGCGGCGAAATTGTCAAATTTTCGTTTGCCTTTCATTATTTTGCTGTCTGGCTAGCCGTATTATCAAATGTCTAGGCATTTTATAAAACGACGTTCAACACGAGGCCAGATTGTCAAATGTTAAGATAATCACAAGCAGTTAAAACTCAAGTTACGTTCCATGTCTTATTTACATTTTCTTCTTAATTTTGGGTTAGTTTGGGTTAGTCTTGAGTTAGTTCTGGTTGGTTCTTGTTGATTGAGCCTCCGTAGCGAGCGAAGCGAGCGGAGGTCCATATAAAGCCATAATTCCCCGTCTGACCTCAGTTGCGATCCAGGTATTATTATGACTTTGCATGGTCCTCCGCTCGGTTCGCTTGCTACGGAGGCTCAATCGACAAGAACTAACCAAAACTAACCCAAGAGTTACCCATATAACATACTTAAATACATTGATTAAAATTTTGATTGCCCTAACTTTTAAATAAAACTTGTATTTTACAAAATGACTACAACGTCTCACCCGCCAGAATGCCAAGCAGAAGTTAATCTTAAACATTTGATAATCTGGCCACGTGTTGACCGTTGTTTTATAAAACGCCTAGGCATTTTACAAACCGACTAGCCACATATGAAAATAATGAATGTCAAACGAGAATTTGACAATCTGGCCGCCTTTTGTAAAATGTCTAGACATTTTATAAAACGGCGGGTTTAGTTCTTCCATATAGAATGCTTTTTTCTTCAAAGATAAGAATGTGCAATATCGGTTTTTCTCTGCTAAAACGCTGGACGTCTGAAAGATTTTCTGAGATCAAATTGTGCAGAGTGGCTTTTTCACAGATACAAGTTTGAAGTATAATTTGTTTCAGATAAAACTGTGAAAAATCGTTTTTTTTTGCGAGATATGTAATAGTATGTAACATCGGTGTTTCACATGTCCGGAAAAATTAACACTTCTAAAAGATGTTTCGCAGATGCAACTGCTAAAAATTTACTTTTCGGAAATGCAACTGTGAATAATGAGCCAAACTCTGTTAGCCTCTATTAACATGTAAAATGCTTTAAAAATGGTAATACAGTAAAAATTGCCATTGTTTTATCTAGGAAAAAAAAACAGGAAAATCTGGTTCTCCGAGCTGTATGGAATCATCGATTTTTCTGAAATAAAGCTGTGAAAAATGTATCCTACATAAAACTGAATAATAAACCAAACCGTGTTAGCATATTATTCCATTAATACGTATAATGCCTTAAAAAAGACAAATATATTAGCCGCAGTTTTCTCTCAATGGAAGTCAGATAGATTGCAAGAAATCGATTTTTCGCAATTAGACGAATTGAAAAAAGGGAAAACTGCACTAATCGGGTTTTTAGAGTTATCTATTTTTCACTGTTAAACTTTATATCCTCGAATTTTTTTTAAATAAAACTACGAAAAATTAATTTTTTTATAATAAAAATGTGGATAATCAACCAAACTGTGATTTACTAATAAAATAGCCATAGTTTTATCAGAGATATTTTCTCTGAACTAAAACTAAACATAAAGAATTTTTATCCATTTTATGCTCGATTTTATGTAAAGTTTCAGTGCCCAATTTTTTGGGAATAATTTCTGATGGCAAAAAAGCTGTTCACAGAATCCAGATATGGGATAAAAAGGGGCACTCTGTGAATATTTTACCATAACAAACAAATAACCAATAAACAAGAAGCTGATGTGCACGTTAAAAGTTTGTACATTTAAATCCAGATTAAAAGGTAATGTCTTAAGTGCGCGGCAAACCCATCTTGTTCCCCTCTGTCGGCGACCATGGCTCACACACATGCATTGATACAGCCATAGTACTAATAGTAGAGTATGAATATAGCTGACACTTGAGTACTGATATCAGTGAATTTAAAATAATTTTTTTATTGACGGAAATTTTAGGGCAAACAATCCTTTTGCTACTGTTTAGCACGACAATAGGCTCTTACAAAATTGGTAATACTGCCGTCCGTCGACTCAGTTGAGTGAAGCGTATTTCTGGTGCGCAACACACTGTTTGTTGTGCATCTGCTCATATATATTAAATATTAGGCGCCCGTTTATATTGCTCGATACGACACTGTATTCACCATCAAATAATGTCCATACTTATTCTTTTAATTTGCAGCTTGTCTCATTTATGATTAAATAACATTTTAGCTATAATTTTTTGATTTCTTTTTCACTTTTGGTAGGCCATAATTTTGAAAGAACAAAAATATATGCCAAGCTCTTTAGTAAAAATGCAGTCAAACGATTAAAGGCTAAATGCGTCTTAAAGTTTAATGCTTCCAATACTTAATTCGTCACATTCATTAGGTGTGTAAATTAAGTTTCATTTTAAAGGTCTCGTTCCAGTTGCTGAATAATTTAAGCATCTCCTTTCTGCTGGAGTTATCTGCTTTGGGGAGATATCAATGGCTTTATTGAAGATCGTGTGTAAGAATACATATATTTAACTATATCCAACCTCGGACGTAACTAGTGAAATCAATAATCAAAACAAAAATGAACGTAAAATCTACATTCAAATTTAAACAGATCATTCTTTTGCAAAAACATTTGATCTTTAAGTGTCTATGTGGATAAGAAACGAGCAAAAATTTCGGTGATCAAGCAGTAAAAGTAGCAGACCTCAAAACTATTGCATCCCAACAGACACTTACATTTAGAACTTGTTTCCGATAGTATCTGACCGGCTTTCAAAATGGTATTTCCTTAAGTAAGTATCATATAGAAGCTACTTATGGTGGTCTCGGAAAAATGTATTCGATTGAGGTAGAAACGTACCTACTAATAAGAAATATTTAATTCCTTCCTTCTTCTTTTACTTTCCTCCATGCTTTTCTATTCTGAGCTGTCCTAGTTTACTTTCTTCCAGCTATTTATTTGATATCATCTGCCCATCATAGCAGTGCTCTTCTTAATTTCTCTTAAATGAAGAGTAAATAAAGGCTGTTTGCATGTACGAAACATAGTAATGAAACAATCCTTGTTGTCCATGCAAGATATGATTTTGCAAGGCCTACAAAGATTGTTTCATTACTTAACTTCTTTTATTTAAAATGCATTTTACCAACTGAAAAGAAATAATATCGCAAATTAGGACACAAAAACCATAATTAGTGTGTAACAGGTACAAAAAGAATAAAAATAATTATAAGAATTATTAATTAATGATATACAATCAAACTCAAAAAGCCTGTAAATTAGATGCACCAACGATGACATCATTAACTTGTTTATTAAGACAGTCCTAATTTTGGTATAGCTTACAAACTATTTAAGATATAGTATTTAATGCGTAAAAAGTTGATGCAGTTATCTTACATAATTTATATTTTTATAAATTCTAAAATTCCGTCTGGAGCGCATGGATCTATTTTCGTGCCCACATTATGACAAGCCATATGTTCTCTAGACAAATACGATTTAACCAATTTGTTGCTAGTCCTGCTAGTGGCGATTTCAAACATGCGACAATTTAATTAAATTAAATGCGTGTTTATTTACCATGTGCAAGGACAAACGATTGAATGAAATTTTTCATTAATTCATTTACACATCAGTGGGTCAACTGCTTACGTAGTCGTGACAAAAGAGTGATATGAATAAAAATTGGAACGAAATAGTTTTGGGAGAGGTTTTAAATTTTTATTTTCTGAAACGAGGAAGTTCAATAAATATAAAAAGAAAAACTATGCATAATACGAACTCTCTGAGAAAGTGTTACATAATATTACTTTAAAGCTGCAAAACTAGTTTTTAAAATACTAAAAATAAGTATATTATCGTACAGAATTTAACTTAAATAATCTGACAAATTTGACATTTTCAATAACACGCTAACCTATTTTTTTTCATATGATCAAAATCGTTCAACATTACTTTATACGACAAGCCAGTATACAACACATAATTATTCACCAAGATTCTTCTTTATGAAACCGTCCTTGTTATTTTTTTTTCACGCATATGCGGATTTAGAACATACATTTGAAGGGGCTCATCAAGGATTCGTTAACCCAACATATTTCTATCCTCCATCAAGAATTATTTTTATTCATATTTAAGTGTGTGTAGTCCTACGAAGGCGTAGAAGGGCCACGAGAGATTTTTTTAATTTCAAACTTTAAACTGAGAATTCAGAGTTTAATGTCTGAATTCAGACTTGAAACTCTGAATTCAGAGAAAAAAAGTTTGAATTCAGACTTTAAACTCCGAATTCGGAGAAAAAGTCTGAATTCAGACTTTAAACTTTCAATTCGGAGAAAAAGTCTGAATTCAAACATTAAACTCTGAATTCGGAGAAAAAGTGTAAATTCAGATTTTAAACTCTGAATTCGGAGAAAAAAGTCTGAATTCAGACGTTAAACTCTGAATTCGGAGAAAAAATGTTTGAATTCAGACTTTAAACTCTGAATTCTGAGAAAAAGTCTGAATTCAGACTTTAAACTTCGAATTTAGAATAAAATGTAAATTATGCATCAGGACATTGTGCTCATTATATTGACAATGTGAATAGATTACACCAGCCATAATGGGCATTAAGAACTACACGGAAACATACGAAAAGCCCAAGTGCAATATTACCTATTCATCTAAACTCTGAGTTTAAAGTCTGAATTCATACTTTTCCTACGAATTCAGAGTTCAAAGTCTGAATTCAGACTTTTTTCTCTGAATTGAGAGTTTAAAGTATGAATTTAGATTTTTTTCTCAGAATTCAGAGTTAAAAGTCTGAATTAAAGCTTTTTCTCTGAATTCGAAGTAACAAGTCTGAATTCAGACATTAAACTCTGATTTCTCAGTTTAAAGTCTGAAATAAAAAAAAAAACTCTCGTGGCCCTTCTACGCCCTCGTATAGTCCAACGATATCGGAAAAATTTTATATTTTCATAGTGTTTTTACTCGGATTTTTATCAGATGGTTGGCAAACAATAGCCTTAACATAAGTACCTACATAATAATATGACAATCTCAATCTTGCAATATACGAATATATATTTATCTTCGTCAGTTTTTTTAAAATAACGTGTTTAAGAGAGATAGCAATGTGCTCATCAATTATGAATCGGCAGCGTTATCACATGACTATATTTCTGATTTTTTAGTAGACTCTCAACATTTTTAGGTGCATTTTTGTACAGTAAGTTTTGGAAAGTTTCCTTATGGTTCTTGACTGATCTTCTTTTCTTTTAAATTTCATAAATTATGCAGTCTCCTTCTATCTTTTTAAATCGATCTCTAGGCTCTGGCAATGGTAAAATTCTCGAATTCTCCTTCATTTCTTTTGCAAGGGCAACCATGTTTAACACGACAAGACAATAGATCCATAGAATCAGACTTTGAATATCAATCATACACGAAACGCCGAATATCGTCCAAATTTTCACCCAGATTTACAAATGATAAAATCAATGGGTGATAAA
>MU182050.1:222108-299300 GCA_016904865.1 Pissodes strobi
TATATATATATACATATTATTTTTTTTATTTTAAAAGTTATAAGAAAATATTTGGGCTTTTATTTTGTGTTTAATTGGTTTATTAGGTTTTGCCAAATAGATCAGCAGATTTCCAAAAAAGGTGGCAAAGCTGCTAGCCAATGTAGTGGGCAGTATAAGCGTTTTGTTGTTTATTCTATTTTTGTTTTTTTTTGTAGTGTGGCAAAGGGGACATTGTAAAATTCTATTAAATTAAATATTTTAGAGATATAAATAATAATATTTCTGGGGTAAACGGATTACATCTCGATCGTTAAAATAATTTTGATTCCACCTCAGCTTAGGATTTTAGCATAGTACATATCGTGCTGAATTGTTTTTGTAGTAAGCCCTTTTTCATTCTAATTTTGAATAACTACTAATAAAACTCCCAAATTTAGTTCGGTTTGAGTCTAATTCAAAATATAGCAAATCATCCTAGTTCGTCTACAGTACCTTATAAAATATATAATTCAGAATTAAAATTACACTGACACTGCGTATTTCAGGGACGTATCTTGCGAATCCCCTAATGCATAAACAAAGCTCTTTCATGGACATTAGATTCCTAACAATGACTATCACCGTAATGGTTAACAATAATCACATAAATTTTGCCCATGATATACACGAGACCGCGAAAAATTATTACTTGAAGTAGCAGGAAATAACCCATTAGCTATATCCTTAACAATCGTTGGTTCGCATTTTTATTTGTAGCCTTTCCAAGTCGTGTTTTTTTTAAAGAAATCTTAATGAGCATCAAAATCAATACCTAATGCGAAATAGTCAAAGTTGAGTTAAGCCGATAATTTCCTGCGAGGGTCAGCGCCTAATCCGTAATATGATTACTGGTATTAGTTAATCTTGAGAAAACTCTTAAGCCATTCACATATCTGGTAAAATGAATATAAAATACAGTGTGTGCAGAGAAATGGCAAACTTGATTCATATAACTCTCCCGGGTTGTCAAGTTTTGTGAAGGACTTTCCAAATGACACTCCAATGTTTTATGAGAAGAAATGGATATATGCGCAAGAATCATTTTTTGACATTGGCATTTAAAGATACTTTACAGGCGTAGCCGACTATATCAAAATCGGCCTCTCTTATTGGTCGATCCATCTCGTATTACAATATGTCTTCGTGATGCAATCAATTTGTCGCAAGAGCTCTTGTGGTGTAGAGGTTTAGATAGTTTAGTCCCACCTGGAAGGCACGGGTTCGAACCCCGTTGCTTTTTAAATTTTTTTTTTTAAAGATTATCTTTTTTTATAGTTTTTTCTTGATTTTGGGTATGTCTTGGGTTAGATTGGGTTAGCACCTGGTTAGTTTCCTTGTCTTGAGCCCCCGTAGCGAGCGGAGGGCCATGCGGATCGACCAATAGGAGAGGGCCATGCGGATCGACCAATAGGAGAGGCCGATTTTGATATAGTCGGCTACGCCTGTAAAGGATCTTAAAACGCCTATCATTGTATTGAATATTCCCAGATTGGCTTTACGACTTAAGTTTTTACAGCAGTCAGTTGACTATAACCATATGATAGGTAGCAAGTGACTATTTCGTACATTCTACACTTGTATGATTTTTTAACCTGGCGAACGCATTCGACTGTGATTTTTATGATACCATTATACAGAAAGTTTCTAACTTGATATGTGACAAACTTCCACAGTATATAACAATATCTTAGCATGTTTTGCTAAGAGTATAGCTTTATCAGAAATGAGACATGAAATGTCACTTATCACACCTTTACCTATTTACAATTGGATTGTCACCATGTAAAAGCAGCTTTTGTGGTAGCTAGTTAATTCTGGCTGACATGTAGTATACTACATGCAGTGCGGTTTTGAATCATCTTTCGGCCTGATGAAGGCAATCGACTCTGTGCCCTATCGTCTGGCTTCACAGACCTGATTCCTTATAGTAGTCAGCCAACAAAGATTATGTGCAACGATTAGCAACTTGGTATATATAATGCCGTGCATTTCTTGAGAATAAATATGTCAAAGTAGCACTATTCGATCTGCTAAAGGCATTTAATTGCGTCTCTTATAGCATACTGAAAATTGGTGGCTTAACGAGGAGATAAGTTCTCATAGTAGCCAATTAACTATGATTATGGACAGCGATTAGCTACTTGCTACATATATGCATAGCTTATTTTGAGAAAGGATATGCCCAAGAGCCCAATTGCCATTTTTGATTTGGTGAAGGCATTCGACTGCGTATTTTATTTTATACAGAAACCTTAACTCTAAGACTTGAATATCCATAGTAGTCACTTAAATAAGTCTATGGGAAGCGATTGGCCACTTGATACTCGTACGCAGTCGTACCCTGGGAATAATTATGCCCACTATCATTTTACGATTTCGCAAAGGCATTCGACTACATATTTTATAGTATACAGAAACAACATATTTACAAACCTTTTCAAGACTTGAGTATCCATAGTAGTCACTTAAATATGTCTATGGGAAGTGATTGACCACTTGATGCACGTACGCAGGCGTATCCTGAGAATAATTATATCCCCCTATCATTTTACGACTTGGCGAAGGCAAGGCAAGTCGTCTGCGCATGCTATGCAGTCAATATACATACAATATTTTACTTGATTGAGTTCTTATAGTGTAAACCTCATGAAGTCATACCTCTCCAACAATTCCTAATATTTGACATACAAATATTATTCAATTTTCATCAAAAACGGCATTGGTTGTCCATGGTAATTCTCGAAGAAGTCTTAGTTTTATGACAATATTTAATATATTAATAATAGATATCTACGCCTCTGAGGAAGTCTCCTGAAAAATTAAACTGATAATTTTGTATTGCAAACTATGGAACAGTAAAAAATATCGATAAGTATTTTTTGATTTCCACTAAAGATGATTATTACGAGAGCTATGCTAGTTATTGGTTTTGTATATATAGATATACTAAGCATGGTGCGAAGTAACACTTCATGTGCATTGTGGCATCATAAGCACATTTCAAGGCGTTGTATCTGCCTCATTTTTCGACCTATGAAAAAAAGGAAAAACATGTGCATTTATTTTTCATGGGCTATCGAAATTAGCAATAAAAAATTTTTATGAAACTTCCTCGCATTGGGAAATTAGAGATACTACTATGAAGCTGATTGATTTGTTACTAATAAACTTCGTCGTATTCATGCAGAGAAACCGTCCTTGACTTTTAATTAAGACTTGTTGATATATCAGTACACTGTCTTCGAACCGGCATAGATTTATTTGTAAAATTTCGAATTTTCTGGTAAGCTGGATAAGAAAATGATATTCAAGTACTGCTCAACTGAAGAAGAGGCTTTCAAATTATGCCGAAGAAAAAAGCCTCTTTTAGTTAGAGAGATATTAATAATTGCCTTGTTTTCACAGATTATGTGAAAAATATTACTTTTGCGGTATGACCTGTATCTCTTTTCTACTACTGTAGTTGAGAAAGATATATAATTCAACTATTAATCTGAGAATCTTTTCTTCCAAAAATGAATGGCTGTCCTTATATCAGAATTCAAAAATCAGTGGGTTGATGTTGGATAAAGTCAGACAACCACCCCTTAGAGAAACTCTAAAGTCTCTAGACAACATTGAGATACATTTCGTTATTAGATCACCTTAAAATATAAAGCGACGCCTACAAAACAATGATGGACTTCTTGATTTCAAGCCGATTATGACGCATCATTTTTCTGACCTTATGGCACCGAATTCAACATTACGGCTTAAGTGAATTGTAGGGTGAAGCTAGACGAATTTAGAGGAAAAAACCAGAAACAGTCATCAGAATATTAAAATTTTGCTGCTGGACTAACGGTATAATTTTCCCTTTTACATCTTATCCGACTACCAATTTAATAAAAGAAACCTCGTAGAACTATCTGTATAAATCGCATTCGGCGAGAACCACAGACTATGTCCCAATCCCGGAAGAATTAGTTTCACGGAGAAAGTTATACCTTTCGGTTGTAATTTAATCGCTAGAGCTTGACTGCAACGTAAATAATACAGAAAATCCAAATGATATTGCACACAAACGAATATTTGATGTGCAAATGTAAATGAAAATTTGTTTAAAATCGTTAATTGAATTTGTCGTAAGATTTGGGACGTGAAATTAGCCTAATAATAATGAGGTTTCGATATAATGTATCTTACCCTCAAAATACCCCTACCGTTATACTTATATGAAAATTTGGGAAGGCTTTTCTGGAAACTGGGTAAATTGGGCGTGTGATCAAATATCATGCGTGTCTCCGTTCCCCCTTAGTTTTTGAAGCTAATACTTCTTTGGCTGCATGAGAATGATTTTTTAAGGCCGCGTCACGACACGCCTCTCTCTCTCTCTCTCACTTTCTTTCTTTCTTTCTTTCACTCTTATGGACTCGATAAACAAGTATTGACTTCCTTCGCGTGTACTGTGATACACCCGAGTTTTTTTTATGAGGTTTCCTAACTATTATTTTTATAAATACTTAGTTCATTCTGCGCGTGTTTTAAACAAATATTCTGGGAATTGCGACATTTAGGCATTTAGGATGCTTTTGAGTTTGAGAGAAGATAAGGCAATTCATTAAGCTAGAGAAGAGCTTCTCTGTATATACCTCGAAGAAAGGGAGTTGGGAGATATATTAGACTTCAAGCTGTAACTCCAGCCAGTAATTTATAATTTGTTTGAATGCTCTGAAGTTTTGGACTTGTTTCAACTGTAAGCATTCTTCAAATATAATGGTTACCCCCAATATCTAACTCAAATTAATTACACATTCAATATCCGAAATATAAATTATTTTTTATTTTAGTTCTTAGGTTTGTATAATGGTAAAAATTTCAGTTACAGGTAACATAATTATATCTGGAATTATGTCACATTTTTAGTTCGATGGATTAGATTAGATTAGTTTAAAGGCTTACGGACTGTTAGCCTCTACACGGCGCGGCGGCGGCGGCGGTCTCTTCAGATCTATTTTATTTCTGGGAGCTCTTGGTTTTTCAATTTTCTTCTCCCAGCCTAAGGAATCTTAGTCTTGACATGCCCTCGCAAGGGCAAAGTATGTATACTGTTGTTTTCTCCCTTTTCTGACAGAACCAGCACAGCGGTTAATCTCCCAGTTCAATCGTATTCATATGACATATGTTTGTTGAGCCTACAGTGTCCTGTTAGAAGCTCAACTCTCATTCAAGTTGTAATTTTTCTGACTTAGTAGATATTTTGTGATTTTAGCCTGTCTCATTCCTGGCCAGCTGTTCCACCATCCACCATTCTTGAGATTTCGATTACATCCATAAGTTGATGCTAGCTTTTTATATTGGTTTTGCTATACTGCAGAAAGTTTGTGGTCCATTCAGGGTCAGTCTGGCTCCTGCTGTGGCTAATGAATGAGTTAGCCTCTTCGTTGCCTTTGTACCCTGTATGCGCTGGTACTTGGACTAAGGTCAGTCTGCTCAGTTCTTTCAGTGCTTCAATGCAGTCCCTGACCAGTTTTTATTAACTTGGAGTGAGTTAATTGTTTTTATTGCAACTTGGCTATCAAAGAAGGTTGTAATGGTTTTACCTGTAAACTCTTGCCTTATCAACTCATTCACACAGTGATGTATTGCGACAAATTTCGCGTGGAATATCGTCGCATACTTGCCTTAGCTCAGTGAGCTATTTGTCTTTGGCTTGACACCGTATATATCGTCACCTGAACCTTAGTCGGTTTTGATCCGTCTGTATACACAGGTATGTCTACATGAATGCATCCCTGTCAGTTAAAAAGTTTTAACAAAGCTGTATTTGTGGACTATGCCATCTGTTGGTATTCCTATGATGAGGTCGCTTTTCAACTCCTCATGTAGCTTGATGTAGTCTTTCCCGTGCATTCTGCCTATGGGGGCTTACCTTCTAGACAGCGAGTGATCTAGCTTTGCCCTAAATCTGAATATATATGTGAAATAGTGGCAGGTTAAGCAGGTCCTCTAACGCTGCTGTTGGAGTGGTTTTCATGGCACCAGTGGCAGTTAAGCGGACTTGCCTTTGGATGGCACTGAGCCGACATACCACTCCAACCTGTTATGTTTTTGGTTGCATCCCTCAAATTTTTCCGCACATCTTCCTGCACAGGGTGAAGGCTACTATGCTTGTTTGTGTAGTTTTTTTTTATAAATATTGATTTCCTGTTAGCTTATGGTCAAATACGACTTCTAAATATTTTGCTTTCAATTGATCCATCATGATTTCCCATAGTAAGAGCCACAGCATTTCTCCTTGTGGGCATCCCCTATTTGATCTAGTTGCCAATGTTGTTTTGCCAATTCTTCATATACCTAATAGCTCTATTTTTCAAAATGGCATTTATCCACTGACACATATTAGTGGTACTCTTTTTCTTGTTTTTAATTGATATTCCATCATTTTATTCTATATGTTGATATATGATATGTTAAAAAAACATCTACTCGGCATTAAACATTTCAAAATTGATTATTTAATATATGTTTGGGATCTGCTTTATCAACAGCTTTAAAACCGTTAAAAAAGCTGCAAAAGCAAATTATTAAATACATTTATAAATGACCCAAGTTGGAGTTAATAGAAAATTTATACAAAACAATAGGATGTTTTTATATTAATAATTTATATAAATTTAAAATATTCAAGTAGAAATTTTGTAATAATGAAAGAAAAATATCCAAATTTAGTGTTTAATACATAACAGAAGATTATTATATATTTTCACCAATTGAAATAAACCAGTAATATTGTTACAAATCCCATATATACATGACCAATAAAACGTAATCGATTTATTGCACATTTGATTAAGTGTACCGTAATGCATTTCTGTATATTTCAATTTACTACTCTTTATGTTAATGTTTACTTTTCTACTGTATAAGTATGTAAGTTGTAGGTTGGAACACATTAGTTACAAGTAAACACTGAATTAATGTGCCAGCAAATCTATGTTGAAAAGTGACAATGATCTGGAGGTAATTGACATGCAAAAATGTTAACGACACATAAATTCGGAGTTGCCCTTTAACACATTTTATCAAATTTTGCGCTTTAAATTTGCTACTACCAGACACCAATTAGCATTAATGTTTTCAATCGACGTGGAAGTTCTGGATGATCACGTTGTAAAATATAATATGTAACTAAATTAAAATACCAGTTATAAAAACATACATCATGTAGTAAATGAGAAACAACAAATATAATATTAATAATAATTCAAATAGAAAAATTGACAGATTAGGCACAAATATATGTCTTTATGGATAAATCATTCTTTAAATCAATCGCAATAAGAGTAACGTCCATATTCATTAGCTGCTAATGTATAATAACGCATAATTTTAGTCACTAACGATACGATTAATGTAAGACGTAATAATAGTTTCTTCGTTAGAATTAAATAAATAGACATGCTTATGGTTGACATGGATGAAGAATAAGTATGGTAGCTTAGCGAATATGACATGGAGAAAGAATATGCTAGCTTAGGAAAAATGGCGACAACGCATCTTTACAAAGAGTACAGCGTACGTGCTTTACCACATTTGGCAAATCAAAATGCACCATAACGGGCACGTGACTTGGAATTAGTCATATATTTCCATCTTTTTTTGTTTGTGTTTTTAATTTCTTTAGAGCTTAAGCTTAAAAAGCGTTAATTTGATTTAAGCATAAAGTTGAAATAATGAGGTATATATTTCCATTGGTAAATGATATATTGAAATTCAGCTCTTAATTACCTAAATTCTAAATCATGGAAATGAGGATTTAAAATTTACTTTATTCGTCGGCTCAGATACGATACGATTTTCTTTTTAAGCCTGCCCAACTAGTTCTCTCTTATGTATATAAAGGTAATTCAAGCTCGTGAAGTCATATTTACACTAAACTTGTGCGTTTCTCTACTTAGATCTTCAAATAGTCTAGTCTCATCTAAGTAGCTAATGCTTCTGATTCTGAAATGATTTTGGGTAAAATTAAACCCAATATAGTTTCAAGTTCCTAAAGCAATTTTTACGTGTGCTACACGTGCCTTGTAGAAACCAACCTTAAAAAGATCGGTGCAAATTATATGAGTTTTCAGGTTCTCTAGAGACAAAGTGGTTCTAGACCGCCTAGAGACAAATGTTACTAGCAAACTGGTTCTTGGGACCAAATTTAAATGAGTGTTAAGGAGTTTTCGCACTGCTAGTCACCAACTAAACGCGGAAGTAAGTTAATATCAAATGGCTAAGGCATGAGGAATGGAAAATAACCAACCTAATTAGCTTAGAGGGGGTATGAAAAAGTTAACTTTACCAAGTTTAAAACGCAATGTTTTCTAGTCCGTAGCATAATTTTCAACGTTTCGTATATGTAGCTAAATACAATTAAAATATTAGTAAAAAATGTTGTTTTGTTAGATTCTTATCATATCAAAATCATCATTTTATAACGCTACTGTGAGTTCTAGAGAAAAGTGCTATTGAACGTGAGTCGGCTTAGCAGCGTGGCCGACTACAATAACATGCCTTGTCTAGTTTATGGAAAGTGCGGCATAATACTTGCCATTTGAAATATAGGATTAACAGGATACCCACATAATCCAGATGAAAATTGCCACGATGATTGAGACCACGTTCCCAATTTATAGACTTAAACAACTTAATGAGAATTAGTAGCCACAGTGTAAACTGGAAAATTTTCCTCCTTTGTCATTCATTAGAAAACTATCATAAAGCAAGCACGATTTTAGTGCTTATCAATGACCTATGAATCACTTATATTCTAGAATCGTCGAGAGCTTCAAGGAAATCGATTGTTCCAAAAACTATATCATCATTAATTGATATAACGGTACCTATCATTGCATTGGTTATATTTTATAGAAAATCATTAATGTTTTCAGTCATATCGTCGAAAAGCTCTATTGACTATCAGTTTTGCTGCCACTTTAGTCTAATGAATAGGATTATTTCTATAACTGCAAATAAAATGATGATTTATTTTTAAACCATCCACCGTTGGTGGTAATTTCGTACAGCTCTCAATTTTCGCTTAAGTAACCCTATTTTTATATATTTTTCCGACTTTAATTTCGCGTATCTCCTAGTAGCAATCTTTGTTTAATTTTTGCAACCGGTAGTTAAGGATAAGGCTTAGTTTTAAAGGTTAATGAACAAAGAATGAAATGTGTGCATAAACAGGCAAGACCGAGGGTTAAATTACTTCGGACCTATAAAAATACAGCAGATAGTGTTCATAAACAATTTTATCCGGTTTGTAAACACATATGGTAGTCAGACATGGACGACTACTACAGCAAGTGAAGAAACCCTCAGATCAACTTAAGGTCATCCTGAGGATCTTGCTATAGCAATGGATGATGCTTCTTCAGAAAAAGTTTTTTCTTTAAGTAAAACGTTGGAAAATAATGAAAATGGCGATCCGAATACTGATGAAAACGTTTATCTTGAAGGGACTGTAACCGAAAATATTGGCAGTATAGATTGTGTTACCTTCCAAATCAAAATATTGCTCCATGATAAAATAAAACTGTAAAAGAGAGTACAGTTCTGGCCTCTTTATTGGACCCGTTAATTAAAGCGCATTTGGTAGTTGATAGCTGTAGAAGTATTATCAATCTTAAAAGGCACGTTGGCGTTGGTAGAAATTTAGCAGGCTTGCCGAATTATGCAACATGAGATGCACCGCAGGAATTAAAGTGAAGGAACTCGCAGTTTATATCAGATCATAGGTAATATTACATAAATTTCCAATTTTGGTACTTCATTTAACACACTAAACTTATGTAGATTCCTGCAGTACGATTAATATTTGCAAATAAAGTAAATAAATCTCGCATACCTCTAGCCAGTTGATAGAGGGACTGACGATTTATTCATCCAATTCTGGATTTAAATGAAAGGAGTTTAGAGCTTTTAACGATACAGAAATATAAATTGTAGCTTCTTTTTAGCACATTAGGCTATGCACAATTCAGCTTGAAAGATGGTTGGGTTATTCTCCCATGTGTCTATAGAGATCTTACGTAACAGCAATACGTTCGCACCAATCTTTTTTGCTAGATCCGCCTGTTATCACAAAATTTGTCTCAATCTGCCGCAGGTATTCGCTTCTGATTGGACTGATATCTGCTATCGGCAGAAGAAATAAGCTTAGCTGGCTCAAGTGAGCTAGGATCCAAGTGATATGGCAGTAGGATTATTGATTGTAGGAAAAAATTGTCACAATAAACCAGATAGTTCTATACTCGCCTACAATGTATGTTCTGACACTTACCTCACTGTTCGGCAAAATACTACTTTCTTGACTGGCGCATTATGGAGAATTCCCTTATAATGAAGCTTCTTTTGCCTCTATCACTGTTTAAACAAACATTGTTGTATCATTAATAAATTCAAGAATACATACGATACAAATAAAATTTTTAATTTTCACGATCACAGCCGATCGTGAGGTTTTCAGGCTTCCGTATCATGTACCGCAAAGGCCTGATTTATGTCCATTTAAGGTTCTGGTATTGACATCATCGACGTCTATATGTCACAATGAATTCCAAGCATGATTCAGATTCAGAGTCAATGAAAGGGAGGCATGATCCACTTCTTATCGGTAAAATAGGTTGTTATTGTTGGTATCGAATATAAGCCTAGGACGTTCAATTTCATATATTTATATGACATATATTAGTCCTAAATTAGAACTTGCTCATTTTCATTCATCGGAGCACTTAAAAATTTGATAACAAACCACAAATAAAAATTGGAAAATACGTTATATTTGGCACTTCGACAGGTGAGGAAAACACTTTAAAACATTAGCATCCGCATGATGTAGCTTAATAATTTACGTAAGTGACGTCAAATTTCCGTCACACTAGTATAGTGTTAACTTTTGAGAAATAGAGTTTAGGTATGACACTCAAACCTTGATTAGTTAATTTCGAACTTAAGAATTGATTATAACTTAACTTACGCATATTTTACTCGTTTTAAAGTTCCTACTGGTTTTCCATTTCCTTGGCTCTCTATGTTCTATATTTGGTTATTCATGTTGTCGAAATTTTGAGTTTTTTTTTTAAAGATTTTTAAGATTCCATGATGTATGTTCTACGTATCGCTGTGTGGATGTTTTGGTTTTATTTTGTATTGGATAAAATTATATGTATAAATGTATCCGATTGCAATTTACGTTTTTTCCAGAAGAGTAATTTTGGATTTAGCAAAATTAGTTTATTTTTCGTACTCTTTTTATCAAATTGTTTGGGATTTTTCTATCGATGATTATGGGAATAGTATTTAAAAATATTATGCAGAAAAAAAATGCCATGGAGTCGATTAAGTATAATACTACAAAATCTCAGTCTCAATAAATCAAAGCAAGGAATTTGTTGTTTGTTTTTTACGGTAAAGTTGTCAGTTTAAAGGATTTTTTAATCTCGTTTGTGGAAATGTAGTCAAACGTTCTGTAAATCCTATGGATGTTTATTATAGTTAATTTAACGCAAAGTAGCCATTTAACTGAAAATTAGAGTGATTTAGGGTCGGATTCTATTAATTAATCACCAAGTTAATAATTATCTTTTATATTCAATATACTTATGAAACGTTCAAAATGATATATAATTTACCGATTAAAAATAAAAGTGAGACTATGTTTTGGGTACAAGTTTTTTTTAGGTTTGTGGATGCAGTTTTAAGCAACTCAGAACAAAAATAAAAGAAAATAATATTTTTTTTAAGTAGTGCAATTATTGCAAAGCAGTGTTTCCAAGTGCAAGTTTTTAATGCTCATACGAGATATCCGAAAAATAAGAATAAGAAATAAATATTATTATTTAAAAAATAAAGTAAAATTATATTTCGTTTTGTTTTTCATTTTTACATTAGCTCAGGCTTAAAATAATTCTTATTTTTATACATCCCTTCCTTTTGATGAGTCTATTACAATTTCTAGTATCTTATTTTATAAAATGAAAATAAACGTTTTATTTTATCAAAACGTTCTTTTTTACTTTATTCCATACGTGCAAAGTGTGCGAAGACAAAGAAATGTCCTTTAGTAGCAATTATTTATGTAGTAATGTTTGTAGCATTTTTTTCATAGCATAAATGTAAGATTCTATGTTTGTTTAAGTTAAAACTCAATTGACGCTTTGAAAATATTATTTTTTCGATTTTAATGAAAATAACTTTTTATTTTATTTTTATTATAATTTATTTTAGGAAATTGTTGGTTGCCTATTTACAGCTTTTAAAATTATGAATGGTTGTCCATATACAGTCGCATGACGACTAGATGGCAAATTTTACTTTTTAGTTTATTGTGAATTTAAAAGTAAATAAACTGATAATTCCAGGTTAATATCGAGGTTAATACTAAATCATAAAGTGATTCGCTTGACTGAACCATCGTCAAATATATCAGCTGCTTCGCTGCTGCTTGTCATTGTGGATCCATCTGTATAACAGACGGATCGTTCGTTTTCTACTTTTACTAACCTAGACTAACCCAAAATGTTATATAGTTGTAGATTTTAGGATACTCGATAACGGCTCTTGCCAATTTCAGATGTGCAGAAAAGTTTCACTTTACGTACTAGTTGCATAAAGGGTATCAAGTGGCGCACAAAATTTAAGAAAAATGGTTTGAACGATTTAAAACCAATTCCTAAAAACATATTCATAAATAAATTAAAATACAGTAAAGATGCAACAAAAATATCGTCCAACTTGATGACTACACCGATATCCTAAACTTCTCTAATCTCATCCTCGTTCATGGACAACCGCTTTTTTACGCGCCCGCCACAGTCAATTGTTAAAGTCATTTCCACGTAAAAATCAAGTAGGTGGGATTTACGACTGCGACTAAACCTGAAACTAATTTTGCCGCTGTGCTAAATCGATACTACAAAAAAAAGAAGACCGGCAAAAAAGAAGAAACTCGAGACCTATTTTGTATGCGGAAGACTTCGCGGTGTTCGTTGATGAAGAATATCAGATGAATATATTAATAGTAGTATTACAAGCAGGGATGGCGGATTGATACCTAAAATAGATATATTTTCTACGTCTGTATAATACAGTGATGCAAAAAAGTATGTGAAATATTTATTATAAAATAATGAAATGGGAAGTGAAACAATACAAGGCGATAAGAAGGAAACTTTCATAACATTTACTGATGGAATCAGCTAGTAATACATTAGTATTTGCACACATAATGCTTAATAAAAATGAAGCAGTTAATGGCACAAGCAATAAGAATAAGTACAGGGTGATCTAGCAGATATCTTTTATATCGAAATATCTTTATTATTTGTAAAATTTAAAAAATAGTCCAAACAAAAGTTATTTGATTTCATCTGCTTTTAGACATGTTTTTGTTTTAATGTATACATGGTGTTTCAAAAAAGTAAGGCACAAGCAAACTTTTTTGTTTCAAATGTAATATACCATGCCTTTTAATG
Source organism: Pissodes strobi (assembly GCA_016904865.1). Classification (NCBI taxonomy): domain Eukaryota; kingdom Metazoa; phylum Arthropoda; class Insecta; order Coleoptera; family Curculionidae; genus Pissodes; species Pissodes strobi. The sequence goes on from MU182050.1 coordinate 235,635, forward strand.
ATTTTTCTTTTTCCACTAAAGTCTGCATAATTTTTGTATAATATATCATGTAACTTAACAGTTTTCGAAATATTGAAGGTTTTAGAATTACGAATTACTATGACTTTTTGATATAATGGCTTACCTATTTGGAGATAAAGTATATCATGACATTGATGTTTGAAGTCTGATTTGCTGATTCATCTATATTTTCTGCTAATAGTTTACAAAATGAGCTAGCTATTCGATTATTGGAAGATTGAAAATGGTCGAACTTTATTTGAAGAACGATAATAATACGCTACAACAACACGAGAACAGTACAGGAAAACAGTTCAGAATGGTCAGAGAGTACAATCTATACCAACTATAACTAATACGAGGAAGTTATTACAAGAAATAGCATCTCTAGTAAATAAGAAAATACCAAACAAGGAAACTGATCCCATTATATTGCTTCATTTTCAAGAAAAACCAAGAAAATCCATTACAGACTGTGCCAGAAATATAAGATATGGACCACAACGAAAAGAGAGTTAGTTACGAAATAATTCAGAGAACTTTAAATCAATACGGATACTACCATTTAAAATTTAGGCTAGTTCAATAATTAAACGACGAACAAAAATGAAGAAGACTTGAATTTCTTCAAATTATAACGGAAAGTTTTAATCAAGATTCAATTTTTTCAATCAAATTTTGTAGACCGATATTTGCGACATTTATCTCTACCGATACTTATAAACACCAATAAGCTGTCATATTTGGTTCGATGAAAATCCAAAAGCTGTTGGGCCAATTGCTTTTCAAGGACGTATCTTAATATAAGCTTGGTGTGGCATTTTGCGGCATAAGATCTTATTGGGTTCGATTTTTATCGAGTCACCTTAAATGGGCTTAAATATCTTGAACTTGGAAAATGAAATTGCGCTCTTTATCGATAAGCTACCACTTCTAACTTGGCAAGTCTATGAAGAAAGAAGTAACAATATTGAAGAAATGCAGATAAAATTTGTCGAAGAAATAAGAAATTTAAATTAAAATGAAAGCGAAGCAGTTATAAATGTCTTGGAACGCCAGGAATGAATTTACGAGAAATGTGACAATATTAATGTGTGACATGTAGAGTATTTAATTTAGGCTAGAAATTATATCTTTTATTTATTTCCTTGTTTATCGTTGATTATAAGTTTTAATTACTTCCTATTTCGAAATGTAATAATCAGAATTTAAAAACTTATAGCTAAAATAGTAAATAGTAAAATATTAGCAGAAAATAATAATTGATCAGAAAGTCAGACTTCAAAAGTCATGACTTTTGAAAAATAAAACTTTTTATCCAGATAACTCGTATAAGTAAACAATTATATCGAAAAAAATCGTTATATTTCGTGGTTCTAAAATTTTCTATATTTCAAAACCTTAACGGTTTTGGTAAATGATATATTATTCAAAAAATATGCAGAATTTAATAGAAAAATAAACATCATTAAAAATTGTTGTATATTATAATTAAAAGAACAAATTTGGCATGTGCCCTACTTTTTCAAACACCTCTAAATAAGTTTTCAAAAATATTAAAAATATTTCCTTTTATAGGTTGATCCACCATATTTCGACAAATGGATAACTTCTTTATTTTTAGGTTTAAAAGAAATTTTAAATTAGCATACTTTTAGTACCTTTCCTGAACCATAAGAAAACCAAATTTTTACAGGGATTTTTAAATTATATTAGATTATATTTTATTTTCATTAAAGTTTGCGCAAACTTTTATGTCGCTCTTTACATACATGTTCATTTCGTTTAAATCTTTTGATAGTAACTTAAACCACTGCTAAGAATAAATTGGATTGCACATGTACACTTACTGCAGGGAATATGCTTTCACTTTAAAAAATTATAGACATAAGATCATCCAACGATTAATGCAGATACTTCCTAGGCTATTATATTTTTATTGTTAATTTTGACTTTCCTTTATAACGAAATGGGAAATATACGATACGAACAAGGTTTTGTTGAACTCAATATTTCTTGCTCAATGCTCAGATATAAAATAAATATAAGCGACTAATCTACACGAGTAAATTTAGTTAAGTAGGCAATGTTGATGAAATGACTGCTAAAAATCAAGATGCTTTTAGAATTTACGAAAGTAACCATCCATACATATGAAAAATTTGATACCTGGAAAAAATTAAGTTTAATTTATTTTTGAGAAAAGGTTACGAATCTTGCAAGATTACCGCGATAATTTTCATGTCCAGTACAACTAGATTTGTATTGCATTAAATGCTCATGTAAACATTACATTTCCTTGATTTCTGAAATATCACAACCTAAAATAAGAACTTAAAAAGTCAAAGTGAGTTTGAAAATAATATTTTCAAACTCATTTTCCTAAATACCTTACTATTATTTTGATAAAATGATTTCTTATGTTGGGGTTTGGAACCTTCGGCAACATGCACTAAAATTGAGCTTTATCCACAATACCGAAACAGAATTTTTGCACTCGACGCGCGTTTCGCTAACCATGTTAGCATCATCAGGAGATGATCTTAATCTCTCCTGATGATGTTAACATGGTTAGCGAAACGGGCGTCGAGTGCAAAAATTATGTTTCGGTATTGTGGATAAAGCTCAGTTTTAGTAGAAAATGATTACTTGTTAAAGAATTACGAACGTAATTTAAAAAAAGTAAAGTTGAATCCACTGCTGAGAAAATGCTAGAAAACTATAATTTTTTAATTTAATTCCATTTTAAAAGCAAATATAACTAATAATACTGTTTGAATCAGTGGAAAACAAGGAAAGTCCAAGTCAAAAAAGCTTTATTTCTTTAACACCACAAAGTTTTATTGGAAAAACAAAATATAAACAAATAAAATAGAAAATATGAATATTGTACTTTACTTAAGATGATAGAGAGGAAGTAGTAATAATAATGAAAATATGAAGTAATTCCTGTCAAGCAATCAAAAGAACAAACATCAACGATTAAATTTGAAATTTTTTAAAAGTCTCTAAATATAATAAAAAAATTACTTGTGAGTGCAGCAAGACACCATAAAATTAGCATTGCTACCATATTTATCGATTTTTAGAAAATTACTCCAACTTAAGGCAACGTTGATTTTTATTTAGTTGCCCTTTTAAACATTAGTATAGACATAAAATATTAAATTTCGATTGATTTACGAAATATGGCAAATTATGAACTAGGGCTTTGAAGGATCATATTGGATTTCAAAATAAACCTGTCAAGAATGAGGAAATGACTATTTGAAATCAATGCTCTTTTAGAACCATGCAAATGCAAAATTTGTCACATTAAAAAAATGTTGAGTTGATTTCTGAGATAATGTTACAAATATGGCAACACTGCCGGAGTCATTTTCAAATCTTTTATAACTAACTACTGTTACCGTTTTTTACGAAATTACTCCGACTTTCTTTTTAAATACGAACGTTTATTTTTATTGCGTTTAGCTGTAACCCCACAGTATCAACTTTCCATTGATTTTTGAAATATGGCACTAGAAAATCATACTACCCGGTAATGATTAGAATCCAAAAAGTTGTTTTTTTTTCTGAGTTAATATAGTAAATATGATTCATTTTTAAATTCGGTTTAACTAATTACTTCCCTGTAGCAAATTTGGTTTGAATTGGTTAACAAGGATGAAACTTTGATATATTGGGATTAAACTATTATTTATAAGGGAATAACCCAAACTACACATAATAAAAATAAGTTAAGAGCAGGGAAGTTAACAATGCTGCCAATTTTACAGTTTTTTTTTTCGAAAATTGCACAAAATTTTATTTTTTTTAATGCAGTTCCACGTTTATTTTAATTCCATTTAACTGTAGCTGTTCTTGTAAACAACCACAAAATATCAAATTAAATATAAATTTACTTTTTTAAATGTGACAAATTATTTAATGTGATAATTTCAGCCTTAGGATTGTTCTTTATCAAATTTCTGAAGGGTGTGCTATGAGTAATTTTGACGAAAGTTATGAAAATAGTTTTCAAGATGCTCCCGGTGGCCTATAATTAATATTATTAATTATTTTAATTCTAAGGAAACAAAAACATCTTTTATGTGCCATATCATATACCGTTGTTCCTTACTTAAATAATGCGTATATTTAATCGCATTTTTGTCCCCCGGTTAAGCCGGCTGGACACTTTTGATTTTCTCTCCAATTTAAAATATGCATCATTTCTGATGGTTGAAACCTGTTGTACAGCCCCATAAATTAGGAGCGACTAAATTTAGCACAATAAATTGTGATAATTGGTGGTTGCGTAATGGCAAAAAAGGTTGTACGCATGGCCTTAGGCTCGCTTCGGGGGCGCAACCAAACAAAACTAACCCAAACTAACCCACTGCTTTGTGATTGACGTTTTTCTTGCCTAAAACCATTTTTATTTGTGGTCCCGCCGATTGGACACTTGGTTTTAGTGAAGCATTTTGTTATTTTTCTTGCTTTTCAGATAATTCTGCATATATGAGGAAACCGTTGACTGAAAATGAGCTAAGGAGAATATGGAATGAATGCAATGTAGACCTAAGGACTGATGATAAAAATGAACATAGAGATCATAACTTTGAAAGCGAGTGCAGGCTCCTTAAGTTTGTTAAGATTCTATTGACTTTATTGAACCGTAAACGATTTAGATTTTGATGATGATACCATTCCGTTGTCAAAAATAAGATAGGCAATTATGAATAATAAATAAGTGGCGGATAGAAAGATAATGAATTAACCGGATATTGCTGAAGCTTTGGATCAAGAATTGAATGGATTGTTGGAGAAAAAAGAAACTGGTTACCCTTCAGGTATTTTTGCCAGTAGTTACACGATGAATCTGGAAATTAAGCAATAGTCGAACGTGGCTAGATAATTTACCCCACTTAGAGCCAGAGCTTTAGAATACAAAAAGCTAGTTGCTTCTTGTATCCTAATGTGTTGCTTCAAAATGCCAAGAGTTCGAATGTAGGTTCTGCAAAAAAAGCAAAAATTCCCGCAGTAAAAACAATTCCACGCGATTTTTTAAACTTCGTAATTACATACATTTGGTAAATAATCTTGAGATTACTGACGAGACTAAAAACAATAGGTTCAACCAATTATTGACGGAATTAAAAGAAAATGTACACGCTTCCGCATGCAAAAGATTGTGGACGAGCAAATGATTCTATTTTCCGGAAAATCCGTCTTGAGGCAGTTACAAAAACAAGCCAAATCCCGTAGGCTTGAAGAATTTTGTTTTGGCCCAGAGGGATTGGCTGTAGATCTTTTTACCAAAGTGCTAGCGCATGAACAACTGGATAGCTTGAACCAGAACTGTATGCAGTATTGCAGGATGTGTTCTGAAGTGACTGGTTCGAAATGTAGTTCCAGGAAGTGATATTTTTATGAACATACTTTCTGTCCTCTTCTTGATTATTTGGATGATCAAAGTATTCACGCAGATGGAACTATCATGAGAAAAAGAGTACCTACTTTGGTAAAAAACCGGACTACTCTCAATGTCAGGGCAACTGTGGATCCCTTCTAAATTAGAAACATATTCTTACCGTACTTGGACTATCGGACGCTAGATGGCACTTCATATTTATTTAAAGGAGCCTGCAACGGAAATTAACGAACTTCTATACTGGACCACGTTTCTGTAATTCGATTCATCTGCGATGCAATTTATACCGAGTATAGACATAGAGGTCTGACATTGCAATTCTGTTTTAAAGCTTAAATGACCCAAGAATCTATCACCAGATACTATAAGTAAGATTAAATGAACATTTATGGTAAAATTCAAATTGTCCTGTTAAATTAGAGACAAATTAACGGGTGCCAGAGTTACCCCAAACCATAGTTACCCCAACTAGCCCTACTACAAAAAGACTAAAAATTTCCGCAGTAACAACAATTCCACGCGATAGAATTTTAAACTTCGTAATTACATGCATTTGGTAAATAAATGTTGATGTTACTATGAGACTAAAAAAACAATAAGTTATGGAAGGTTTAACCAATTATTGATGTAATCTAAAGAAAAAGTACAACGCTTCCGCATACAAATGAACTCAATGTGGACGAGCAAATGATTCCATTTTCCGGAAAATCCGTCTTGAAGCAGTATATAAGAAACAAGCCAAATCCCGCAGGCTTAAAGAATTTTGTTTTGCCTACTCCACGGGGATTGGCACTGGATAGACCAAGGTGCTAGCACATGGCGAACTGGTAAGCCGGTGTAACTTAGTATTATAAGAGGTGTTCTGAAACGGCTGGCTCAAAATGTAGTCCCAGGAAGTGTTATTTTTATGGACATATATATTACTTTCTGTTCTCCTCTTGATTAGTTGGAAGATCAAAGTATTCACGCAGTTGGAATTATCAAGAATAAAAATGTACCTACTTCGGCAAAAACCTAGTTAATTTTGACAAAGATATAATCAAAGTTTGAAGCGGTAGTTTTCATGAAATAGTGAGATAAATGGACGGCTTTTAATTACCAAATTAAATAATAAACCGGTGTTAATGTAGTCCTCATCACAATGTAGTTTGCCAGTTACAGATGTTTAACGCTGGGATCACAATACCTCGACCTAAATGTGTTACTGCTTACACCACGGGTGGTGTTGAGTTGAATGATAAATTGCCCTTTCCTACAATTTGGCATTGATAAAGGGTTAAAAGCGAAATTTTTCATCTAAAAATATTTAAAAAATAATTGAATTGGTAAGTCAAATAGAATATATTTAGATTTTTCAGTAGAATCCAAAACTGGCAATGACATAATATGAGATGCCCGATTTAAAAAAGGCAAATGTTTCCATCACTCTATCCAATCTTACTTCGTCGCCTTCAAGTATTTCTAAAACGTTTACTTGTACTACTTTTCGCTGCTCAATTATGGATATCTTGTACTTAATCCGCTTGGAAGCAGAAACAGAAACTAACCTGGCATCGTCAAAAAATCCAACACCCACCCAAACATGTTGCTTTGACGCACTTTCTAACACTGACCTTGCATTCAAAAAGTTTTTTATATATGCCAGCATATATATGTATATACATTAGTTATTTTAGCGTTGGCAGTATATCGCTTCTAATTTTAATTTACGATGTTTGTAGTACATCAGCTGAAACGTAATATAAAAGTAACAAATTACTATGCGGGGTTTTTGATGAGATGACGCTTAGTTATTAACAGTTAACTCATGTCTTCAAGAAAACAGGGGTGGACCTAAAAAGGGGGAGGAAGGGGAGGTGGGTGGTTGGGGTATCGCTCCTTCAATAGCAAGGTATTTGTGTTCCGTTATACAGCGATAAAGATTGATGGAAAGGGTCATCAGCTTATACAGATTTGCTTGAGAAGTTGTGGTAGGATAAGGCCTTATTTTTTTTTTAATATGGAATGCCCTACGTACCGACATAATTCTTCGATTTTTTTAAAGATCTAAAGCTCCTTTCTGCAATTCACCATTTGATCAGGTATGCACATTTGAGACTATTCATGATTCAATACTGTGCAGTTTATATTGCAGTTTCAGCCGCGATTTTAGAGGGATTATTAGTGATTTTAGTTTATGAACATATAAAGAAAAGCAACTAGAAACTAATGCCTCGCCAGGCAACCGACACTTTAAAACCTTTTTATATAAAACGACGAACAGAACAACCATAAATCCTACACCATCAAAAATATAATAGTAATTTGAGATTTTAAGTTTTACAAAAGATACATTTAAAGAATTTTCTTTTACCTCCTACTGTTTCATCATCACCATCGTGGGCTTGATAATATTCAATATGAGAGGTGAACAGTTTCTATCATCGTCGCGTCGTCGTACGCTGTGTGATAAAGATGAAGACTAGACTTGTCGGTGTATTGTATTGTCAAGATGCTATGTGGGTTACTGGTTACTAGTAGGCTCCCAATCGGACAGTTGTTCTAAAAAAGGTGTGCTATGGTTGGAGGCATATAGGGGTGTAATCACCCGATATGAGGTACTATTCGAAAAATCAACGTTACATATATATATGTAATTCCAATGGGTACCAATCCTTTTTAGCCTTTTTTTTTAAACATTGAGTCAGCCAGCCAGTTCAAAAAAATCCTGTTTTTTTTATAACGAATTTCTCAAAAATGAAATTGCAAGTCAAATACTATAGCAGCATATAATAAGTAGGCAATTTTTTTCACATTATGTGTGAGTTTTATCGCTGGTCATAAAAGTATTATTATTCCGTTGTTGGGAATTCCTAGAAAACCACTTATAAACAAACCTGACCTACGTTAGGAGATTATATGTGTGTTTCTAGTGTTTTTCATGAGGAATTCACACCCATGTGGGATTTTTTAAGTGAGCTTGTATAAACTGTACTTAGGGATTCCCGATGCATCGAGGTGCATGCTTGATGCACACCAAAACCAATTTTATAACCGCATAATAATTATTATGCAATTGTGACTTCAATATTAATTCATACATTATCTCATTAGAACAGTATCTCCCATTTCAGGTTTTTCCTTGATTTTTTTGCTCAGAGTTATTAAATATTACTAGGTATACTCATCTTTTTCCCAAACCAGAATTGTATTTGGGAATATAATTATTTTATAATCCAATTAATTCGAAATCAGTTACTCTCAATTTAATTTTTTGTATATATTGTTTTGATTGGCAAGGTTCGTGTACTTAAGTCTAATTAATAATAATTTAAATAATTTATATACAGGATCTTTCCTAACATTCTGGATAAACAAAAAGGAGAAATAAATACCTACCGCATACCTACTTTTATTTTTTAAATTTAGCATACGTTAATTTTAAATTTGTCATATAAATCCACCCTTTTTCCGATTTTCAACAACTTATACGTTTTATATCATTCCTCTAACCGACGAATATTGAATTTTGCCTATAGGCGTTGAAGATTGCCATATATATATATATGCAAAATTCGAGATGTAATAATCATAATATATAATTCATAAAATGTGGGAATTCGGAAAAATGACCAGATTAAAAAAAACCTACTGGGGATTCAAAAAAGTTTACCATGCTCATGTGCTTAGTCTCATAACATATGCTGGAGATAAAAAGAAATTATGTAGCTTTTGTATAATAAGTAATTAATACTAATAAGCACTATAGCCTATTTATTATAACTAATTTCTTATTATATGAATTTTATATAATTTTGAGCAAAATACGATTTTCCCCCACCCTAACCAATACAAAATTATTAACTAACACAAATATAAAGTGGTATTTAACCTTAATAAAATTAGAGGCAAAGGGTATTTTGTAACGTAACGCTAGATCTTTAATTCGTGCATCCGCCTTTTATGTTTAGCGCCAAAATAACCTATTTAACTAATTTTCTTTTCAAACTTTATACGCAGGAATATAGGCAGATATATTTAAGCTATGGGCAGTAAATAATAAAAATATATTTGTGAGACAAATGATTGCCTATTTATCCACCTCAGTTTTATTAAGAGTTTTTAAATAAAATCGCTTCGGCTCTGGCCTCCGGCCCCAGGGTGTATTGTAGGGCTAGTTTAGTGACCCTAATAAAGCTCAAAAACCTAGAAGAATTTCTCCTTGTTAAGAAATAGGAAACTAAAAAAGAAAATAGTTTTTAAATGCATTCAAAGCAGTAAAAAGCGTGTGCACTTTGTAAAATTTTAAACTGACTTTGATAAGATGACACGAATAATGTCATAACATTTAACTACTGATTTCTTAGGTTAAAGTGACATTGAGATGATACTAGGTAAATAATTCTTGCTTTTTTGAAGTGCTATTTATTTATAATTAAGTTTAATGTTTTTTTTAGAAGAATTCAATTATTTTGTTTAGAGATTTAGTCAATTTTTAGGTGTCCCTTATCAGCTTCAATTTTTTGCAAAGTCAGCCAGGTGTTAAATTAATAAAAACTGAAGCTACACATTGATCTTTATTTACTATTAATTAAACACTTTCTTTAATTATACATTTGATTGTTGTCAAATGCGGGAATTGTGAATTGTGTATTTTCAATGCAGGTTTGGTGTTTATATGTTTTATTATTCTTTTATACGTTTTATTGTTAATAGTCTACAGGTTTCACCTATATAAAATATATTTTACATTCGCATGACATATTATAAATCAATTTTTTTGTATTTTCATTTATATTGTGCAGTTTTCCTTTTTGTTATTTTGGAGGTGTTTTCTGTTTTAGAAGTAGCACCAATGCTAATTTGCTATCTATTCTTTTTTTGTGTCTGACAAACCAGGAATATAACGAATAAATGGATTTTTCCTTCAAACGTCAGTAAATCCGTCATTACTCGACTGTGTAGGCGGCCGTGAAGTTTCATTTTTCCTCCGCCGGAGCTTTACTTTTCACTTTTCCGCCGGCGCCGGCGGAGGTAAAAGTGTTACCATAGCAACATAGATACAAACAAACAACAAAGCAAGCGTCAACAACTCAAGAATTACTAAACTAAAATTTGTATTTATCACTCAATTGAGACGCAATTTTAAAAAAATAATTATTGTTGACAGTGTCCACTGACAGGTTTATGTTACATTACTATAGCAACGACCTGTGTCTATTCACCGACACCGGTCTAAGCCGCCTTGCAAACCAGCTTCTTATCTTTGATAATAATTATTATTATTACTATTAAAAAGAGATATTTTTGCATTAATTTGTCGACATTTGAAGAAAAAACAGCATATTTTATTTGGAGGAAAAGTTACTTTTCATGGCTTGCTCTATATTACCAGCCTCACTCCGTTCGGCTGTTAAACACGAGCGCGCCATGAAAAGTATCACTTTTCCTCCATATAAAATAATATACTATTATCTATATCTTACAGGGACCAAATGGGGCCTCCCCATACTGATCTTAGCTACGCGCTAGTTTTGGAGAATAATAAATAAGGTACACGTGGTAAATAAACCCATCTAAGGCATATAATGCTATACTACTATTAAAAACTGGGGCACAGCAAAAAGCTGCGGAAATATCAATAGTGTGAAGCCTTTTTAACAAAGCAGTACATTTAATTTAAGCTTTTTACTTGAATTTCTGACAAGCAGAACAGATCTATTGTGATTTTGTCTAATATTTGATTCTTCAAATTCTATAAAATATTTTTCAATAAAATCTATATGATGGTTATTAAAACATTATTTAGAAACTATTTATAGACATTGAAATTTTGATTTTTACAAATTATTTTCATTCTATGGTATAGACTTTTTACAACCCCCTTTTTAAACATTATTGCGTGATTCGACTTAAAGTTTATGTGTTTATTAGGCAAAATATAACAAATAGGTAACAAATTTAACACTCGTACTATTTTGACAAACCAACCCTTAGTTCTAAACTAAGGAAAATAAAGCCACATTAGGAAAAAGAAAATACAAAAAATGTGAATGTATATACTTAGGTGAAACTGTAGAGCATTAACAAAACGTACAAATGAACACCAAACCTATAATAAAAATATACAATTCAACAAATCACATATTTATCACCAGGTACCTATTTGACAACAATCACAGAATACAATGGAATGCTTCAAGTATTTCAGTAAAGGAACCATTATCGAAAAAACGTAAAACTAAAGAAACTACTTTAATATTGCTAAATAAGGATAAGGGTGTTGCTTCAGTTCCTGTTAGTTTTGATAACGCCTAGTTGCCTTTGCTAAAAACTGAAGCTGATAAGGGATACCTAATAATTAACTATATTTTTAAACTAAAATCGTTGAGTTCTTCCAAAAAAACATGATTTTTAATTGGAAATAGACCAGTAATTAAACGTTAACTATGGCATTATTCTAGTCATCCTGTCAAAGTCAATTCAAAACTTGACAATAGCATGAACTTTTTACTATTTTAATTGCATTTACTAACCATTTTCATTTTTAGATTTCTCGTTCTTGACAACGGGGACAGATTTGCTCCTTGAAGCGTCAAGCATTTTCTACTTCCTTTAGGGTTTCAGTTTCATTAGTTAGTTTCACTAAATTAGCACTAGTGCAATTTGTACCCTGGGACTAGGAAAAGTCTTAAAAAAACTGAGGTGGAGAAATAGGCAATAATTATTCTCACAAACATACCTACAATGAAAATATATTTGAGTTAGCTTCAAGGAGGCCGTACATTGTCAAGATGAAAAGGCAAAGTACAATTCAACATTTTTTTCTTCCTCCCAGTTGTTTGCATACCTATTGCCTATTTTTTTATTTTCATATCAGATATGTAAGATAACTTTTAGTAATTACTGGCTGGATTTTATTTGAATACGAAAATAAACCTCTGAAATCGTGAAATTTAGGTATTCAAATAATTAAAGTAACTTGCAATAGATCAAGTGGGATCAGTCATTATTTTTTGACAAAAGTGGTTAAAAGAAACATTTTCTAGCTGATATTTAATGGGAAAGTAGACTTCTTCCCATGAAAATAGATAAATTCGTTTGTTTCATACTCCTACAGTGACGAGAGGAAGCTTTTTAAGATGAATGTAAATATTGACGTCAGCTCAACTAATTTTGTATTATTATTCACATATTTTACCTAGATTACTCTTCTTCATCTACAACAGTTTTTCTAAAAATTCAAACAAATTTTTATACAGTTATTTTTCTGACAGATGCAGTCAATAATTAGTTTGGGTTAGTTTGGGTTTAGCATTAATTTTTCATGTCCCGGAAAAAGAAAAAATACATATTTATGTTAAGAATTTGTTGATATTCCCTCCTGGAACCAACTTATCTTCTATTTTCGTTTTAGGTTAGAAGATTCCGCAAAAAAGAAAATTTCTGTTCGGTGACCTTTATCAAAGTATAATAATGCATTGCATTAGCTTAAGAATTTTAGAATCTTTATTTTTTTCTTGAATACTTCATTCAAATGATTATTTACATTTTTTGGAATATATCTGCTTGGACTACTGCATATTATTTTCCTACTATACTTCATTTAACGTTTCCCCAAGTTTCTATCAAAATAATTTCCAAAATGTTTAATAAAGCATATAATCATTATGAATGAAGATTTAATTTATATATAAAAGCGTTATATTATGTGCTATTGTATACATTCGCACATGTGTGACTAGTTAATAGATGATAATGATCAGTTTTTACTTAATAGTTATATATTAACGTTGTACATTCCCATGTCTTTCTTTTTGTGGAAGAATGGTAATAGTATACATTCTTCAGTTTACAACATACAATTATTACTAATCTTGTGAATATAAAATAAGGAAGTAATATAATTTTTTGGTTATATACTTGTCCTCGATCGTCGACTAGTTAGTTGAAGACACTGTTGATACCTACTCGATTAAAAACCCTAGTAATATAGTCTGTTTCACGTAGCAATCCATTAAGATAAAAACATTTTCAAACCAAAGACAAACAATAATTATTAAAACATAACTCAAGCAAAGAAAGATAAAACGCAATCACATACCTACATTTATATAGTAAAAAAAATTTAAATAATTAATATATAATTAATATCAAAAAGCCCAGAATTTCTGTGCAGCATATATCAATGTAAACTAGCAATCGCAACAGCATGCAAATAGTTATTTTGTCTGTTTGCTGTGGTATAACCTTCAGCATCCTTTTGTGCGTCTAATTCGGTAATTTGGTCTGATTCAGTTGACAGAGTTAGAGGTGCGTTATTCGAACAATTTGCCATTATTTTGTAAAAAAAATTGCCGGACGATACACCCAAAATGAGCTGGCATTTTGTATTGTCTCCTTTTATGGCAAAAATACAATTTAGGCATCTACATGCATGACATCCAAAAAATGTGTTTTATTAAGATCTCTATAGATTTTGATACTTTACCTAAATATCTCAGTTTTCGTGTGTTCATATAGCTAATCCAATTTCTGTAGCCGGACCTACGGATATACAGGATATTCGGAATATGCTTCTGCAAACCCAAAATGTTGATTCCGCTTGATAAAAATGGTGTGTTTCTTTAAATAAAATCGAAATTTCGAGTTTTATTAAGTATTCCAGGATACTCGTACACAAACCAATCTTAGCATACAGTGGAATGTATTTAAAACTCATAAATATATTCCCTCAAGCATGGACTATTTTCAGGCCATTTTAAAAGTAATAAGAAATATAACAAAATAATATACTCATTGTTCGAATCATGATTTATTTTCTATTTAGCATTTTATTTTTTATTTACTTAAATATAATTAGATAATCAATTAGTTATTTTAAAAAATTTTTAAACGTTCCTTTCGATCTACGCTTCCTATCACTAATATCGATAATATATACGTATAATATCTGGCTAATTTGTCCGACAAACTATATTTTAAGGAATAATCTTTCCACCATGCAGTTTGGACCGATGGTGGGGCACTTTGGGCCGATCGGGGGTACTTTGAGACACCTAGCCCCAAACTATCTACCATCTCGGAGTACATTGAAACTAATGGCTAAATGTATTTTATTTATTAAATAAGGAATCCAACTTACAGCTACATTAACTATCAAAAATATTTCAAAATATAGCAATAACAATTTGACAATTTGAACAAAAACTTAAAGCACATTATAATAATTCATAAACGAAACATCAAAATTTATATAGGAAGTCAGTCTACTAGTAAAACTCGATACCTTTTTTGGTTTTGGTATTTTAGCCGACATGTCTCTTTTTAAGGGCCGAACTAATGGCATCCTAAATCGGGTAGAAAAAAAACCATATTTCTTTTTTTTCACAAGATTTTCACTATTGGTTCGTCTGGATCACTAACATCTTGAACGCACCCCACGTAGTAATATATGGTTCTCTTGGTAGTAAATTTACCTAAAATAAAGTCTCCTACATCAATTTTTGTATCGTCATGTAGTCCTTTTTTCGTAGTATTCGGTCATATCTATAGCTAAATCCAATGAAAGGCATTTCAGGCGCATCTGAATCACTTGATCAAAAGCTTAATTTCCTTTTGGAAGGCTTAGACTTTATAATGGAGGGTTCCCTTCCATATTGGGCAACTGATATTTAATTAATTAGCTGGCTTGCTCTTTTATGTTTTTGTTTTCCAACTTCACCTTGCTAGAACCATTGATGTTCGGTATGTTTCGTTTTACACTTTTTGTCTTTAATTTATTTTCCTCCCTCCTCTGTGCTTCTGGTTCAATCTCAGTTTTCATAGACGTGGCGGTGTTGATTTTTGACCTACCTTTCTTACGAAATTATTTTTCATGGTTTGTTTTAAGTGTTGGATACGGTCGTAGGTCTCCTGGGCTGAGAAAATATTTACCTATGTTGGGTTATAGTTATACTTCCCACTTTATTTAAGACATTTTCTATAAAGGAAACGAGGAGTGAAATAACAAAACTCTTTAACATTATCATTTTGATTTATGGCATGAACTAGAACTTCGTTGCTTATACTGTTAATCTTTGAAGAACTTGTGAAGTCGTCGACATTATATCTGCTTGGTTATCTATTTGGTTATCTACTTGGTTTGAAGTTAAAGGCTTAAAATGTAATCGTTGAAGGCTGTCTTACATCGACTCTCGAAAGGATCGTATATATGTCAAGGAGCTGCATCTTGTGTGTGCAGTGCGGGGGAAAGGATAACGTGGCAATTCCATTTTTCCTGCAATAATTTATTGCTGCCAATGAAACATGCGATTGATGATTTTCGATAATTAATAACACCTTGTTATCAATGTTTATATATTGTTTATGTACTCGGGCACCTTAACAAGCATTTCTGCATGCATCCAACCTTTGGAGCCTGTAACACCGTCGTTATTCCTGCTTCGTCCAGGTTGAGCACCCGATCTGGAGAAAATTTCAATATTTCTTGGACGACTGCATAGTTTTCAAATAATAATTTAACATTTGCTAGATTAAAAGCAGAAGTTCTTGCGATGCTATCATTTTCAGGTTCTCTATAAGATAGTTTTTGATGGCTTTTGATGACGCTTCTCATCCATTCTTTTTCAGCTTGCTCATTTTCAGGCCATTTGAGGGGAATTGTTTTATCGAGTCCATTTGCATACTGAAAACTTAAAGATCTAGCATTGGCGTATGTTAAGCCAAAATTCATTGCTGATGATGTTAATAAGTATTGTGCCATTCGGATTCTTTCAACGCAGAAAAGACCCGTCTAGATGCGTTTTTTGAAGATTGTGTATTCACTTCCTCTTTAGATTTTAGTTCTGTTGCTAGGAGTGTTTCAAACAAATTTTTTACATGCTAGCGGAGGGTAATTTTTGTTATGCCATACAATAATATCAGCACGATCCGTTTTTCGTTTATACGTTCTAACCATTCTGTAAAAAAAATAAATGGTCGCATAAATGTATTTCCAAAATAACGAAAAATAGATGCTGGAATAAAATGAAACCTTAATTTTACATGAACGCATTCGACTGATTATTATTCCCACTTTAATGCCCTAAACTTAAAATATCCTAGATTATTGTAGACAAACATGCACAAGTTACCCACTTTATGATCTTACGTATAAAATGTTACTTTAGACACATTTTTTTTACACGTCATAAAATTTCGATTGATACTGTTTGAGCAATACTGTAGCGGCGCAGCGGCAAGTTGTAAACGATAAGGCGGCAAATTTGAACGGTCCAAATGTGCCCCATGTACCAATGTACCCCACCCTACCCTAGCTACTGCATTTTTTTTTGTAATAGCTACATATTTACTTTTCTACGACAGGCCTGAATTATTTACATTAATGCAAATTAATAACTTAAAAATATTTATGTGAGATAAAGTTGAATTTATCGAATATCGTTTTGATAAAGTTTTACCTGATGTGGTTGTTTGTGAATGGTTTTTGACAAGATGATATATTTTTACCGTTTACCGGCACAGCCACCGAACTATCTTCTTGGCAAATTTCAGGAAAAAAACTGGTGCTAAGCAATATAGAAAACACCCGTCTGTTCGACAAAGTCAGTGCCATGTTTTAAACAAGATTTTACTTGCGAATCGTTCTATTTTAATTTTGTATTACCTAATATTGATATAGAATAACTAGAGGAAAACTGGAATAACTTTCAATGATCTTAAATAATTAATTAGTCAACATTCTAAAAGTGAAAAAACAACTGTATGTGTTATTGTAAATTTATTCCTGTGCAAACAGGCGAAATATTGTTTCTTTCCAACTCACCCGCGTAACTGCGCAACAGACAATAAAGCAAAAGCCAGTGAACACGAACCAGGAAGAGAGCATACCAGGAAAAGACAGACTTTCATTTTCACCACAACACCAGCAGACTGGTTCAGTAGGCCAGCATGGCGAGATTGCATGTGAACTGACATGCGTCGGGTTCTCGGTTCTTTACACGCCACAAAGAAATGCAGTTATTGCAGAATACCGGTTCTTTGCCAAGGAAATTGCATATAGTGTCTTTTTTCTTTAGAAGAAATGTTACGTAACTGACGAGGATGGCATAAATAGCCCATCAAAGAAATGCAAATTATGGGAACCGCATTAGGAAGTTACTTCTGCCTAGTAGTACTAGCCCATTAGTACCTAGCTTTCGTGTCTTCATTACATTTAGGTGCTTTGCTTAGTTTGTTACGTGCATTATAACCAATAATAATAATAATTATACTGCAGTATTTTACGTTTTGTAATTTCCTCGAATTCGAGGCTATGTATGGGGGTCTCGAAAACCGTAAAGATACAGTGTCGGTTAAATTAGGATAAAATTGCGCATTTAGGTGCCTAATAATATGTCGTTTAGAAAGTTTTAAAATTCCGAGTATTTCCGGCGATATCCGGAAAAAGAATCAAAATTTTGAAAAATCGTTGTATTTCTTCCCGGGCTTATTAAAAACGGATTTCAAAAGAATTTCACTTTTGCATTGCCACATTTTCCCCTCTATCCAGTGGTGATATCCAGTTTGGAATCCGACGTTTCGTCTTCAAGGGGTCATCATCAACTTCCCTTTTTACATACGAAGTTTAATTTTTTTTATCGTTTTTCAAATGATATTGGCGTTATTAATATAAATATGTGTTTTTAAATTTTTTTTTAATTCTTTCTTTTCAATTTTATACTTTTTTTTTCAAAAATTACTTATTTTGCGCTGGAGTAATTTTAAATAGTTTAAATTCCTTTTGAAATTTTTATATTCTATTGTGTTGGGTTAAGTGGAAAATTTAAGCCATTATTTTTAATAAAAATAAAAATTTGTAAAATTAAATAAACAGGTTCGCTTATTTTTACCCCAAAGCAAAATAAATAATTAAGAAAAATTTAAAATAAAAATAATAAAAAAAAAACTAAATACATATTCATATTAATCATGCCAGTATCATCTGAAAACGAAAAAGTCCGTATTTAAAAAACCAAAGTTGATGATGACCCCTTGTAGACCAAACATCGGATTCCAAACTGGATATCATAAGATAGAGCGAAAAAAGTGGCAATGCAAATTGCAAGCCAATTTGAAATTCGATTTTAAATGAACTCAGGAAAAATTAAAACGATTTTTCAATATTTCGGCTTTTTTTCCGGATATCTCCGGAAATATTTGAAATTTTAAAACTTTCTAAACTGCGTATTATTAGGCACCTAAATGCGCAATTTTGCCCGAATTTGACCAACACTGTATCTCTTACGGTTTTCGAGTTCACCATACATAGACTCAAATTCGAGCCACCCTGACAGCGTATCCCAATTTTTGTTTCTGTTATGAGAAAAATTTATCATTTTCTGTAAATTATCTTTTACATGTTCTTACCCTAAGTGACTGCAGGTAAAATCTCAAACAAGTGTTTTCAGGGAGACACGGAAATGTCGATCTTGATCAAGGAATATTATCGTTGTCTTTCAAGAAAGAGCAGAAACCTATTATGAAAATTTATAGTAGAGCAAGAGTTCGAGTTGTATCCATACAGGAGTTAAATAAAAACACGTGTTAGATAATTGTAATAATTTTAATAATATAAAAATTACCCATTTATAAAAACGAAATTAAATAATTACACATCCTGCCAAATTTCAACGTAACAGCTGAGCCGTCTCCAACATGTTTGATTATTATCGGACATTTTTTGACAATTTCGAAAGTCACGGTCCTTAAGCGAAGATTTATATTTTCACTTATATACTTATATTTTTATATTTAACTTCATTTTTATTTTAATAAACTTTATCAATATTTTCATTTCATCTTTATTTTCTTTATCCATTTTGTTTCCATTTGAATATGGTTAGCGAAACGCGCCTCGAATATTGAACAAATTGTGTTTCGATATGTGGATTTCTAATTTAAATTATTTTTATTTTAATTCACTTTATTTGATTTACTTATAATTTCAATTTTACTGTTATTTTTGCATATTTTTAAACTAACAGATCGTAAATAAAATCATTGAACGTGGAATTCAATTAAGAAACATCGTTGTTTTTGAACAAAGCAAAGAAGTTAAATAATTATGAGTTACGGAAAAATATCAAAAGAATTGTGTTCCTACATAGTTTGAATAAAAAACGCTTGTTAGGAAAAATTTGATATAATCTTAAAAGTTATTTGTACAATAATTTTATTATAAGAACGAATTTAAGTGAGTAAACAACCTGTCAAATTTCAACGTTACCCTCTTCCTACGCAATGCAAATTTTAATTCTCTTGGATAAATCGATTTCTAAACGTATTAATATGAAAAATTTTAAAAATAACTGTACCTAATTATTAATTAATATTAATTATATATTTCACTTCAATTAATTGTATTTTGATATTGTTTAACTATATTTTTGCTGTATATTTATTATTTTTAGCTTCATTTTTCCGTTAATTAACTATTTTTTTGTTTTATTTTGATGGCATTTCACTTCATTTCCCTTTATTTCACTTTATTCAATATTTTTGCTTTTATATTTTTTCATTTTGCTTCTACTTTCATTTTAACTGACCTATCTGGATACACTTTATCTGGTGGACATAGGCTGAGGGGGTAAAACTGATGGGAGCTGGAATACCTATACTCTCACATGTACAAAGTTTTATAAAGAGTTGAGAAAAACTATTTATGCCACAGTTGAAGTATGTTTCTCGTATTATCTTTTGAACCAATCAAGATAAATAAACGAATATCGCAAAACAAAGAAATTTGAGCAACAAAATTTTTAAAGGGAACGCCCTATATATTTTCCACCATACTAACCGATTCTAAAAATATATAATGTGATAATATATAGTCCAGCTGTTTACGTTCAAGTTTAAAATATAATAATTCAGTCGAACTTGAGATCTCAACTGTCTTAAACACAAAATATTCGGGGTTGTTAAACCTAAGCCTTGACAAATATTGGCGCATTATTTTAGCATGTGTCAAATGTGTTAACCGAATGCTTATTGTTCAAGGTAATGCTATGTAGGCCTTAATTTCGATTGAATTATTATATATTAAAATTAAATATTTCAAAAGCGGCTGAACCAAATATCAATAAACTATATATTTTTGAAGTCGGGAAAAGAGGATCTATTTAGTGGAAAAATATATGATAATCCATTTAAGAAAGTGATTCTTTGTTTTGCGATCTTCGCTTGTTTATTTTGATAGGTTTTGATAAGATAAGACGTAAAAAATATTTTAAATTTGTTATAAACAGGTGGATGTCAAAATATAAACGAACATCCTTTACAGTTAGCCTTTTTTGAGATTTTATTAGCACAAGTTAGTTTGGGTTAGCATATGCAAAACATTATTGTATAGAGCAAAATTACCTTGTCTAATAATAAAATTAGCACATCTGGGTGTTTCAATTATTAGTCTACCTATGTGTAAGAATTGCCTGCAAGAGTGTGTGTGAAATTAAATAATTTTTTCTTATTTTTAATTTTTTTTTCTCGGAGTTCGATATTAGGGAATAAATCACCTCTACTCCTCTCTTATTCTCCTTTAAAACGCCTAGCGAAAAGAGCTATTTTTTATATTCATTCTTTAATTAAAACCGAGATTAAAACATTATATGGTTGATATATTTGTGAAAGAAGTTTATGCGTTCTTTTTATACAATTCCTCCTCATAGTCCTCATGCACTCTTCTTTTGTGAAGCGTATATTGCGAAAATTCTAATAAGAGGCTTTGGGACATAACATAATAGTTTATAGTAAATTTTAATCTCCTTTACTCAGAAGTTTGCCAATAAGACATCTGGATAAACCAAAATCGAAAAAAAGCATTTTTAAAGCCCCCATTGAGCAAATTCTCTGCGATATTTGAGCGCAACAGAAACCATTTTTAATCATTGCAATAAATTTAATATTAAATAACACATAATTAACATTAAGCAACGCCAATGAAGGAGAAAGTAATCGATTTTCACGCCACATCGGAAAGTATTACTCGGTCTGGGAAGCGAGCTGTGAAGTAAGCATTGCACAACCATTACAAAATTATTGGTTCTTTCTTCAGG
This sequence comes from Pissodes strobi, assembly GCA_016904865.1. Lineage (NCBI taxonomy): Eukaryota > Metazoa > Arthropoda > Insecta > Coleoptera > Curculionidae > Pissodes > Pissodes strobi. The sequence continues at coordinate 257,124 of MU182050.1, forward strand.
CGAGTCTGTCCAATAGAAGTCGTCATATCCGCAGGCCTATGTAAAATAAATAATCTTTGTCATTTTTAAATGTTAGCATGCCGATTTCTCACGCAAACATTTGCTAATTATGTGAAAACGCTTTTGGATAATGACCACAAACATAAATGGTCCTGTTCCTCGTTTCGATTTTAAAATTAGAGCTTCGAGCTCTCCAATAATTATGCCCATCTGTTCTGATAAACGATGCTATAATATGTTATTTATTTGGGATAATATTTAAATTGTTTTCATAGTTTTTTTTTTACAAGTCTGGCATATTGTAAATTTATATTGACAACTACGTACTTTGAGCGATTTATTATTACATTATAATATAATAATATATGCCTAAAACAAAGGAGATGCCTCGGGAGATGCTTACAAGAAAGAAAAGTTAGGAATGTTAGCTAGTCTTATAAAATGTCGTCCGTTCCCTGTTCCAGTAGAATCTGACTAGAATCTGACCAGTGTTATTAACAAAATTTCAAGAAATGCAGATAACTACTATGTCAAAGTCAAATTTTGTTGTTAATCAAAATGTCGCAGATTTTACTTAGTGCCACTAAAAGGACCTACCAGATTTATACAATAAGATGAATCCTCATTTCATTAAAATAGTTTATTAATTTAAACACACCGCCATATAGCTCTATATAATATGCAGAGTTTCATATAGATTATTTAGGCATATAGATATCACATATATACGAATTGAAGATAAAAAAAACCTACATATAATCAGATAATATGAAACTATCCATTATTCTGTGTTCTTTAGCGAGCTTTCCTAAGCTTACTTTTCATAAGAGCGCGTCTTATTTTAGGCGTTGCGAGTTGCTTGAAAAATTAACCTTTTTAGTATCATTTTTGTTGTACTTACATTTTTTTCTTTTATTTCAACATCATCACCTTCCAATTTTACTAAGACAGTAATAGCGGAGCGTTCATTCCGATTATTAAACTGCAGTGTGGAAAAAAGTCCAAACAATAGAAAATAGAAATGCGCAAAACTGGAAAGCAGCCCCAAATCGTACAGATGCAATTAATTCCTTACTAAAAATATAATTTATAATCTACCTATAGCAGATATCGCTGTAAAATATATTTGTTATCTTTGCCTTTTTTATTGCTAGAAATATATTGAAAAACCTATTAACTGTGAAAAAAAATCCTTTAATTATTAAAATTGCACTAACTTCTCGACTAGACCAACTTTAAATTCTTCAGAATCTAGTAACATTTTACTAAGGTGGCAACACTTTCTTACGACCCTAAGAAGAGAAAATATTACCAGATGAAATTGGGCAAAATTCATGTAAATTGAATATTAAAATTTGTAAGATGTTTTAAAGCTTAAATAAATTATACATATAGGTAGTTCATTTCTTACACTGTTTGCCATCATGATAAAATATTTCCAATTTAACGGGGGTAATATTTCTAGTGCATCCAATTTTTCCGAAAAAAATCGGAAAAACTAGTTTTTAATTTATTTGATTTAACAAATGACATGAGCGTTAGTGGTTTTTGTTGAACTATATTACTTAGAAACGAGTATCTCAATTTTTCCATGGAATAATTGAGACGAAGCACGAGGTATATTTGATAAGATTATTTACTGAGTCAAGAAAATAAAAGAGAGCGTAATTTAAATTTCTTTTTCTAACAAATGCTTTCCAAAATTTTTCTGGAAAAAAAAGGAAAAATTGCCGACCGATTTTGTCACACATTTATCTATTTAAAAACTGTTTTTGACACAATAATTGAATGTCGTGATTGGTCGAAATTAATGTGAGGGAAGTAATCAGAAGACAACTAAATAAGAAACCTCTTTCAGTTACGTTTGCCATTTATCTCTGCCAACCTTTGAGGGCTATTTCCCAATTTATTTGGCAAATTCTGGTTTTAACTTAAAATTTCCCTTCCAAAGATAACACAGAAAACCTCAAGTTCCTCTAGAAGTAAAACAAACGACAGACCACACTCAAAACAACTTTTTCTTTGGCATGAAAAATAAGAAAATGAAATTTTTCAAATTTAATTGTGATATTGTAACGTGACATCATAAAAATATTTTTTTTACACGCATTGTTCACCCATCATCATCATTAAGATTTTTGAAAGAAGAAATGTTTTTTTCCTTCCAGGTAAAAACTTCCACAAGAGGAAAAAATTTAGATCCGGTTAGCAACGTATTACCTTATAGACAAAACAATATTTGACAATAAGATACCCATAATTTACCAATTTAATCCGGAAGAAAGAACGCTGTTGTGGTATATCTTGATTTTGTCTATTTTACTTTATATAAGATAGATTAAACCTTTATTTGCGCACATTTAGGTTGGGGGGGAGGCTAGTAGGTTTCACGCTAGCGCATTCGCCCAGTCACGTCTGTCGTCCGGGCTGAGCTAGAGCTGGGGCAACCCACCCATATTGGATGGGTGGCACTATATTTAGGGATCGCTCAGTTTACGAGCAGGCATTCTTTCGGAGAATCCGACTTTCACAAACACTTCAAATTTTCACAAACACATAAACTGTAGCATGTCCGCAGCACAAGGGGGTTTCGTAAAAGGAAAGTATAAGCAGTTTCTATCAGGGCCTCAGGTATTCCCGTAGGGCTATCACCCCGATTTCCTCCTGATCACGCTTCCATGTGCAGGAACACTTCAGAGACCTAATACGAATCCACACATCATTATACGACATACCCCTTGGACTTTAGCAACCGGCTGGCCTTCCGATTTCGCCTCAATGGAGCCTCACACGCCAGCTCACACATCTTCATTCGCGAATCGGGTGCTTAACCATGTAGAAGTCAGGTTATGAAACCAGACCTTCGTCTGCATAAATTATATTCTTAACTACACCTACACGACTACACACACATCTATTCTGACAAATAGGTCTATTTATGGTTATAGTTGCTTTCAGTGTGCCTCGCGGCTCAGTACAGTAGTTAGATGGTCTGTTTCTGATACGGCGGCCCGGGTTTGATCCCAGTGGCAAGGCATGCTTTTTTAAGCTTATATTTGTAAAACGTTTTTTTCTTGATTTTGGGCATGCCTTGGGTTAGTTTTGTTTGGTGGCGAGAAAAAATACAAATGTAAACGTAAACATTGTGAGCCCAGGACTCGTCAGGTGGAAAGACTCGTGTAGATGGTTAAGAATAAAATATATGCCGTTCATCCAACGTGTGAATGCCACGGAAGCCAAACCGGAAGTCCATTAAGATCAACTTTAAAATATTTAGGTTATAAAGTTCAAATCTAAAATATCCTGTATTTTTTCTATGCACTGAAAAAACTGATGTTTTAATGGCAAATGAACTCGCGCAATTGCCCTTTTTGCTTTTGTGGCAAGGGAGACTCCTTAATTTCAATGGCATTGCTTTTGCGCTAACCGAAACCACTGCAATTGAGTCAAATTCACCGCGCATTTGCCCTATTATGCTTTTGAGCCAAATGAAATGCTTTTAAGTCAAATTAGGGAGTTTCTGGCTAAAGCCGTGTTTTTGTTAGCAAGTCGGTCTTTAGCACAAAATTACTGAATTTGGGCCAATTTCTCCGTGTTATTTCTCCTATCCTGAGAGTGAAATGAAATGGTTTTATGTCAAATTCGGGAGCTTCTAGAGCTAAATGCCATGCTTTTGGTAACGGGTCTGTGCGTTTGGCATAGGTACATTCCGAGAGGCGTGGTTTCCTACACCTCGATGGTGGTCAGTTTCTCTTGAACATCGAATCGAACACATGATCATGAGTAATGTGAAAGAATTCTTGGCGATGTGGCGTTATTAAAATGTTAAGGTATGTAAGTTATGTACAGTTTTCTTCTATTTATGATTTCTTAAAAATTTATATGACAACAATGTTGGTTGATCAAAATCTTTCTTTTAACTAATCTATAGGTTTTCGTGACATATACCTTAAAATTATACGCATATAATGCCGCTCCAAACTATGATTTGATAATAATTTATATACGTATATAAGACAGATAATAGTACATTTGTAGCGTAATAATAATAACCACTATAAACATTTTGAATTGTGAAGCTATCAGCTCAGAAAATTCCTAAGTCATCAGATAACTTGCAAACCACGCGTTGGTGTGCGTCAGTGCGCCCATCTTTTTTCAACAGAATGCTGGTGTTTTGATGGAAGTTTCCAAAAACATTTCTGCTTATTGGCTAACGCGCAAGCATTTGTAGCAAAGTCTTAGTCTCTGACATCAAAATCTTAGGATTTTGTTACAATTTCGTGAAAATTTTGAGCCCGGCTCTTTATTGCTTATATATACTCATGTCTTGTTGCTAAAATTAAGGGCCGATTTAAAAAAAATACATTATGTTTTTTTAATTATTATTATTGGTTTAAACTTATATCCGTTTGGGTTATTGTCAGATCCGCCCTTGGCTAAACTATGATTTGTTTTCTTGCAGCGCAATACATTGACGGATTAGATACAATCAAATTATTACCAAAAAAAGAAGAAGCAAAATATTCTGGGAGATAAAAAGTTGACAAAAGCTATCCAAAGCCTGAAAGATTGGTGATGGTAAATCAAACCTGAACAATGCTGAAGAAATTAGCTGGATCAGTGTTGATAATTTTTATTTTAAAATAGGTTTGGCATTGCACCTTTTTGTTGGAGATGCGGTGTTTTCACCTCGGTTTTCACTGTTTGCCAAGTTCGTATTAGACAAGTACGAGTATATATAAAACTACTAAACAGTGATCTTTTAATTTTTTTTTGAACCTTCAACAGGATCACTTTTTTGTCAAACATTTCAGTTCATAAGTGCTTCTGTTTATTTTCAATAGCTAATGTGCTTTTGCTGTTATACCAGGTTCGTATTAGTATTACTTTTTTGTACCTTCAACAAAGCACTTTTCAAAGATTTCACTTTATATAAGTGCTTTTGTTTATTTTGAATAGCTCAGGTGTCTTTTACCTAGTGTAAGTTATCCTTATAAAAATGTCAAAATGTTATTTTTGTTACATGAAAAGAAACTAATAAAACTATATTTCGATATTCCTCCTGTGTATCTCTATACATTCTACCGACACCCACATTATATTTAGGTCATATATTTTTCCAAAGACTTTTTGATATGAACACTTTTTTAACGTTATAATTGATTTGTGCTATTTGGGTAAGTTATTCTAAAATCGAGTATTGAGAAGTATATAGGGCGATGCGAGATAAAGCCATGGCGAATTTCTCCTAAAAACATGCCAGCTTGTCTGTACATGGCGATCAGTTATATGTGGACCTACCCAAAAACTTTTTTGCTAGTCGGCTTAAAAAGTTGTAAAATAGTTTTTGAGGGGTACATATAACTTATCGCCCTGTACAGATAAACTCGCATGCTTTTAGGAGAAATTCGACGTGGCTGTTTGTTGCAAATTCACAATATTTTTGTCGCAAATGCGCAGAGCTTTTGTAGCAAATTCGCAGTGCTTTTTAGCAAATTCGCAATACTTTTGTCGCAAATTCGAAGTACTTTTGTAGCAAACTCGCAGTGTTTTTTAGCAAATTTATAATACCTTTGTTGCAAATTCGCAGTGCTTTTGTCGCAAATTCGCAGTGCTTTATTAAAAAATCATAATGGACTTTGAAGACAGCGTTGAAACTTTGGCATAAAATCATACAAATTGCTGTGCTTTTATGACAAGAACATACCCTTTTGGCACAAGGAATGTTAGGCGTTTATCCCAAATGTGTCCTGAATTTGCATCAATTGAGCCATGCATTTGGCATATACCAAATGCATGGCGCAATTGATTCAAGTGCGTACGCACTTGAGCCAATCAAATTGTTTTTTCAGTGTGTAGATCATTTCAAATATATATAAGTTTGTGACTAAGTGTCAATAGTTTTTTTGTATTAATTGTAGTTGCTATACCTCAGTTTATTTCTTTGATTTTGCTATCTTGAACTTATGCCGCTTAAAGGCCATCACAGACACTTCGCATAACACCGTAGCAAAAGAACATAAAGGTTTTCACAGCCGATATATAGAACCGATATATCACAGCCGATATATCGAACGCCATATAACTTTTGAATAAGATTTATCCGTAAGAATGAATAATTACGGAGGTTGTGCTATGCGCGGCCAATTAAACACTCTTGTATTAGTCATATTATGTCCGTTCGATATATCGGATGTGATTGGTCGAAACCCTTGTGCTCTTATGCTACGGTGTTATGCAAAGTGTCTGTGATGGCCTTAAGTTTTTTTGAAATTTTTTGTATATAATATGTGCTTGAAGAATCTATTGTTTCCTTGTTTTTTTTTTTAATTTGAGCTTTTTTTTCGTAAATTTTGGCTTTGCATTGTTTAGTTTGTATTTTCTAATATTGGGTTGTAACACGTATAAAACTAGATGCGTTAATTCTTAAACTTGGCACCTACGTCAAGATTCAAGATACTATTTTAAAAATGTCCGAATTCTTGCTAGAAAAGATTTTCATTCAGAAATGCCAGATTCGGATAAATAATTATTTAGGTAATATTATTGATTTTTTTCTTTTAAATCAAATCTAATACATGTTTGTTTGTGGTTAAACGTTATATGTGTGAGTAGTTTTTTAAATTTTTCTGTCGATTTTATTCAATTCTTTGGATGTATTTGAATTAGCTTAGTTCGCTGTGGTCCTACTCTTTTGCCATTTTAAAATTGAAACAAAAAAGCTGAAAGTAAACGTATACAATCTCACTACGTTAATGCCAAGTCACTGATTGAACGATCCAATAATATTTTATTTAATAATTGGACACGTCGCGTCATGTGGCAGCTAACTCTGACTTCAAATATCAGAATTTCTGCCAGAAAATATTTTAATCCAATCCAATCAAATAGGCTCAAATAAGTTAAAAATAGCATCGTAAACATCGTCTACTCACAAAAGTACAAGATCGGTTCAAGCCTAATTGACAATTCAGGCAAAACAAAGGAAATTTCTGATTTGGCTACTAAATTCAGCTACAGACATTCATAATACCAAATTATTCTTTGCAAATCGTGGTTCTCTTGAAAATACCAGAATATCATTTTCTCCATCTTTAAAATATTAAAAATATACGTTTTCCAGGAATTTTTAGCCCAACAAAATGTCTTTTATGCTAAAAATATCGCTTAACAAATAACAATATTTCTAAATAGTTATGTGTAAAGACAGTATTATATACAACCAAAAACCTAAGAGAAAACGAAATATATATATTTTTTAATTTACGCAGGATAAATGCAAAAAATACATAAATATGCAATGAATATGCAAAAACCTAAATTTTGATTTTGATGCTTGGATATGAAATAGTTCCTAAAATATGCATTTCGCCTTCAAAAACACAAAAATATGCAAACAATTCATATATATGCAAAATGCATAAAATCTGGTCGTTAGTTATGTATAGGTGAGAATATCGGTTTTATTACGTTTTTTAAATATTTTCGTGTAAATAGTAAAATTTGATTACAAAACTTAACTTCATGGATTGATTTAACTCGTTATCATGTCACGATATATTATCATACATATATTTTAAAACCTAAATAAAAGGAAACATTAATTTTTCCTAGAAAAACTTCCATGCATGAGGTATATTTATTTAATATAACAAACCAAAATACAAAATATGTGTTAGAAGTGATAATAATGCGGTAATTTAATGTGTAATATATATCCATACTATCATTCTGCTTAATTTAATTAATTAATAATAATTGTGGTTTGTGCTCACTTTCACTTCTTAACAATAAACCAAGGTAATGCTCGTTTGTATTCTTGTTCTTTCGGGTTTATCGTGTTAAAAACTTAACATTAGCTTAGAAAATGGAATTTTAGAAACAAAACCGAAAATTTTCATGAAAATAGGAAAACAATTATTGGTTTCCTCATATCGGTGCAAAATTGACACAAAGAGTTGAGAAAATATTTTTAGCATTACCTACCGTTGACGAAATTACGGAATATTTACCTACTTTCTATTTCTTTGACATCTTATTTCGTGACTGATGCCATATCTCTTTCTGAACTGAATATAATTAATTAGTATATTGTGAAACCATGACCTGGTGATCAAAACTTCTTTAGTAGAATAGTAAGGTCTGATTTTTATACATGTTTTTCTTTTGTTTCAGGTATGTTCCAAAGATGCGTCATTAGTGGAATTACGTACCATTTTGTAAGTAAAACTAAGGTCGTTGAATTAGAACAAAAATAACCCAAACTGAAGGCCGTTGAAGAAAAAAGAAAATTATATATATATATTTTTATAAAATTTTAAATAAGCATTTGTGCTTGCAAAACGTACAATAATCCCGCTGTGCCAGTGTACGCTTATCTATAAATACATTAAATTCCTTTTGACTATCCTTTATATTTAGCAATATTTTGACCTTAAGCTTTCAGCAGGTATCTTTTATCACATGTCCGGCAATGTGCTACGCAAAAACTGAAATATAATGGCTTCTAGACATTTTCAAATAAGCACTTATGTAGTGTATATAGGAAATAAAGGTACATATTTTATTATGGATTATGATGTATTATTAAAATATTTTAAAGAAAACCTTAAACTCTTAGGTCCTGTTTGTTCATAGTTGATTAAACTGGAAGATATCTAACACTTACCGGAAATTTTAACAGAAGAAGAGGGACATTCAGCTTTTTCTCCGATTTTTATCAGCTGGTTAGCAAACTACAGATTTAACATAAGTACATATGGCAAACTGGAAATAAACAGTTATGACCGGATAGGTTATTTATCTTCGTCGGTCGTTTAAAATGTGGATGCGCTTACAAAAGACAGAATGATACTTATACTTTTCGAAATGAGTGTGTCATCTTAGCCTCAATCCTCAATTTTTCATTCGCGTCAAACAGGTTTCAGTGGCCAGTATAAAAGGGTTGTTTATTCTAATGTTTGCATTGTTTTTGCCTTTTGTGGTGAGAAACAGGCCATACAATTGATATCTATACTAAATATTGTATTTGGAAAGTGGTACAAAACTCTTAATTTCGTATACTTGTAGCCTATAATAAGTATATAATTGTTATACTACCTACATTTCAAAAACCCTTAGAAAAACTATGCCAATTTAAATATTAAATTTAGTTATCGGAATCACACTATAGTAGTATTCCACTAAATTTTATGTTTTAATAAAATAAATAAATTAATTAAAATTTGAAAAATGACTAGAAATACAATAAATTTGTGCTCATAAAGGCCCCTTACGAGAAAATTTTCGCGAAGTTTTGATTTTCTCAATTCTTTATGTTTTTGGGTGTGCTGAATCAGAATCTGAGGTTTGCTAACAAAATTTTGTGACGCAACATTGAAAAAAAAAAATAAAAAAAGGTAAACAAAATAATACTTTGGGCAGTCTTTTGCTTATAACGGGAAAACCATCATTTTTACAGAAAAAATACCTATATTGAAAATGAAAGCACATAAAATTTTCTATGAAATTAAATTTTGTTGTAGGACGAACCGTTTGGGCTCAAGCGCTAGTTGAAAATTGTATTGTATTTCTCTCCCCAAAAACCCGCCTTTTTCACTCCAAAACTCTAATTTATCATTAAAAGATCATCTAGTAAATTCCTCCTAGCTTTAAATTACTAAACATAATGTAGACTAGCAGACTAGCATCTCCAGTCCTAAAAAAAGGATTTCCAAAATCACATTGTATTTAAATTTTGGGCAAACATAATTCTGTCTTGTATGTCTTTCAATTTTATACATTTTCTTCCGGCCTTCCTAAATGATTTCATAACTGCAACGGTTTAAGATCTCAAATAGCACCACGGTCAGACATATGCAGAAATCTGCGGTAGTTTTGTCTCCTATGTAAAGTCAAATTACAAATGGAATGCTGTGGCGATTTTCGACAAAACTCGCGAAAGCATCAGCGAGTGATTGAGAAGAGCGCAAAGAAACCATTCTGCGGCAATATCATTTACTGAATCGATGGTGCCCATTGTCTCGCAGGAGAGTTTTCTTGCAAATTCCACAAACAAGGACCGGTTGATATTTATGCTTATAAAGAAGTTGAATGAAGCAAACATTGAGTCACGGCAAGCAGTGGAGGATGCTGATATCTTAATAATCACAACAACACTTAAGTTAGCTCCTTTTAATGAATACGTGACAGTGGGGAATGAAGATATCGACCCATTGGTGATTTTGATTGGCCTGTGTAGTCCTGCTATAAGAAATGTCTCTTTCAGGAAGCAAGGAAATGCAAAGGTGTCTCAAACCATCTACGATCCTCACCTATCAGACAAAACTTTGTCAGACCATATATTGTTCGCCATGAGTGGTTGTGACGCCACTTCCGCTCTATTTAATCAGGGAGAATTTAAATTTTTCAAAGTCCTGCAAAAGAACAATAACTTATTGGTACCGGTTATTGAGGCTTTCGAAGACCTTCGAGCTCGCCAGGATGAGATTACCCAAGCCGCCAACATGTTTATTATGGCTTTGTATGGGAAAGGCTGAAAGATAAGTTTAAACGATTTGAGATAAAGGCATTGAATATCATCATCTTACAAAAGCAAATCCAACATTGCCGCCCTACCTCACTCTGAACCTGCTGCACGAAAATATTCATTGAGAGTTTACTTTCAGGTGCAGCAGTGGTTAGCTGGACAAACCATATTCAATGAACAACAAAGAGACCGGAATGAGTGGGAGTGGAAAAAAAACAAAGAGTGATCGGTCTTGTGCCCGTTGCAACCACGTGCATATGCAAGAAAGGCTGCCAGAAAAATTATGGATGCAGGAAGACAGGCCTTTATTGCTCTCCAATATGTACAACTTGCAACGGGTTGTGTGGAAACGTCGAGCCCCGGCTGACACTGTTGAGATAGATGAAAAAGGGGCCGAAGAAAGGGACCAAGAACTGCCTAAAGAAGAACGCTCACACGATTTGGAAGGTGTGTCTAATCGCAAAATCATAAGTTCATTTCTCTTATTTTCCAGCTCAATTTCCGATGCTGTTTATGAGAGAACTCGATCCGCAATCAGGACCTTCCGCCATCGAAGAGCCTCAGCCAGGAACTTCTAGAGAAAACGGCTCATATAATATGATAATATAATAATAAAGTGATCAAGATAATGTTATGTGATAATAAATTAGAGTTTTACAGATAAAAGTGGGTTTTTGTGGACATAGATAAAACACGCCACTTTTCAACTAGCGCCTGAGCCCGAACGGTTCGTTGGAGAAAAAAATATAAGCGAAGGAAATTTTATGTACTTTTATTTTAAATAGAAGTGATTTTCCGACAAAATTGAGGGTTTTGAGTTATATGCAAAAGAATGCCAAAACTACAATTTTGCACTAAAACAGAGTTTTATCCACAATACCGAAACAGAATTTTTGCACTCGACGCTCGTTTCGCTAACCATGTTAGCAACATCAGGAGATGATTTAAAAAAGTTTTAATCATCTCCTGATAATTAATATGATTAGCGAAACGCGCGTCGAGTGCAAAAATTATGTTGCGATATTGTGGATAAAACTGTTTTAGTGGTAATAAATCATAGTTTGCTAACGGCTAAATAGGAATGAAGAGAAAATATAACTGGATGAAATAATCGGATAATTTGGCTGTTCCTCTGAATAGGTACAAAAAGAGAAAAACCCATTGGAGAGAGATAAAAACATAATTTGCACTTTTCTACCTAACCAAGCTATTCACAAAATCATAAATTTACCTTCGAATTTTGCATATAATCTAAAAATGTTTAAACTTACGTGGTATTATATATAATATGGCATAGCTATTGCGCGTAAGGCATAACTGAGGAATGTGGCAACGTTGCTGATACCATTTTTTGCAGCATCCCTTACAACCGGGCAGTATCAATTATCATTGATATAACTTATTACTAGCCAGGTATGTGGACTAACGGAAAATATTCTAGCATCAAATTTTTTGGAAAATCTCAGTAAATAATTCTAAATCAATGATCACGTAATAAATTCGTATGCGATGTCACTGGTCCCTTTATAATCGACTAAAAATGTACTTCCAAAAAATGTAATGACGTATTATTTTTAACCAAATTTATGTTGAAAATTAAAAAATATATATCTCGTATACAAAATATACATCTATATTAGGCTTTCTCATCGTATTTTTAGCCTACTAAGTAGTTTGGGTTAGTTCTGTTTTGGGTCAAAGTGATAAAATTTGAATGATTGTCTGTTTGACAACAAAAAACTTTTTAACTCACTTTTTCCATTGTTTTAACTTGTTGCAACCAGCGGTAAATTGTTTTAATGAAATTTTGCAATAATATGAGAATTAAAACGACTTTGGAACCTTTAAAAATTGAAATTTTTTTAGGTTAAATCACTAAATGATAAATGGCACTCCTCAAATTATCTTTCAAATTATTATCATTAAAGGCTCGAAAGCCCATGTGAGTTTCCCAATTTTTAAGATGTTTTCCAATATATACACAATTTTTGCCGTTCATTGTACACTCAAGAACTTAAAACAACTTGAACTTGTTGATAATTTTCTAATTAATAATACATACTTATTCAAATTTACTTATACATTGTTTCGCTAAAACCACCATGACATTTTCGTGTTTAATTGTAAGTAGTAGTCACTTTCTTTAAAATACATTATTCATCATCAAATACCTGTGCACGTCGAAATAATTGCCATATTACTATCTACTAGCAGTCCTTAAATAGGGCCCACGTTTGCACTCGAAAATAGAAAATACATGTTTAACTTTATAATCGTTTCAGACCCTACTGGGAAAATTAAATGGCGCATAACTTATTTTAACTGCTTTTAAACTGCATTTAATTGACGTACGAAAAAGGAACATTGTCACCGATTAATATAGTAGCCGATCCATTCATGCTATAGGCGCAAAAACATTAATGATTATCTAAGGATCACTTTGGTGTCGATTAATGTGAAATTAAAGAATTATCAGTTGCTTTCAGAGGCTAAATTCATGCCTAGGCAATAGTATAATAAATATGATCTATTGACTTGAAGAATCAAATATATATACGAGTATCTACTTCAAGTTACTTTGTTAGTTGAAGTTGGTAGAAGTGTTAATGTTAACATACCTACACCAAAATGTTAAAGAAATAGGCAATCATTAGATTGCGAAAACGGGCAGAAGAGCAGGAACTAATGGTGTAATTACTAAAAGAAAAACATTAAAAAGTTAAAAGCATGTTCCTAAACCTACTAGTAGTGCGAGTCAAGGAAACGGTACGTACACGGTACAAAAACATGTCAATCTTAATGTTTTTTTTACTTTCGATCTGCTACTGCAAATAAGGACGAAAATACATTTAAAAGCTTGAAGTCTTCTTCGCACTTCTACATCAGCTTTCTTCTCAAGGCTGGACATTCACTCACCTTCTTAGAGAGCACATTTCAGCGTTTGTGACATTTTGTTAGGCTTGCATCATTCTATTTCTATATATACCTCGTTTTAGTTTAAAGGATTTTGACCAATGTTGTTTCGGCATCTCCACCATCCAAACAAGTTCGGTTACCTGTTTCTATTCTGTCCACCATAATTTATTCTGCGTTCATTTTTCTTCTTACATTCTTTCTTAGCTTTGATATGCTCGCGCTTTTGTGTTGGTAGTTCATTGCAACTGATGGGAGTACTCTCTTTAAGTTTGTATCATATCATTATCGATGCTTTCTTTCTATTGTCGGTACCGAAATAATTCATATGTGACTGAATGCGAGCTATGCTAGAACGTAGAAATATAGCAACCTCCCTGCAGGGGAAAGAAGTCGATTCAGGGCCGCCAGGAGGTGTCCGCAGGGGGGAGAGCTCTCGCCCTTGCTTTGGTTCCTTCTGGTGAATAACCTGCTGGCCATGAATTTATTGTAGAGTGGAGGAGGTGCAAGCATATACTGACTGACTGATGATCTCTGACGCCCTTCAGAAACCTCTGGACACCATTCAAAAAAGGGGAGTGGGAGAGGAAATGTCGATCAATCCTCACAAAATGGTAATTGTAACCTTCACTTGGAGAACGGTGAAATAATTCTGTTTGCTAAAGGGGCAAAATATTAGGAATTATATTGGAAAAATTGCGCAATTAGAATTCGCATCTAGAAAAAGTATTTTAAAAAGCGGAGTAATCTCTTTGGACCTACTGCGGGATATGCGAAAAAAACCTGGTAATCGGGTCCAAATAAAATCTTTTGGTCGTAAGTTATGGTTATCCGACCAATGATAGCATAAGGATCTGTGATCTGGTAGAAAAAGAGCAAGTAATGCACTACTCAAGACAAATTCAGCGCATTAAAAAGAAAGACTCTATTACAGGTTATAGGTGCATTTTACATCGCACCATCATCGTTGGCTTTGGAGGCGCTCTTAAAGCTGCTTTCGCTCCACATATATCTAGACTAGGAAGAAGACCAGATTGACAATCTACAGGCTATATCAAATGGCTGTAAGTACACCATCGGTTTGCTGCACGGTGCACACTAAGATATGAGTCACAACGTCTTATGCTCTTTCCTGAGAAGCGTCTAGGGCACCTACTAACTTTTCTATGCGAAGGCTGCGGACATGCGTAATGGCCGATTGTATCGGAATTATTCATGCCTTTACGGTCTAGCAAATTGCTTGGGTTCGATTCCCGTCAGTCGCAACGCATGTTTTGTTTACTTTTTTTTGAGGTTATGTTTATTTTTTATTAATTTATTTTTTTTTCCTAATTTTCGGCAAGCCTTGGGTTAGTTTTGGTTAGAGCTTATTGTTTGCGCCGCCGCGCGCCGTAGCGGGGAAACGAGCGGAAGGCCATGCAAAGCCATCATAATACCATTTCCTTTATATAAACAATGATATATCTTGTTTCGCCATTACATGCAGCTTTCGCATCGAAAAGTTAGTAGGTTCCCTAGACTCTTGTTCCTTCCTGGAGGAGACGAATGGATTAAGAAATACACTGTACTCATGCGGAGAGATAACTACTGGTTTACTGATGGTGCAAAACCGTGCGAGGATCGGAGTTGGAGTATAGGGAAAGCCACCAAAAACGGAGATTTCGATCATTTTGGGCACTTGTGCTATTATACTTCACATTATCTGTTGAATTCTGTGCAAAGGAGCTGAACAAATGACAGCTCTTGAGGCACTTGTAACCATAAGTTATACGTCGGAAACCGTATGAAAGTGCAAAAAGGCTCTCTCCAGACTGGGCGAACACAATAGGCACCCTACATTGGTCTGGAGGGGAATACGTCTGCGGATCTTCTTGCCAGGAGAGGAATAGAGGCAAAGTTCGCGGGGTCTGAATCTGTGCTTGAAATATCGTGTAGCATGCCCAAGCACATACTCACAGGCTGGGCAGAAGAGAACACTGGCTGGGGTTACCAGGATTGGATCAATCAAAGGTATTTTTAGAAACAACAGGTTAGAGGCAGAATACTAGAGTTAAGTAGGTAATACTTTAAAACCGTGGTATGTATGTACGTAGGGCACTGCAAATTGAGGCATGATATAACATAGGATGCAGAGTACCGGTTAATCATAGAGGATGAGGAAATGGGATAAATTACTACGTGTCGAAAAACAATATCTCCCAACAACATAGTCAGGTGCATCAAAACGCTGAATTTGTTCGAGGAAATCTAATAGTATCTAGTAGTATCGATAGCAAAGAGACAGGTCTACCACTTTTCTTCGATGTTTAAGGCTATCAAGGTCTTTAATCAACTCTGGCTCATCCACAAAGGATGTGGATTGTTTTGAACAAGTGTTTGGGTGCCGAGCTCCATACATGAGATGAATATATTCCAGAAATGGTCTTATCTATTTCTTATAAAGCAGTAAGAGCTGCCATGGTGTATATAACTTTTTGCTCTATAGATTCCTCCTAGCTTTTCAACTGCTGCTTTGGCGATTTTCGTGACATCTCAGCAAGCTTATGGATGAGGCCAGCGTCAATATTCCTGTCATGGACAAGTCAGGTTCTGCGGTGTTTGCTCTTTTTGCTCATGGTCATAAGAATAATACTAATTATATGTAGTGCAAGATACAAAACTTTTATTCCAATTTAAAATGTCTCCAACAAATTACATTTTTAACTGTATAATCCAACGCACATTAAATGACTTATCTTAATATATTGCTGCAACAGATGATAAGAACGCAGTCAAAGTTGTCAAATAATAGGAGAGACAATTTTTGTAAGTTCCCATCAATTTAAATTCATTTATAGCTACTGTATATTCTATGCCCATTTCGACGATTTGGTAACATCAATTTAAAACTACTTGAATACGTTTAAGTACACAACATTTTCAACCAACAACTAAACATTTGCATCAATGTGGCCTTGATTGTCACTCTCTCTTAAAAAATTATCCATGTACGTAAAGTTTGCATACGTTTTGCATTTAATTTGAATTTCTAATAGCTGCGAAGGTAATTTTTGTATAAAATGTGGAATATGTTTCGGATATATAGTGCTTAGAAAACGACCTTATGTGAAAATACAGTTTTAGTTCTTTACCGTCACGTTGTAGTGTTCATATAGGTATGATAATGATTTCACTATTGTGGTGAATCTTTACGAGAGAAGATAGCTCGGAATTTTGAAGACATAGTATATGCAGCCGTAGACATATTAATAATTAATAATGCTATCATGGTGGATTCCAGATATCCCCCTCATCTACTGGCTCTTGCCTGAATCGTCAGATCTGGAAGGTCTGGATGTCGCTTCACAACATGTATTTTGCTTCCCTCTGCAAGACTACTCACCTAAAACTTTCTTGCTAGCTCCTTCCATCGGATGAGGCGATGACAAAGAATGTCACGCTCTTTTTCACACACTTTACCCACTGCTATGTCCAGAAGGGCCAACTCTCTACTCAATTGAGTATGCCGCCTCATTAATATTCCTAAGAACTAGTGTCTCACTTGTTAGTACTGTTTCAGCCAGACCTTTTTCAATAAAATCGTTGATCTGTTTTCCTTTGCTAAATTATCTTTGCTCTCAATTCAAGGACTGATATATCTACTCATTGAGAGCCGTTTTCACTTGCTACCACGTGATTTTTACAAAGGATTCTTGGGTCCGAGCCTGACAAGTTCGTGTGGGTCCTCATAGCCTCGCAGTATTCAGGAACTTACAGTACTCCATGTCTGGCTGACCAGAGAATTTAAAGCACCGCCTTGCAATATAACTACATTGCAACTACCACTACAGCGCATACTTCCGCATGGGACCATTTTTTATGCGCCCCTTAGAGAAAGCTGCTTTGCACCTTCCTTGTTTCCATTCACACTCCTGTACTCGATAATTATAATATTATATAGCTTGTAATTCAGTAGACCTATTTTTTATAATCCCACGTCTTTTCATCATTCGAATGGCAAGCGAAAACCGCCTTTTGACTCTTAATCAGTCTTCAGGCTAAGCCATCCTACAGTAATCTCTCACTTGACGCTCAGGCGGAGTCAACTGTGACTCATCAACTCTGACGCATCTTGCCAGATACCTTTGTCCCTCATGCAAAGCTAGGTTACCACTGACTCCTTTATTATCCAGACCGGCAATGTTGGTAAACTTCAAGGCTATTGAAGACGTCATCCACACCGCTCTGATAATGCATTGGATTTCGTCAACCTCTATCTGGGAGAGTACCACGCTAATCACTCTCCCGAGCTGCTAGAAGGTCGTTATTGACTAAAGCTAAAATATTATTTGAAATTTTAGTATGGCCTAGATATGGTTAAAGGTGATCAATTTTATTTTGAATTGAGAGACCACTTGCAGTCGATGAAAGTGATTTGCATTTAAGTCAATTTCAACTCAGAGTAAATCAATCGTATCTCCGATACATTTCTAACATAACCAGGAAGAGAAAACACTTGAAAAAATTTGAATGAAACAAAATGTTGAAGTACGGCGGTCACGGTCCAAGATCGACAAAAAACTCGATTGGTCAAATGAAGACTTCCCACTTGAATTTACACATATGAAACCAGACTGCGAAACCTGCTTGATATAATAATTTGAGAAGGGTATCAAACCCTCCAGTAGGTTAATCAACTGCTCAAATATTGACTGGTAGAGGACAACAATGGATTCATCGGAATCTATTGGCGCCTCCTTTGAAGAAGTCGTTGATATCTTGAATTATGTTGTTAGTTCGGGTTAGTTGATAAAACTTAACTCTATGACTCAGAAAAGAAACAGAAATGGAAAAATTTAAAGGATTTACCATAGCTTCAAAAGTTTTTGTTAAACTCCTGAATGTGGATAAATGCTACAATTTGATAATCTTATTTTGTCATCTTTAAACAAATCTGAGGAGAAATAGTTGAAAGAAGACTTTGAAATTTACGTAATAATGACCGAATAAAATCAATATAATATTTTACTTTATCAAGCAGTTACCATTCACAGCTGAATAGCTTTAATATATTGACCACGCAACAATGAACACACGTCGTTCTGCGCAAAATGTTATTGCTATTATTATCAAAGCCATAAAAACTTCAATAGCCACCAAGGCGTAGTCATACAAAAAGTATATCTACTTGCATGGAGTGCCAATATGAATTACAACAATGCAACGACCTTTCTTATTTGTGAGTCGACTTTCTTATAATATACTTATTCCAATATGATGGGCATAGAAAAGTATTCTCTATATATCAATGTTACGACGGATCATCTCTCAAGGCGCATTTTTATAAATTTGATTCTGATTCTTGCACGGTCATCGTCTTCAATCTTTTCTGAAAGTTGATTTCGCCATCACATCGATATCGGCCCGGTCTGCCACAATCCAAAACAAATAAAAGCGAATTTCATGAAAGTAGGAGAGTCGGTCTCGTTAGTAGGTCAGCACGTTTAACGCCGAAGAAAGTGAAATTTCGTAACTTCCTCATGTACGGCTTGTTTTTATTTTGCCAGTTGATAATTTATGTTTTAAAACTGAATTTAAAGCGTACATGCTTAGTTCCATATCAGCGCGATTCCTACCTATTGTAAGAAAATGAAAAGTAGTTCTTTCTAATAAACCTGAGAGCAGATTTGGTTTTTAGGGAATCATTTCATCAATTTAAGAGCTAGAACGTAGTCACTAAATAGGCAATTACATTAGTTAAAATCTTACCGGAGCGAACTGACTACTACAAACTAAATGCTAAACTTAGTTGTATTACTGGTGATAGGGAATCGGATACATATCTAAAAGGAGTGATCTACTGAAACATGGAAAATAGCTATAAAAATGTCAATTAATTAAAACTGTTTTTGCTATCATTTCTGGAATGTGCTGGATGATTTAGCAACTGAGTTTTTATTGTTTTCCTTTAAGCATTTTATATCTATCATCCACTCAGTATGGTCTAAGTAGGGCTGTTTTACATGACCAAATTCGTAAAAGTGTACGAAGATCATTAAGGACGCGGAAATTGTTGGATGACTCCGTATAATAATATAGGAGTGATTGGGCCTAGACATTCGACAGAGTTTATCGTTCAACCGTTAACTCGTCCATTATGGTTTTGGAAGGGTTCTCGTTGGTCGCATTCATTCATATCATTTCCAAGCCCTTCAACTATAATTGTAAAACTATCCCTTTAATTTAAATCATAATTTTCTTCAATTTTGAGAAAACCAACGAACGTCAACTTATATCGTCTACAGAGTATATCATTTATTTTGTATGTGGTTTTATGGAGGGCTGTTTCGCATCAATAAATTTCAAAAAGTATGAGAACACCATTATGAAGAAGGAAAGTATTGGTCGGTCATTCAAGCTGGAAAACCTGGTCTTATATGGTTTATTCATACCCAGAGACAATGATTAGTCCTTTACCTCTCCGTGCCAAAGTAAATTTTGCCGCCCCTTCATATCGGTTAGTGATTATTATATTTTTGCCTAATATTTTGGTATTTTTCGTATATACAGTTTTGGGTATTCCACAAATCAAATCTTTTCATTTTACGTATTTTAGATATATTTTAATATTATTATTATTTATGCACCTTCAATAATCAAAAACATTTATTTTGATTTCTATAAAAGTAATTATATTACATTTCTGAGTTTATTTTTTATAAAATGCCATTCAGAATTTCTAATTACATATTTATCTATAGTTCTACTTTATAAACGTAAAAGAAAAAAATAGCCCACCTCAAGGAAAAAATGTTTTAAAAAAATTATAATCTACAATTCGTCGAAGATTTTCCGAATAAAATTTAATTTGAGAAAATGTTGGATTGGAAAATATATTGAAAGATAGAGTCTAATATATTTCGTAACGATCGGCTTTAAATTGCAAACTTTTTCAAGTAATAGTTTAGTGCCATATTTATCAGTTATTGATTTTTGATGAGTTTGGGTTGGTGAGAATCAAATGCACGTTTGATGCTGTTGTTTTTAATTATCAATTTAGGATAGTTGTGGTTACACATCCTTCCATAAATACACACATATAAGTGTTGTCATATCAACATAGTTACAATACAAACAAACATCAAAATAAGCGTCAAGAACTCAAGAGTTATTAAACTAAAATTTGTATTTATCACTCAATTTGTGACTGCATTTCTAAAAATCACTAATTTAGGAACAAATTGGTTATTATTTAATCGAACTTACTCAATAACTGCTTATCAATACGGAATTAAAACGCAATCGAAAACGCAATTTTAAAAAAATAATTATTGTTGACAGTGTCCACTAACAGCTTTATATGACATTATTATAGCAACAAACTGAGCCTATTCACCGACACCGCACCGGTCTAAGCCGCCTTGCGAACCAACTTATCTTTAATAATAATTATTATTACTATTAAAAAGCGACGTTTTTGCATTAATTTGTCGACATTTGAAGAAAAAACAGCATATTTTATTTGGAGGAAAAGTTACTTTTCATGGCTTGCTCTCTATTACCAGCCTCACTCCGTTCGGCTGTTAAACACGAGCGCGCCATGAAAAGTATTACTTTTCCTCCATATAAAATAATATACTATTTTCTGCAAAATTCAAAATCACATAATCTAATAAATTGCTGTTTTACACATAATATCGATTGCGGTCTTGATTCTGGGTCATAAAATCGCATCCAAGTGTTATTCATCTTAACAACACTGACCCATCCATCTACTTTTGTTTTCGAATATGGTTTTAGAGAACCTAATTAATTACTAATAATTATTTACATACTAAAAATGAACAACTTTCACTCGTTATGCTATTATAACTTGCGTAATGCCTTGTCCATCTGCTTTTGGCCATACAGCGATAACTTTCCGCTTTTTTAGCAAATTAGTAAGATGGATTGTGTTTTGCCTCAAGCTTATTTTTTGGTAATGAATTGATAACACGCTTGGTAGCTATAAATAATGTTTGGGTAGAAATAATTGATCAATTAAGAAATTAATTGGAATTAATATGGTGTAATTGGCTAGTTTGGAAGCATATATGAAAAAGTGTCTCTAGAATATTAAAAACATGCCTTCTAATTAAGTTTGAATTCTCATTTAAATTCAATCCACAAAATCTAAATTTTTATTTGTGCTGCCAAACTATTACTTATGAAGAGCTAGTCGGAACTAGAAGAACATATTGGACGGGCTAAGCAACTTTATTAAACAAAGGTTCTTTTACACCAAACCCATAGAGATAAGGGATACTTGGTAAACATGACCAAGAAACAAATATATTTATTTAAATCTAAAGCAACACAAGAAAAATTACTGCAAAATCTCAGTGCACTCAAAGTAAGCACTTCCCACTTCAAGTTATAAGCTTAACTTAGTAGAACTTTTCATTCTTCTGTAGATATACATTAAGCTAATGGCAATTTAAAGATAACAACATTTTCTTTTTGGTCCCGAACGCCTATTGTCAACTACGAATTATTATTGGTTTAATTTATTCAGTTAGCAATGAAGTCCAAATGCATTCCTTCGCACGGTGTAGTGTTGCTCTATGTCGATTAAATATTTCTAGGTGTTCATCGGCTGCAAGGGGATTTTTAGTTTCTTTCGCCTGTTTAAATGCACAAAAATATAAATGCATAGAGTTTTGCAGGAGTGCGAATCGGGCTTCGAAAACTTACTTTTCGTATGGTTCGTAAAATTGAGTCTATGCAAAAACTAACATCACAAGGATATACACGTTTGGTTTTGCTTTAATAAAGCTCTGAACCTGACTGTTTTTTTTTAAGCGACAATCCATTAGTGCTTTTTCTAATGCTGATTCAGTTAAAACTTTATATTAGTCTCATATCTAGATATATAGCCGAGATACAAAAGAGTGGGACCAATCTACAAAACAACACATGAATTAGTTTGGATTAACTTAAGAAACACTGACCGTATTCCGTATTGTCTAAAGTTTAATAGGAGGACTATAAAGGTTGAGATTTGGAACTTTGGCAATATGCACTACAACCCAGTTTTATTCAGAATACCGAAACATAATTTTTGCACTCACTCCCGTTGCGCTGATTATCAGAAGATGATTAAAACTAAACTTATAATCTACCTAACTCTATTATAATTCCTATTTTCATAATCAAACGAAACCAATAGAACCAACTCTGGGACCCTATTAGTCAGTTAGTAGGTTGATCGAGCGGGACTAGTAGGATCACAGGATTGGCTCTTTTGGTTTCTTTTTATCAAGCAAATAGCAAGTATAAAAAATAATCTTCAGGTAGACTATAAGTTTAGTTTTAATCATCTCATGATGATGCTAAGATGGTTAGTGAAACGCGTGTTAAATGTTAAAAATCTGTCTCGGTATAGTGGATAAAACGGTGTTGTAGTTGTAGTTGTATTGACATCCACTTCATATCAAAGGATTAGGAATAAACTTTTGCAATGCCCCATTGCCTCCAGGAATTTCCGCTCGGTAGCAAATACAGTAGGTAATAACCTTACAAAAACGTTTTTTCTATCTTTAACAGCCGAACTCGGCGTCACGGCGACTACAGCTATAAAGAAAGAGCAAACATGCTCGCTGAAATGTTTTCAACGCACTCTACCTTAAACGTCTCCCAAGGCAAGGCTCCCCCGAATATATCGAACATATGGTGAAAGTTAAGTTTCATCACCGTGATATTGGTAAAATTCTCAAAGATACGCAAAAAGCATCAAGACGGGACGGAATTCCTGGCATTCCGTGAAAGAACTGCGTCAACAACCTAACGCCCATTTGTTCCAAGTTTTTTTCTTTGTCTTACCGAAAAGGGATTTATCCATCTTCTTGAAAAGTCGCTCGAGTGCAACTTTTTCCAAAAAAGGCAAGAAAGCCACGACCTCAAACTATGACCCAATTGCCTTGCTTCCAATAATCCCCAAAGCCATGGAACGTGTATGTCAACTACTCAAGTAACAGGAAAATAATTAGCGATAACCAATACGGCTTTCGCAAAGAGAGATCGTCAGGAGATATATTGGCCTATGCCACACATGTATGGAGTAGGGCAATTGAGAACTAGGGAGAATTTCGAGCGATTGCGTTGGATATATTGAAGGCATTCGACAAGATTTGGCATGATAGATTACTCAACAAATTGCTGTCCTTTGGACTGCTAGCATCTTTCTGCAACTGGCTTGCCAGTTTCATTGAGAACTGATCTCTGCAGGTTGCAGTTGATGGACATATCTCAGACACATTCATCATTAATGCGGGCATGCATCAGGGCGCAATACTTTCATCAACGCTATTCCTCATCTATATTAATCACCTCCTGACCGCAACCAAGAATCCTGTTTACAGTTTTGCAGATGACGGTATACCCTTGTCTCTACATTTAGATAAAAAAAAAACATATTTTACCAGCGACTGAGACTTATCACCACATATTACAACAATCAAGATCTGGAGAAATTTCGAAGTTAGGCCGACAGAAATTTGCAGTTCAATACAGGAAAGACCAAAGCAGCCACGTTTACCAAGAAAGCCAATACGGCCGGCCCTGACATCATTATGATAGGATCGACTATTCCGTCATCATGGCACGACCACGTTGCTAACATCGCAAGATCAGCTTTGCAGAAGCTTGGTGCGCTATTTCGCAACTATTTACAGCATCGCCTGCTCTTGCTCTACAAAGCGCAAGTAAGACTGTGCTTGGAATACTGCCCACACATCTGAGGTGTCGCACTTAAGCACACCCTAAAGCTACTGGATATCATTCAGAAGAGAGCGTTGCATCTTGTCGGCGATCCGGAGTTGACCCGGGATCGTCGTACGACTGGAAACATCCAGAACATCGCTATACAAGGATTTTTTTTGTCTGGCGCACTGCATCAGTGTGGTACTCACTCCCAGAACATCTGGTTATTCAAGAACCATGTCAATCAATATCTTCGCACATGCACCGCTCGTCGAGTGCCATAGGATCTCCCTTTAGTGTGTACCGATGACATAAAAAAAACGATAGCCTTGGGAATAAAGGGTAACCAGCATAATTAATAGAGCCGTTGAAATGCCCAATACAGCATTTCAGTGAGGTGTTTCCGGATAAAGCAATGAGTAAGGGTAATCATTTTTGTGATTAATTATCTTAAAGAAGTATTAGTTAGTTGTAGTGAAAGGTATATATTTTATATTAATTTTACCACAGGAGAATGTCAAGAGCAATTAAGTAGCGTCTTTTCTTTCAATTGAGAATGATCACGTACTAATTAGTGATGTTTACAGGAGGGGAGAAAGCCAAGTGAAAATTATCCTTGCCTTTTTTCATATTCAAATTTGAATATTGTAAAAACCAAAAAAAAAACAGGCTTCAGCTTGTATATGAATTACAGAAAAATAATTTGCCCATATGATGTTCAATTTCGGTGAAAAATTTTGTTCTTAAAATGTTCTCAGTTCGTTACCAATTTTTATTTTATTCTTTTTGATACGGAATTACTTGACGTTTTTATATATTTATAGAAGAGTCAAAAAACAAATTCTAATTACTACTATGATGATGAAAAGATGTAAGGAAGGAAACAATTAACGAAGAGTTGTCGAGAGCAATGGAAGCAGAGAGTAGTTACTATAAAATCATTAGTAGGGATATCAACGTTAAAATCTATAAAAAATAAACATAACCCAAACTAACCCTAACTACTTGGGCTAATAATACCGCCTCAATCTAAGTAATTTCTTCTATTTAGGAACCATACAGAAATTCCGACGGAATGACAGAAAATTAAATCGGTTATATGCTCCGAAATAACAGATAAACCTGCATAGACGCCTCCGTATCAAATCGATTCGACACAAGTAGTGACCATAGGCTTGCAGTTTTAAAATAAATGAATTTATCAGGACAAATTCCGTACCATTGAAGAACAGAATCAGGAAAAAGAAGACTATCAAAAAAGGAACTAAAGCCAGTCAAAACTTTGATAGAAAGAATGTCAATGAACTCAATAAAAAAATTACTGGCGTTATCCATATTTTTAGCAAGAAAATCTGTACTAGGTTTCGAAATTAAATATATGGCAAAATGCAGCCACACGCTTTGAGACCAAGGAGACCATTTTTCCAGAGAAAGATCGACAAAAAGTGAGGTAGGAAATTTGAATATATAACACCAAAAGATTTGAAAATGCCAGAGAAGAAAATGCAATTATGAGAGTCTTAAAATCAAAATTATCCCTAGACAAGACATTGCCCTCGACATTGCCACACATATTAAAGATTTTTACTCTCGTTTTTACACATTCACTCTTCCAGATCCAGGTATATAAAACACGAATTAGAAGGTATTAAAACCGGAGAAGACAGAATCCTTTGCGAAATATTATAAATGGGGGTAGCTATTATGGGAGAAGCAATACAATTCAAAAAAAATGTTTGAAAGGATGCTCGATGCATGGAAAAATTCAGAAGGTTTCAGAACGGATTCAATACCACTAACGACTTACAGATCACATGACTATATCTTACCCCTTCACTCTTGCAAGTAATGTGAACAAAGCTAGAATGGTTTCTCTATGGTATGGCAATTTAGTGTTTTGTTAACGAAAATTGGAAAAAGCTTAAATTGAAACTTGTATTTTCCACGACTAACAAAAAATTCTATATTTTCATAGAAATTCAGAGAATGAGATTTGCTAAGGCAAGAATAACATGTGCCGATCTGATGTGCTTGTGACATTGGAATTATTTTTGCAGAACGTATACGTTTTCGCTTGCATAATAAAAATCGATCGGCATAAAATGAATATTAACTAACCAACAAAGAAATGCGGAAAGAGGAACTTTCCACGGTACTAAGTTAGTAGATCACTAGACTAGGGCGTACCGCAAAACCATGTCAAGATGATGTAACGGCTGCTAAAATGCACTTCCTTATGAAATCATCTGGAAAACAATAATTAGCGACTTCGCATCTGTCGAATTCTTAAAGAAGTTTTTAATCTAATTCAAGTTCAAAATAATTCTATATAGAAAGTGCAATTTACTAACGTTCAAAATAAGACCCAGATAAAAACAGCGACACAATAACTTGCAAATTAAAAATTAGCCTGCATAAAATTACATATATATAAAAGATGAAATGAAAAAAAGTAAAAAATACTCTTTGAAAGTTCTGCATATCAGTTTAGTTTTAATTGAATTATGTTTGCATAGTTATTTTTGCTTTTTTCGATTGTTGTACTAGATTGCGTTCTGCACTGGTTGTTTCTTATGTTGGGTGAAATAAACAATTTCGTAGATTTTTGTGCAAGACTCATAGAAGACGTTAGGCACAATATCTATATAGGGTCCTGAGCCATATGTTTGAGAAATTCTAGTTAGTTTAGCCTTAGGTCACTTTTAAACGAATTTGGGAATATAAATTTTAAACATCATGAGCCATCAAAGGCACAAAACTGGTCCGTTTTTAATCTAATTGAAATTTAAACCAAGCATTAATTTCAGGAGGTGCAGGATATCAGTGACAAAATACCTACTAACCTATATTTAAATATGAAGCAAATTTAATAATAAAACAATGTTAAAAGCAGAATGCAAATTAAACAAGTGCGTAATATATTGAAGATGAAAAATTAATCAATACAAAACGAAATACATATTACAAGACTAAATGACATCCTATATGCTAGCCAGCCAGGCAGTGTAAATCATTATTTTTGAATCTTTTGCATATATTTTTAAAACATTTTAATGCGAGCTAAATTGATTCCATGGATATTTTATTTATTTTTAATGTGACCAAATTATGTTCAACATTCCCATAAAGCCACCGTGCCAGTCCGTTTTTAATCTAATTGAAATTGAAACTATGCATTAATTTCAGGGGATACAAGATGTTTGTAACAAAATAACTACTAACCTTATTAAAATAAGAAGAAATTTTAATAATAAAAGAGTAGGACGCAAATTAAACAAGTGCATTAAATATTGTAAATTAAAATTGTTTCAATACAAAACGAAATAGATACTTATTACGAGACTAAATGACAGAGATCCTATGTGCGAGCCAGGCAGCGAAAAACATTATTTTTGAAACTTTTGCTTATACCTTTAATAAGCTTTAATGCTAATTGAATTGTTTCCATAGATATTTTATGTATTTTTAATTTGATCAGGTTATGTTCTACATCGCTTACTTTCTATATTGTGTAAAATAAAAATAAAAATAATTCAATCCATTAAATTTTCGTGAAAACTTTACACATGACATTTGTTGCGATACCCATAAATTTAAGTACTTCTGGTTTGTCTAAGGGTGATATAGATGATAGAAATTTTTCGAAATATTAAAATTAAAAATGGATTCTACTGTGTTGAATGTAAGTAAATTTTTCATCCAATTCAAACAGTACGTTTGCTTCATTTTTAGAAGATACGTGATCTCTCCGACAAAGCAGTTATATTATAATAGAAACTAAAACGTAATGTTAGGAAAAATATAAATTAGGATTTAGATAAAACAACTATAAAGCAACTATTATATTTCCATAGGTATAACGTGTTTTAGAAAATTGAATAAGATTTTAGGGCACTCCCAATTATTTTTTTATGGCAATTTGGGAATTTTAAATTTTTATGCTCTATTGGCTAATAAATGTTATGTTCTATTCACCTCAAGTACTTATTCAATTTTTAATCTAATGTTTTATGTATGAGCAATATACTGGTTTGTTATGGCTGAGAAGAATCGTGAACCGATCGAAATAACAATTAATATTTTTGTCTTTATTAGACCGTACTAAAATTATAGTAATTTCATTTTAGTGCGGTGAAAATCTAAGAACCTTATCCATGGGGAGTAAATACAGTTTCAGTCATTAATTTTATAAATCGATAATTTACTTTGGCCTCTACTTAATTATTTTTACCCTTAGCTGCTTATTCACGCTTTACGAAAAGTTATGTTATAAAAACTTCTGGATTGTCTTTTTACAATCAAGTTTACTTTTTATATTCTGGTATCATTCTTTTGAACGACGCCGAATTTGAAAATAAACATGTAATTGCGAATAATATTTTTGGTTCTTTAATAATCTTAACAAATCTTAAGTCAATAATAAGATACTCTTTGCAGTGATATACAAATCAACCAAATTTCTAAAATTTATGGAATGGGGCCACACGGGAGAGATGCCAGGTTGGAAAAATACGCTTTTCTTTAAAAGCCTAACACGTCGGGTTTTTTCTGTTTTTTTTTTCAGGGGTTTTCGTTTTTTTTTTTGTTTTTTTTTAAGGTTTAATTTATTATACCTGCTCCAGCCAAAGTCTTACAAAAACTACAACTTTTGTTGCAAAAATAAAATATCCGTACAAAATAAAGTGAACAACTTAATATAAGTACACTTGGCAACAGTGGTAATCCTGCGCCAACAGTCGGGGTATCCCCGATATATCGGGGATTTATTTATAGCTGAAAGGTCCGAATTTGAACTGTGATGCGGTGTGTTGTGTTGTTGTGTAGTGTATAGTAGTGGATTACTTGTCCTATAATAATAGCTAGAATTAGTGCCTGTTGAATTCTCGCGTTGTGAAATTTTAATAATTATATATTATATTATTCTGAAATAAAAAATTATGACTAATTGGGCAGATGTCAGTAAAGTTGAAATCGAAAAGAAAGTTTAAAGCAGAATGTAAACACTGTAAAATTTTAGTTAGCAGAAAAATTGAAAGAATAAAAGCACACTAGCAGAAATGTGCAGTGCTAAGGAAAAGAGAGTGACAACTGAATGCAAAAGAAACAGACAGGCAGATATGGTAAAATTAAAATTATTAAATCGTTATAAGTAGTAACATACTTGAGATTCATTACTTCAATTCAATGAATATTTTCCAATTT
Source organism: Pissodes strobi (assembly GCA_016904865.1). Lineage (NCBI taxonomy): Eukaryota > Metazoa > Arthropoda > Insecta > Coleoptera > Curculionidae > Pissodes > Pissodes strobi. The sequence continues at coordinate 286,489 of MU182050.1, forward strand.
AATAATTTAACCAAAACTAACTAATTTTGATGTTTTTATTATTTCGTTTAGTTTTGGTTTTGAATTCATAATATATACTATACCTAATAAAAATAAAAGTAATAAACATAAACTCATAAACATAATAACATAATAGTTTAATTTTAGTTAAGGAAAATATTGGATATATTAAAGAAACTTATAATAAAGAAGTGTTATATGCACGGATAATGAATCAAAAACGGTTAATGTGAAAGAAATTTTAAAGAACACTCTAATCCAAATTTACTAACATATGGGTGATCCTCTCATTTAATGAATTTATTTGAAAAAGATTTACACCCAAAACAGTTACCAAGCACATAATTAAGGTCCACAAATATTTTAGAACCAAACACTTACCACATGGATGGCTTAAAGAAAAAAAGTACCTAATGCCTCAGCTACCCAATGAAACATGTTGGAAATCACATGAAGGGTGTCTTGCAACATTTATAAGCAATTACCATATTTATGTTGAAATTCGAACAGAGAAGGAGCAAGAATTTGACAAAACTCTTTCCAAAATATTAGATAATGTAGCATTATACAGAGAGGCTGTGTATTTGCAAAACAACTTGCAAAAGTGATTCTGTAAACATTTCTGATGCAGCAGAAATTTGGAAAGATGTCCTCGACAATGACCTGTTACAGACATACAAACCACAAATTAAAAAGAGATATGATTTTGTAATTCAACCATTTATTATTTTTGCAAATACATACTATGGATCCCAAATATATGGGCAGACGATTTACAGGGGAAGAGGAGAAAACAGTGGGTTGCATTGAATCTTTCTGACGAATTTTTAGCAATAATGTTATCGTTTAATATTAAGGATACAGATGTGTTCCCTGCGACACTTTTTAACGAAGCGCTTATTAAAATATTTCCAACAAAGAGATGATGGAAGTTAATGCCAATAAAAAATTAAAAACAAATAAAATAGCAGATGAATTTTGTACCTATGTGTTAACTTTGTTCTCATGTCCAGCTTCATATGCATCTATTGAGCGGATTTTTTCTTCTATAAATTAATATGGACTAAGCTTCGCAGATTAGGTGCAGATTGACCTGCAAACTTGGTAAAAATCTATAGGCATTTAAGAGCCAGAGGAAGGAATGCAAAGGTGACGAAAATACAGATTGCGATTTTAATGATGAATTACTATATTATTAAATATGTTTTGTTTCTGTTGCTTAATTAAAAAAAAAAACTTGTTTATTTTTGATTTCCATATATACATAAACCCACTGGGTTTTGACCACCTGGGATATACAAACCCTGAATTAGATGTTCCGACTAACGTCATGCCCAAAAATCTCTAAAGGTTTTATTTTATTTATTGTCTCATTTGTTTCACACAACATAGAAAGTAATCAATGCAGAAGACCAGTGGCGTGTCCGAAGAGGACTGTAATTCGATTAATCAATGTGAATTTAATGCCACATTTACGATGGTGGTGAGCCCTATGGTAACGAGACCCGTCCGAAGGGTTCATCGCTGTTTTTTGGCATTTGGTTGCCTGAGTACACATTGCCTTTAAACAGTGAAGTGCCCGAAATGCACGCCACTGAATATTTTTCCATTTAATTGCTTTATATTAGATATTGCCTCTAGAGATAAAAGACACTTGAAACTTGCCCGAAGGACTCGCCACCACATTACCGGCTATGCTGATATAATTCACAACCCGAGGCTTAAACCTATAAGGACATCTCTAAAAACATAGTTTATTTAACACTGAATAAAGCTATGAACTTTCCAACTGATTTTTTTTGCAATTGGGCTACTATGTCCCGTATTTTGTCTATTTTTATAATTATATTTTTTGTAAGCTATTGTCTAGTTGATTCTGCCTGCCTTCTGTTTTCCAACCAGCATATACGAACTAGAACTCTCTTAAAATTAAACGACATGATTTCTTATGGATTTAGTCAGGAAATTGCATTTTGCCGAAATTTTGTGCACGGTGAAAAGTGGCGTTACGTTGTTTGGCTTACGTTTTGGATCATTATTGTTAATGTGTGGTTTTAATAAATCAGTGCCTTACTTTTTTTTAATTTTTGACAATTTTAAGCTCATCAAGAACAATTTTTCGCAAATTGATCATTCACAAACGTCCAATTTTAGAACTGAGCGTTTTTATTATACGGCCATTTTTGGACTTTCCTTGCATTTGCTAAATATTTCTTAAAAGCAATTTTTATAAAATATCTCGTAAATGCTTAAAGCTAGAACATTGTGTTTCAGACCTACATATGCATAAGGACACGTATTTCACACAATATGATCATGTTTTCTTACCTTTAATATTGATTGGCAGTCAACATGAAGATATTTTTATAGGAAAATATTTAAAAATTTATTAGAAATTTTATACTTCTGCTTTCAAAATCAAAACTACAGAAAAATGTTTTACGTATTTTTTCAGTGAGCTATTTGCTGACTCTAAGCAAAATTGCTGCTTTAGTGTACGCCACTGTCCTTCAGTTTGTAAAAAATGCCATTATCTGATTGAATCAACGTTAAAAAGTTTCTGTCAGTGTAAAAAGTAATAAACAGATTGTTGTGAGCACCCTGTATCTTGTAAATCAAGCCGTTTACTATATTGACTCAGAGAATAACATGTTATATTTTCGAATGTTTTTAAGAGCTTTTAACTTCTACATACAAACAATTTTTCTCATTTTTAACCCTGACTGCTAAATCAGAAGTAATCATAAAATTTTGAAAGAAAACGGTGGTGGGGGATATTTTTATATGTATTTTTTGCTGCTTGTATGCACGCCACCCGTAGAGACAAAATAAGATGACCAAATATGTGCGGATATAATAACAACCTGTGTCAAAATGTTTTGACTTTAAGTATTTTCTAGATATTTCGGGAAAAAATTGTTTAAGAAATTTAAGCGAAAGTGTTTAGGACATAAATGCATATGAAGCTATCGCATTACTTTTTACTAAGAACCTAGCTTTAAGATTTGACATATTTTGTTAAAAACACTCTGTAGCTCTACATTTATGGGATTGTTGTGCCACGCTATTTCAGCTCATGACAACAAGGAACGTTAGAATAAAACAATTTATTGTTTTTTTTTTATGATTACACGCTGCACATTTTCCTCATTATTATTATTGCAGTATGACAGCTTCACAAAGAGTACGTAGGATGGTATTCCGAGAAAACTCTTGACTAGAATTTAAAAGGTTGTTAATGATTTTTATTTGTACACATACAAACGATGATGAATGTAAAACTTATTTAATTGTATTGTAAAGAAATCTATGTTTAATTGATATTTATTGATTCTTCTAGTTTTGATAGAACTTATCCGTGTAAACCAAACAATAACGTAGGTAGCAAAATGTTTGCTTCCGTGAATATATTCTCATAAAATATGATCTTGTTGAACCGATCTGAAATCTTGTTGCTACTCCAATGAATTCACGGACATCCGTCAGACATATATAAAATGCATTTTCGGAATTGCTAACACTATAGCAAAAGCCAAAACTATTATTTACAGGTTAATATTCTATTTCAAAAAATGAAAAAAAAAACGAAAATATTAACCGGATGAGGCTTCTTATTGGACTAAAAACAAGATGTACAAAACACATTCTAGGTACTTTAGAAGACGGTTTGGAGCTCTTAGATCAATACCTTAAGGAGCTTATTGCTATAGGAAGCTTCATTTTCGATTAAGATATTTCAAAATGTAAGCTCTTGCTGTTTATCGGGAAAACCAACATTAGCCGATCAGAATCCCATTCCTCGGCCTTCAATCACTGCACCCTCTCAATTTGGCTCCTGCCCAAAACAATTATGGCGTTGTTTATCCTCTTCTTGCTGGTAATCATTATTTTTGCCCTGGTTGTTAACCCTATCCATCCAAAAATTGCCGTTGATTTTATTTTCTTTATCTGCTTTATCCATGCAGGGTGATATGGAATATGGCGTTGGTACAATATTCACTATAGGGCCTCTTTTCATTCCGCGTTCTGACATCATGATCAAGGTGGAAGACCACACTGATATTAGCTGTTTGATTCCAGATATTCTAAATATTAATAAGATTTTAATTTGTCTCTTCCCTATTATTCGCTACTAATGCTATAGGATACGAGATATGTAAACATAACCATAACGACTGAGTCGTGATCAGAGGGCATTGCCGATTCAAAATGCCCATACCGTTTTTTATAAAAATCATAGATAAGTCAATCTTTATCACATAAAGCATTGTTTACAAAGTAAAATTTAAACTAAAGATATCTTTGAGTTTTTACTTTTTATTTCGTGCGAAGTGAAAAATTAAATCTTGATTATGTCCATGGAGCGACATCTATTTCTCTAGCCATTGACTCTCGGTCTGGAAGATATCCATGCGTAATCATCCTAGTAACGCCTTTGGTAGCTAATCTCTTTACTCTTTAACTCAATGGGTGCACGTATCAATCTGCAGTTGATATATAAAGCCGAAAGTTGAGGTTGTTACTTTAAGAATTTTTGAACAAGAATCAGGGGTAAAAATAAAGCATCTCTCTTGTTTTTGAGCCCGATGTGTGTTTCACCAATATTATCGTCTAGTTTTTACCGCACTCATGTATGTAGAAAGTTTATGTTTAACTATTAGCCTTAATATGCAGCGTTTCACATCGGTAAGCTGACGAATATGGATTTTAGTCAATCTGCAGGTATTGTAGGTATATGTGGTTGAAAAATATCGTTGCTGCCGATATCTATCAGTTTGAGAGGAGTGTGACCACTTTTCCAGATTTTGACTAGTTTAGGACCTTTCTCATCTTGTCCTGAGACTCTCAACGATAACTTAGGAAAATTTCTTAATCATTGTTCTTCAAACATCGTCTATCTTATTAGAAAATATCAACCAGATTTATGCCTGCTACTCTTCGGGTTGTGCTTAACGCAACCCCTTCACTCTTTTGTGCCGGTTAAAACTGTAATACTTCTTTTATTTATGCTTCTTTATTTCTTAATAGTTTCCATTTTTTTTTATGATTCGTTAGATATTCTAGATTGCCAACTAAATGCCCAGCTTTCAAAGTATGGATAACTCTATCCTTCAAATATTTGCTATGACAACGATTGTTAATACAATTGTAACCATAGTAATTATATGCTTTATAACTTTATACAATAGATATCTGGTGCTTCAGAAACTTCCCTGAGTTTCCTCTTAAGCCTTTAACAAGTCGATGAAAGTGGATTATAACCATTTGTTTCTAGTGTAAACGTGATCGGACAATTTCAAGTGGTTATCGTCGGTATCGATATCGCTTGGCTTAAAGTCTCCATTGTCTTTTGTGGAGTATTTCTGGATCTTTCAATTCCACTTCAATATCCTTAGACACTGAGTGAATGTCTATAAATATTTCTGTAATATCAGTCTTCCAAGCCCCCACTGGATAAGTTTATTGTCGCTATTAGCTGATTTTCTGTCTGTCCTCAGGTAGTGCATGTTAATTTTGTCACTGTTTTGTACAGTGTCAAACCGTCATCGTCAATTTCTCAATGGACTGGACTCTTGCTATTAATTATATTTTCTTTGCTTCTCCTATTTTTCTTCTGACCATCGCGTCATCAAAATGCGTACTCGCCCGCGCTAATTCATCGTCCTCGCTTATTCGCCATCGCTCTATGAAATCGAGAATTTCATTACTTATCCATTCTATATCCCTCTTATTTGGTCCTGAGTCTCTTCTTAAAGTCTTGCGAAGTTGCTCCTATCATAGGTTTAAAAGTATATAAGTCCTTTGTTGGGACAATATAAGAAAGAGTTCATTTTTCCAACAAAAACAAATTACGCTTTAATTAAAATATCCCAAAATTGCCCTAATAAATCATAAAGAGTGCGAAGCCGCTAAGAGATAAGATCTGCAGGAGTGCACCCGGTCAAACACAACCATCAGCTTGTCGGTTCAGTATAATTATGCTAAAAAGGAAACGATGGTCAATAATAATTTGTTAACGTATTAATTACGTTACGTAAGGGCGCAGTTATCTTTTATTGACACGCTATAAGCAACTTTGTTTTGTAAAAAGTGAAAACGGATGGGTACTACCTTATAACTTCAAAATAAGCCTATAATTTTAGTGGTACTAGCACAACAAACACATAGCTGTAAAGCAAGCTAACTCCTTAACGGCCAAAATGTTCAGCCGGAGAAATCATCAATAAGATTTAAAAGGATCAACGTAGGTGTCTAGATTCAGTTGAATAACAGTGGACTCCCTCCCATCGGATATTTCATCGCCTCTTTACATGCTGTACCAGATCCATAATGTGGTATCTGAACTTGGAATATCTTGTCCAAAGGTATCCTACGAGTGAGTCAATCTAGGTTAACAAAACCAGGCCTGTAGTGATATATTTTCTACCCATGATGGGATTATATGCATGGTCATATCTTCATTATCATTTAGACAAGACAAGCGTATCCTGATATTTAGATTAGGGTGACCTTGTTGTAGTCTGCCAATCTAAGATTCCTCTCGTGTTAGAAATATGCGCATTATACACGGCCAGTTCATGCTAGAGAGTTCACTTAGAGAGGAATCTTTTGTCTTCTAGACCATTGTGCTCTGGTATCCTGTTGCGTTTTCGCAATTTGGGGTCTCAACTTAGACGTGTTTGGGTGAGGTTCAACTGCGCTGAAAGCTGCAGGCTTATTGCTTTATAACAAATGTGTACTGACATCCACAGTAGTAATTAGCGCGTTTTTCAAAACTGGAGAAATCTTTTCTGCAGTTTAGAGGTATCTGCGTGGAATTTAAGTCTGCTTAGAGCTGCTTGGTCTCTCTAATCAAGTTGTAGCAAAAACAAAAAAATTGAGTGTGTCTGCTAGTACTCGAGACTCTGATGTGTAAACATATGTCCTATATCGACATCATGGACATGAAATCCTAATACCGCCCTAGTGGCTAGCTTTTTAGCAGTGGCGGAACAACGTAACCACGGGCCTGTGTGCGGAAGTTTTGCCGGGCCCCTATTATGATACGGAGTATCAATATATGAATTTTGGGTACATAAAAAAGCAATTATTATACTGATAAGTATTTAATTTTCTAAACATAGAAAAATCTGGAAGTTTAAATCAAAAACAATTTGTGATAAGAATAATAATTTATATACGTACAAGTAACAAAACAACTAAAAACAATTTTTCTTCTAAATTAATGATAAAAATAAAACAAGAAAATATTGGATATTCTCCAACAATAACAAAAAAAAATTAAAACCTCTCAAATATTTACGAACTAACAAGAAAAATCTTTTTTCCTTGCTTTTGCATGCGCAAAATTTGAAATAAGATTGGAAATATCCATTTTTTTGAGCTTCCTCATTTTCTATAGAAATAATTGCTAAAGCTGATAATTTTTGATTCGTCATGCAATTTCTCAACTAAATTTTAATCAACTTTAACTTGGAAAAGGACCGTTCAGCTGATGCAATAAATAATACAGGCAGTTACAATTTCACTAAAACTGGAGGATGAATAATAATTTTTTGCCAAAATAAAATCTAATAAATCAAAAACAGAAGATAAATTATCTAAATCATTCTTAAAACATTCTCTAAATGAAAGCATTTGGGATGAAATTGTGTCCGCAATAGCCTCTGGATATTGAAGATGCAGGGCTTGACTCATATCATAAATATCATTATCAGAAAGAGACGGATCTCGTCACAAACAATTTGCGTAGCTATATTGTTTGTGATCTCGTAAAACGTTGGGGAGTAAAGTGGGGAAATATGAACCAATTTTGTCAAGGCCGAAACTTCGATTTTTTAATTGAACTCTAATTATATCTATAGTTTTAAAAAACACATTTATTCTAAACCAAACATCACTTGTTTGAACTTGATAATCAACAAAAAATATTTTTGGTCTTGATATCCTTTTGTTTTCGAATTCAGTAGTAGCCAAAGTAGCAACTTCCATTTAAATTACATCAAAAATTTTTCTTATTTCATTTATGGTTTCAGTGGCCGTGGTAAACATTTTAGACGTAGCTTCCATATTTTGCTATTTTTTTGTAAAAGTTTTGACAATGTATTAATATTCTTTAAAATTTTACTTTGAAAAACAATCAGAAAAACTGTTTCAAATTTTTCCAATTTGTTCCTTAAAGACATTGTCTAAATCGCCCGAATCGCCGACAGGTACACCGGCGGCCTTTGAATAAATGCATGTATTGCGAATTATGGTTTAATAAAAACAATAAAAAAATAACGGCAGTTTCATGTGAATATTTATAAAAATATTGAGTATTCTGTGGGTCCGTGACCGCAATATTTAAATTTTTCTATGAGAATATTGTTTTTTGACTTTTTTTGTTTTGCATTTTCATATTTCTGGCTCCGGGTCCGGGCCCCAGGCCTTTTTTTAACCTGGGCCTGTGTGCTTCGCACACATTGCACACCGGTAGTAGTAGTAGTAGTAGTAGTAGTAGTAAGGGTGGGGGGGCCGAAGCCCGGTAAGTAGGCCTATAAGTCCCTTTTCACCATCCCCGATCCGCCCTCCCCTACCTGGCTACTTCCAACACCCGGCCCGCACTGAAACGGCCCGTCACCTTGACAAAGGTGAGGACGTCCTCCCAGTCCAGATCCTTTAGATCTTCCCGAGCAAGTGTTGGTGCTCCCAGTATCTTCCTCCTTAGGCGACTCCACCTATCACAAATTCCTATATAGTGGTATGAGGACTCCTCCCCTGTCCCGCAGTTCAGGCAGAGTGGGCTGTCCCTCACGCCGATAAGGTGCAGATGTCTGTTTAGGCTTCCATGCCCAGTCAGAATACCTACCAAGTTCCTGATGTCCTCTCGGCTCTTTTTTAGCAGTCGCCTTGCTTTGGATCCGTCAGGATTTGGAATCATTTCCTTGGCTTGTCTGCATCCTTCTTTTCCTCTCCAATTGTGTTTTGTCTTGCTCCAGGCCCAGTTATTTAGTTCCTGAGAGATTTGCCTTTTACTTAAGCCCAAACCAGGTTCTGGACCGACGAGGTGGCTCGTTGAGCCTTGTCTTGCCAATTCATCGGCCCGTTCGTTGCCCTCGATGCCACTGTGCCCTGGAACCCATCTGAGTCTTACTTCCTTGTGCACAGCCAATCTGTCTAGGGCGTCTCTACATTCCTGAACTAGCTTACAGCTTGCCCTGGGTTTTTGGATCGCCCTGAGAGCGGCTTGACTGTCCGAGTAAATATATATACTCTCTACACCTTCTGTTACTTCCGCCTTGGTTGCTACTTCCAAAATAGCAAACACCTCCGCCTGGAAAACAGTGGCATATCTCCCCAGCGAAGTGCTTTCTCCTGATTTAGTGTTGTCTAGGTATACACCGGCTCCGGATGACTGTGTATTAGCCATCCATGAGCCGTCAGTGTACCATGCGTGTGCGCCGCTCGGCGTACGTACCTGGCCTGACAGCCACTCTTCCCTTGATGGAAATTCCACTTGGAAATTCCTTCTCAGTCTTAATCTGCCATCTGGAATATTGCCTTTGGTCGCAATGATGGGTAGATCCCTACTCATTTTGGCGGCAATAGTCGTATGGCCTTTCCCTGTGTAGTCCGTTCGCCATAGGCCACTGTCGATCATCCTTTTGTGAGCCGCCATTGCCTCTCTCTCAATCCAGATCGGGAGGTCCGGCAGCCCCAGGATGATGTTCAGTGCTGCTCCGGGAGTTGTTCTCAATGCTCCGGTAATACCCAAACAAGCCAGCCTTTGCAGTCTGGCCAGTTTCTGGGCATTAGTGGCTCTGGTCACCGCTGGCCACCAGACCACGGATCCGTAGGAAATCCTCGGTCTTATCACAGCAGTGTACAGCCACTGGAGGATGTAAGGTTTTAAACCCCACTTCCTACCTACCGTTCTCCTTAGTTGCCACATAATCGCGGTTGTCTTATTCACCACCTGTTCAACGTGTGCCTTCCACGTCAATTTACTGTCTAAAATCACTCCCAAATATTTGACTTGTTGACTTAGGCTCAGTCTCGTCTGGTAGAGTATGGGATGTATAAAACCTGTTAGATTTCGTTTCCTTGTGAAGAGAATGAGTTCGGTCTTCCCTGGGTTTACTGAGAGACCATTCTCCTCACACCAACCTTGAACTATCCGACACGCCACCTGCATACGCTCGCAGACCGTTCTCACGAACTTGCCCGTGATCATTACTAGCCCGTCGTCAGCATATGCCTGTGCGTAGAATCCCTCAAGATTTAACCTTCTCAGGAGGCTGTCCATCACCAGGCACCACAAATGTGGCGAGAGGCAGCTGCCTTGTGGGCAACCCCCTCTTACCCCGGCCTCGACGCGAACTTCTCCCAGCGTGGCGCTGATCTTTCGGTCTTCCAGTGCCGTTTTTACCCACTTGACCAAATGAACTGGTGTTCTCCTGGCCTGGAGGGCTTGACAGATAGTTTTCGTTTTAGCCTTATCAAAAGCTCCTTCTACGTCAAAGAAGAGCGCTAGCGCCATTTCTTTGTTTTCTATTGCCTTTTCAGCCCTTCTAACTACAGAATGGAGAGCCGTTTCAGTCGACTTCCCCCTTCTGTAGGCGTGCTGATTATCATGTAGCGGAGAATCAGTTAAGATCTCTTCCATGATGAACCTGTCAATCATTTTTTCCATTGTCTTCATTAAAAATGAAGTTAGACTTATAGGCCTAAAGGACTTGGGATGGGAATAGTCTCTCTTCCCTGCCTTGGGGATGAAGACGACATCCGCTGCTCTCCAAGCTTGTGGAACGTACCCTAGTGCTACGCTGGCCTCGAATACTCTCTTTAAGTAAGGGAGTAACGTGTCAAGGCCCGCCTGCAGCATCATGGGTATAATTCCATCCGGCCCTCCTGCCTTATATGGACTGAACTCCCCCACTGCCCAAGTTATGGATTCCTCAGTCACCACACTGCGGGCAAGGTTCCAGTCCATCTCTGGCTCTGGTTCCTCGTCCCAGTTGGTAGTCTGTACCTCTCCGGGGAAGTGGGTTTTTAGAAGAAGCTCTATCGCTTCCTCTCTGTTCGCCGTCCATTGTTCGCCTGTTTTCAGAGAGCCAATCTCTTTTTGTCTTTCCGAGCCCAGCAGCTTAAGCAGACGCGCTGAGTCCGAGAGAGACTCCATCTCTCCACAGAATTTCCTCCAGCTGTCTCTTTTGCTGCGTCGGACTTCGATTTTAAATTTCCTTCTGGCTTCCAGATACACGTCCCAGAGCTCCTGCCGCCCTTCCCTGAAAGCGTGGCGGTGTGATCTTCTCACGTCTTTTTTAAGACGGTCCAGAGTATCACTCCACCAAGGCAGCCTCTTGGCGCTCGCTTTCTTAAGTGGGCACGCTTGTTCATAGGAGTCGACGATTACACTGTTTAGCTTTACCACCTCAATTTCTAGTTCTTGTTTTGATGAAATAGCCTGCCCTAAAGTTCCCATGGACATTACCAGACTTTCCCTAAATTTGTTCCAGTCTGTTGCCCTCGGAATTCTTTTCAGTGGCTTCTCCATCTTATCCGATTTAATTTCGAATCGGATCATTCTATGATCGGACATAGTTATGTCCCTACTTACCCTCCAATTGGCTACCTTTTCCGCAAATGCTCGAGTTACCACTGTAATATCGATAACCTCCTGACGAAGCCGATTCACAAAAGTTGGTTCCGCATTTACGTTAGCTACTTCAAGGTTTTCCGATACGAAATACTCTAATAGAGCCGTACCTCTCGCGTTAGTGTTAGTGCTCCCCCAAACGATATTATGCGCGTTTGCATCACACCCCACGATTAGTGGAAAACCTTTGTCTTTACTGTATTCTATTAACCTTATTAATTCTTCCGTTGGGGGAAGTTGCGCGTTATCATACGGAAGATATAAACTACTAATTAATAACTTATGTTTTGTGCCACTCACCATGTATTCCAGCAGGATCACCGTAATGTCCCTGGAGCTTAGTTGTGGTAACAGAGTTCCCTGCAGCTCCCTGGACATCACGATACATGTCCTCGGCCTCTCTACTCCTTCACACCCGGCCAAGATGGTAAAGCCGGGGGTCCCAAGTCCCCTTATGTTTTCCCTAAAAAAGTAAGGTTCTTGTATTAGTACAATCTCTCCAGATTGTCCAGCCATGATGCTTGCCAATTCAGCACTAGCATCTCGGCTATGCTGGAGATTTATTTGACTTACCCTTAATTGCGCCATGGGGGACACCATGGATAGGGGTAGCCACCTTACTTGGCTATTGCCTGCTTCCTGATGGTTTGGAAGTCTCGGCTGAAGTGCCCCGCCCGGTGGGTGCTCTCCGAATGGTTACCCTGTAAACTCGCACAGCGACCAATTCGAAGAAGACAATCCACCCGGCCAGCTCTAGTCCAGCCACGACCTCCCTGCTCACCAGGAAGTGAAGGCGCCAACTGCTTGGTTGTCCTTCGGTCTTCAGATGCTGCCACTCCGGAACACTCAAGGTGGTGTTCTGGATGGATAGCATCTCGGTGACATACTCTATTTTCGGCTGCTCTAGTGTCTTCAAGGTGAAGACAATCTCCACCGGCCATGGGGCGTCCGCCGATTTCACGGCTGTGAAGGACACTTCTCCCTCGGTCAGTGGCTGACAGGTGTTGAGCAGCCAATCCCTGGATTCCTCATCCTCCGTGGTGACCAAAAACCACCCCGCCTCAGTAAGGCCGGAGTTTCGGGAGTGGAGCTCTGCCTTGGTACGCCTCATTTCGTTAATGAGGTGCATCCTCAAGCGGTCCGCCTCTTCTTTGGTCACCTTCCCACCTTG
>MU182050.1:309300-367995 GCA_016904865.1 Pissodes strobi
TTTAAGCTACGCTACGAGACTACCTAAACAATTAATTTGCCAACTTTTGAAATAGGTCAAATTTGATAAATATTTTCCATAGTTTTCCTGCTTATATTAATTTACAACCTAAATATTTATATACATGGTACTACTCGGCAAAGAGACAATACCATCTGAGCCAATATTGGCAAACATTACTTATGGGTGTCATGCTTCTTTATCTTTCCCAAAGATTCTTACGTAATCGAGCACCTCATTTGTATTCAACAGCTGCCCCAAACTCCGGTTTTTCTGTCGGTTCTCTTTCGGTCGCTAAGGCAGATGAATTAAAAAAAACCATATGTCTAGTTGTAGGTCTACATAAAGTCCTTGAAATTTTAGCACAGCTGTAGCAAAACCATTTTTATATTGTTTGTTGTTTTATGTGCCGGCGATATTAATTTTAATTCTCGATTCACGGCAAAATAAACATGCAACAATAATTTTATTATTGGATGATACCTTAATTCTAAAGGTTTCTATTTTAATATGACCTTAGTTGCAAATATGTGCTTTAATTATTGAAAATTAACAATGACTATAATATGTTTTTACTATTTTCCGGAGTAAACTAGTGATCGCGTCGTTTTGTAGTCAACTGGGATCTCAAGATTACACATTTTTGATGATAATATTATTTATTTAAGTATAGCTTGCAATGGGCCAAAAAGCTATAAAACCTAAAAAAGTTTTTATTTTGTTATTTGGAAAATAAAATATGTCATGGGGTAAGTTTGAAAAAAGGAGTCATCTAGAAAAAACGATATTTACATATCTTAAAATTTAGAATGTCTGCAGAATTGTAAAGATAAATTTATGACACTATCAAGGCAGTGCAACAAAACAAAATAAGTAAAGCTGCCCATTTTTGTTCTCTCCTTTCTATTTGTAATTAGCTACCCATACACCAGCGATCATTACCGGCATTCATTCTTCTAGTTCTTTCCTTTCAAAATATTAAAGGAATAATAAAACTTTCCCGTCGTTCAGTCGTCTTATATTTTGCGGGGAAAATAATCTGCTTAGAGGCCACTAACGTAAAAATCGTATTCTCCAGTTATTTCCATCCAAAGCGCTTGTGAAAGGAAAGAGTGTTGGATAGTGGACAAATTAATCTTCTGGGAGGACACTGTTCCTCTCAATTATTGCTCATTAACTGGCGTTCTTTCCTGCGAGATTCGACATTCCCATGGGAAAGAACGCTGGTGTATGGGTATCAATCTTGTCGGGCTTGAACGTCGGTATATCGTGACAAGAAAAAATATGGTATGCGGATCTATCATCTTATTACTCATTAACTGGCGTTCTTTCCCGCGAGATTCTACATGCCCGCAGGATAGAATGCTGGTCTGTGGGTAGCTATTCTTTCAGTTTAGTTAATATCATATACCCTGTTTATCCAAATATCGTATTTCGCTTTTCTATACCGATTGATATAGCTATGTGGGACGTAATAAGACTTCCTCACATATAATTAAATTAATTGGTATATAAAGGCAAAATACAATTTTTTTAAATTTTTGATATCAAATATTCATGTTCTGTTGCTTGTATTTTGTATATTGTCTTAGTTTATAATTTGGTTACTCAAGTAATTATTTATATTCGACGTTCTTTTAACTGTGATTTTTAGTAAAGTGCTTTGTTCATTTTTGTGGCATACTTTTCCAATTTGAGCTTAGACCGATTTTGGATAGGACAAAATTTTGTTTAATTCTATGTCAAAATGTTAAAGCATTGTAATAAATTTAAATTATAAACATACTCAGAGTTCCTAAATGTCGTGTCAGTATTTAAGTAGGTGATGATTCTACTAGCGACAGACCGAGTCTAAGAAGAGATTTTCATATAAACTTAATATGATTTAAAAGGTTTAAATTTTTAAAATTCAAAATTTATTCTTTTCTAGTTTTTAAGTATGCTTTGTATAACGTGCTATATCGTAAGGTGGCCCACTACTCGATCTCATAAAGTACAAAAGATATGAAGATAATTTAAAGACTAAAGTTGTTTAGAACATGGTATATTTATTCTTACGATATTTTGCAATATAGAGAGTATTTAGTTTAGCCAGGGCTGGTAGCAACTTTCTAGTTCCAAATGGAACGCCTAGCAAATGTTAAAATTTTCGGATTTTACCTGAATTTTAAGACTAATTAATGTGTCATACCGTATTCGTAAGTGATGGAGATAGAAACAAATGAAAATCGAGTATTCTTGACATCTTGGAGAGGTATCAATTTGGTACTTAGTACCCTAAGATGTTGCCTTAAAACATAAAACAGGAAGTTGCAAATCGTTTTCTTTTCTCCTACAACCGTTTCTTTCCTTCACCTCGTTAAATTGCAAAAAACGGCTCTAATTTAATAGAGCAGTAAAATATTCAATATTTTGGCGGCAAAAAAGAATCGAGCAGCAAAATTAGATCAGCTAATGTTTAACACTTAGTACCCTTGAGTACCTTTTAAGATATTGCCTTAAAACATAAAACAGGAAGGTGCAAATCGTTTTTTCCCTGCACCTTGTCAAGTAGTAAAAAACGGCTTATATTTAATAGAGCAGTAAAATATTTAATATTTTGGCGGAAAAAAATAATTGAGCAGTAAAATTAGATCAGCTTATGTGTTAAACTGCCTCATATCTTTGTAGCAAAAAAAAATTATCGATGTCGAAGATCGAGCAGCAAAATTATATCAGTAAATAATATATTTAATGGATAAGCAAAATATTCAATATTTTGGTTGCAAACAGAATATGCCAATATCAAAATTAGAAGAAGCGCAAGCTTTACTTCGCGCTGTCCTAAACGAACTGAAACAACATGTACATGCTGTTGCCACTCTCCGCGTTATGGTTTCGTTAGGCACTCTGAATTTGTTATTAGAACGCCACTGTCTATTCTGGCTTTAAAACCATATTCCCCATTTCGTTTCCTTTTTGATTTAATTATTTTTTTCGATATTTCCTATTGTTCAGATGCTATTTGAGAAAATATATTGTGATGTTGACAGACATCCTAAAAAAATATAATAAATAGAGCAGGAGGCTCAAGGAACCGCAACTTCCTATTTTTTGTTAAAGGCACTTAGTATTATTGTTTCATAGCAGGCTGTGTACCAAATTTCAATTAAATATTGTACAAAATGTACAACGAGTACAGGGAATATTCAAACAACTATTTAAAAAATACATTTTAATACCTAGTATTTCATCATTCCTTCGAAAACGAAACGCTACCAGGTTTGAACACCAGACCAGGTTGAAAAAACGCTAGAACCCCTCGATTTTTGATTTTACCGGGAAACATATTTCTGCCATTTTCACTCCTTAATCACCGAATAATAATCGTAGTTAATATTCGGTGCCTTAATGTCAACCTTTTGGCGGGGATGATGACTAACATAAAAATTTAAAATTGAAGAGAAAGTCGAGTGAACGGATATTTTAAAGTTATTTTCATCAACAAAAGGTGTATCACAATTGGTTAATAAACACCATTTGGAAAGAGCGTTTGTCACTTGAATAAATGAAAATCACGATTGGTCAATACAACACACATTTAAAGCATTTTGTCTATTACACATATAAAATAAGTTATTTGCTTTTATTAATTTTGGGGAGCCACCATATTGACTGGCTAAGTAGCGATTTAAAACTCGAGGATGGTAATGTAGATGAAAATATCCTTAAAACAAGGTGTCGACCCCCCTTCAATTTAAAATGTTGTGGTTAGTTATCACTCTCACTGTTTCTTCCTAAAATCAGAAATTGACGGGCCCAAGCGTTTTTTCTTAGATCACCCTGGATGTTCAAAACTGGCAACATTTCGTTTTCGAACGTATTCTTCTTCACAAAATGTAAAGTGTGCTACATTTTGTAGTAAGAAATCATGCCATACACAATTCAAAATCTTTGTGATATCAAAAAATTATCAATAATTGCCACTGCCTTCCACAAATCACTCAATTGATTGATTGATTGATTTGTCATTTTGAAATCCATATTTGCTTTCAAAATAGTTTTGATGCTGTTTAGTTTCAAATATTTTAGAGAAAGTTGGTAGCTGAGATACAGGTGAATAGTTTTGTAGGATCAGTGTTGTTACCCTTATTTCTATAAATGGATATAATTTTAGCAACTTTTAGACCTAAGTATGAATAGTAATCTTGGGGGTATTAGTGCACTGCGACCTGTATAGATCTACTATGTCTCCCTTCCTTGGTGCTTCCGTTGATGTGATTCTCAATCAGAGTACCTCATCCAGTTTCAGTGGTTTGATAAAAACAAGTAGTATGGATGACTCTATGGATAAAAGTTCCTCCCATTCGATGGTGCAACACCCGAAGCAGGCCATTTGCCTATTCGCGACCCCCTCGCACTCTGTGAGAAGGTGTTCCGGGGTTTCCTCCCCCTTCTCACAAAACCGGCAACTGTCGTAGTTTTCAATTTTTATTCTCTCCATGTGGCTTTTCAACTGGCAGTGACCTTTAAGAAAGCCGGTGAGAATACGGAGATTGTTCTTACTCAGTGTTATAAGGTTTTTTGATATCCTTGGGTGAGAGGACCCTAGAAACTTCTTTGATTGCGTGCTCGGTATCCATTGATAGTTTGTTTTTCTTGGCTAGTTCGTTTAGCCTATGTAGGCATTCACATACCATTCTGGAGCTGATTGTTAGAGAGCTCAGCACTTTGATAGCTGCTTGGCTGCCTGAGAAGATGACAATCTCTTTCATCTTTCATCCTACAGTTTCTGTCAAGGTTGAAGCACGCACATCTTCCTATGGCCTTAATTTCCGCCTGGAATATGTCCGGGTGTTTTACCATTGCTTAGAGGAAATTGGTCCCCTGTTCAGTTCTTGACCCATCTGTATATCATTTTATGGCACTTTGCTGCAATGTGAGAATTTAAGTGGAGTTCTTTTTCCATTCTTATCTACTTCTTATCGTGAAGTAGTTTGCAAAATTAAGACTATATCATCCCTGGGAGGGGGTGTGGGCATGAAATGCTATATGCTTTGTCAGGTATGTAAATTCACTCTTTCTAAGCCATCCTCCCTCGCCCGCTCCCTCTCTTTTGATTTTGCTTGTCTAGCTGCTACCTCTACAATACTGTGTAGAGGTGTGAAATAGTAGCTAAACCCCATGCAAAACATATGATCCCGAGTCGGTCCGAACGAGTCTCGTTATTTAGTCTTATCTATAGGGTCTAGAGATACCTCGTGGTCTAGCGCGATTACCGTCGGTGGCAAGAAACTTTTTTGTTTTTTCTTAAGGTTATGTTTGTTTCGTTTTGTAAATTTGGGTTAGTTTTGGTTAGTTTTGTTTGGTCGTGCCCCGGAACGATCGAGGCGAACAGATGGTCATGCGTGAAGTTAAGATTGACTTCGCATTTCGTTCGGCCCGACTCGGGATCATTTGTTTTGCGTGAGGTTTAGCTGCTAGGTGTGAGGCCCACAATTGCCACTGTTGGGCATGTTTCCATTGCACCTTTTATACTTATGCACGCCAAGCGTTGTACTTTGTTAAGGTATGAGTTAATGCTCTGCTTTTCTGTTTCCTTTAACGAGACTATTGACCCGTAAAGTAGTGAGGGTCTTACTATTATTGTGTACACCCATTGCAAGATTTCTGGTTTACATCCCCAGGTTTTTCCTGAGTTACAACTCCTTCAATGTGTTTATTCTATCTGAGTTTGCAGTCCAGCGTTGTGTTCAAATATCTGTCTTCCGATGCCGCTGTAATATTGATCCCGTGTATTGGGATAGCTTTCATTCTAATTTTTGATCTAACGAAAATATATATTTAATACAGATTAAGCTATTTTAAAGCATTTTAAGAATTCTTATCTATGCTAATATCGGAGCTTCCACTGGCTCCTCGACTACTAACAATTTCCATAATATCATTGTAAAACATTGTTTTAAATTATAATATTTTTGTAGTATTAACATGAATAAAATATTCTTGCAAATTTGTTTGCGGTAGGGGTGTGTCAGATTCACTCGTTAACAAGTCAAGGAAGCCCGCGACCTTTTTAGAGTTCTTCACCATTATTTTGTGTGCTAATATGGGTTTTGTTCTCTCAGTTATTCTTAGGGTGTGGAGTCTCTCTTTCTCATTGATCTGAGATTTTTATCGAATCAGTAAACAGAATGTTCACTAGGTTCGATTTTAATGGAAGGCTTTCCTCCATTCTCACCTGTCACCGTTTGCATGAAGATTCCATTCATCGTATTATCGTTCATAAAGTCACAATTATTATAAATGGTGAAAAGGCATTCGTCAGTAATTGACCAATAATATAGCTTATTATTATTTACTCACAATTTGCGTGTTGAGGATTAAACTTTGAAAACGTGATATCGATACAGTCATGAATTTGGAAATCTAAATCAAAAAGTCAGGTTGTGTTAGTTATTTCGTATATTGGTAAATATATTATCAGTACATCCATTTAATTTGGTATTGAAAGTTGCAGTCTTGTGCAAAACTAATTTATCTGAATTACTTAGATAAGGGAGTTCGAATAAAGGTTTGAAAAAAAACAGAGGCATTACAGATTTTCTATATTTTTAAATAAATATAGGTTCCAACAACATGCCTAATATTTAAGTTTGTATTTTCATTAAGTCTTGCCAATATTTTCACCACTAATTCATCTAGAGATGGCAAGGTTGTAAAAACTGATAATTTCTGGTTTATTTTGTGGCGATTCTGGATCAATAGAATGATTATCATGTAAGATTGAAATCATTAATACGTTTTTGTTGTTCTACGGTACAAAAAAAAAACTAGCATCCAATGGTTGGAGGGAATTCCATAGCAATCTTCTAACTCTACACAAGCCGATCTTTTACGTCTAAAAGTCGTCGTGGAATTTGTGGCTTGTTTTTCTGTAGTGTTCCTATTAGGGTCAGCATGTCATTATCAAAGAAATCATTGGCGATTTGGATATATATAAAGTAGTTATCGGGTGTAATGTTGCGTCCAGATTTATCAACGGTTTTTATTAGACGTTTGACTACACTTTTGGCATCATTGGGATGTTGTAAGGATCATCAGGCTGTTTTCCAGCATATGCCGGCTTGTTGGCTATATACTGCCGGAAGCTGCAGCGTCCTCGAAGAGCTTCTGGCTTCTTGTATTGACGAGAGATACTCTCCAGGCGTATAATGAGCACTACAGGACAAATCGATCAAACAAAGATCTTATTGTGCCAATTTATCGATCTGAGATCCATCCTTCAGCCCTTGTATTCAAATCACTAAATTTAATAGCATGCACAAGTAAATGAAATCGGCTTCTAGACATTCTAGCTGCAAAATAATTGGGCGCAGTCCCGTCATTTGCCCAAAGCTCGTTTGTATTGAGGTGGTTTCCTTTCTTGATGTAAAATAGGTAAGCAATCTTTTTGTTGTTTATATAAGAAGATCGAAGTAAATCTAATTCCTTATATGTACAATATATAATGTTTTCAACAAATCACTGGGGAAGAAACGTTTTCTTTTACATTTTTGGCAGTACTTTTGACTCCAAGAAGCTTTGATATAATATTTTGACTACGAATTTTTCTGGAAGGAATATTTGCCCTATGACTAAGCCATTTTGTACCGTCTTTTCTAGTCTACTCTAGCGAAACCTGAACTGGTTCGTTTGTAGCTATAACTGTCTCTTCATTATCGCCGAATTGTTCGGTGTCAGATGCATCCACGCTGTGATCAGTGGGGACATCCTCAATATCGAAGTCGGACTCAAGAACGTCAATTTTTGCCTCTGATGAAATCTCTTCGAACCATTTCAGGAGCTGCTGTTCAGTTTTATGATCCATTTACAACCTGTAAATTTAATACTTTTAAATAACAAGAGAAATAACACATAAATGATATCCAACTTACCTAATAAAGAAGAAAATAACAAACACTTACGTCAGAACTCGGGGCATTAATTTTCCCCTAACATGCACAATCAACGTGATTGCTCCTGCGTTATATTAATACGAACATGCCGAGTTCTGGACTGGATACCTTAAAGATTCAATGCCCCCACCATAACATACATAAGACACGCGGATGATAATGTTTAAGGTATTCTTGAAGTATGGGATTGATAGCACGCCAAATAAAAAAAATCATGAAGTGAAATGAAAAAGTTAGGTTTTATCTAACAGGGAGAGTTCTCGCGCGTTAAGAATCTTAAGAGTTCTTTTTGTGCCATTTTCATAGTATATGAAATGTTGGAAAAGTAGTATGCATTGCTCGTCTGAAAGTACGTTTTTAACACTCGTTGCGTAATATACTATTACCAGAAGTAACGTCTATCAAATCTCAACATGCGCGAATAAATGTAAAAGTTTTAATCTTGATAAGGATGAATTATTTTATGGTTAATATTAAATATAGTAGTTAACCTTTTCTTCTGCAAGATAGATTTAAAAACCATTGAAGAATTATTTTCATTTGAATTTTATTGGTAGTGGATATCAGGGAGTGTGAAACGTGATTTTTGAATTAGAATAATTACTGCATGCCCATATTCGATTAATAATGCGTTTTCAACCATTAACTATTCAAATGAATGGCTATTTATTAAACGACCATAAATAATAGTTGATAATTTTTTCGTTAGATATGTTGTTTATAAGTAATTAGTGCCGGTTAGCGTTGGGCTTTGTTTAGATTTATGTATACTCAATGCGCGAATTAAATAGTTTTTTAGACAATACAGGGAATTTACGTTGTTAATTACTAAGTTTATGAATGCATCAACGTCGATTTTTTTCGATTGAGTACCGATTCCGCATCCGTTCGATGATGCAGCTGCGTATTAGATATTTGAGCTTCATAAAGCATAATTTGCTTTATTTTAAAAATATAGGTTTATAGGAAAACCCTAATCTTATCACCTATCGCAATAGCTTGCATATATTTCTTAAATCTGTCGTCAATAGAAAAAACATAAATTCGAATATTCCACAAGTTTCCGCCTTTGTAGGGCCGATGGGGGACGTGCCGGAGGCCAACTAGCGCCCATCTCTGCATATAATTATAAACAATACACACCTAATATCCTAAGCCACTTTTGAAACCATTTGATATGAAAATTTTCGGGAAACTACCATTATGTCTAACAGGGTGTAAGCCAAAATCAGTTCTTAATATTATTTTCAAAATGCCCAACCCCATACTGAAAAGGCCATAAAGCACGAAACGCGCGAATGCATTTCTATGGCGAACTCGATTCGATGCAGTCATTACGCCTCTTCCGCGGATCTTCTTGACCTTTTATTTGATGTGGGAGGTAGAACCATAATGTCCAGCGCGACTTTTACTTCCTTATTGCTCTAATAGAGATGTTTAGCAAGATTAGGTAGAAAAAATTACGTTTTTCGTAAATATACAGTGCAGCTAAAAAAAGTGTGCTCCCTTCTTCGCACTCTTATATATATAGCAGATAGATAACCGAAATTAGTAACATTTCAATAGAAACTGGAATATTATATTTTGCTGTAGAAACAATTGTCGGAAAGACCAAAATGGCGGCTGCCCACTATTTTGAATATTTTTAATAATATATTCCATCAATTCGGATTTTCACACGCACTTGTAGCAAAATGATAACATATCATTTTTTTAAACACAATGAAATTATTGTGACAAAAGTGCCCATTTCAGGAGGTTTTTAAAAGAGGTTTCTTCTATTTACACGCTCAAAACCAGCTTATTAACATATCTCTTAGCGCCAATTCCGAAAAGTTTCGATGCCAATCACAAAGTTTTGTCGCAATCAGGGCCTATTTTTCAAGGAGCTGGGCCCTAGGCCCTAACAATTTTTGGGGCTACAATATGACTTCGGCTCCCATTTACTTTTTTTTTTGTTTCGATTTCGAACTAAAAATATTATTTATTGTGTACCTAGATTTTTATTCAGATTTGAATTAAGTTGTTTTCTATTATTTATAAATTTACATTCCTTTTAATAAAAAAATAACAGATAATTGAAAAACTAGAAAAGAAACACGAAATAATTTAAAAAAAGTTTTATTGTACCAAAACATAAATTAGTAAAAATAAAATAATATTTAAATTAACAGAAATACACTAAGGTTAACGTTACCACTTTTCTTCGAAAATCGTTTGCATATATAATAGTAAACACAGCTAGATTTGGGACTATGAACCACTCACGGAGGACTTTTTCGCCGTTTACTTTAAATTTGTAAAATGCTGAACTTTGTAAGTGATTTTTTTACCGTCAAATTGTTTCGCACACCCACTTATTTCGCCTATATTTTGTTCTTATATGTTTTTTATAAAATGTTCCTGAAAATCCAAGCTTGCTTATATTCTTCTGCCAGCCTACAAGATCGAGGGGAGACGCCTCTTCGCCTTCTTGAGAAGTAAGATTCTTTTGTTGCATTGTCAATTTCTGAAGTACTGGTGTCACCAGCGTCATTGTTTTTGTTTTTCGATCAACCTTGTGAGGCTGTTACTATTTACTTCTTCATATACTGAACTAGACGTTTCTTTCAACACCTGATGGTTTTCTTGCGCCGTCAGAAGATATGTCAACATTGCATTTTTCTGCTTTTTTTTTCGTTTTCATACACGAGCACAAATTGATGATCTACACTCACACGTCAATTTAAAACTGAATTAAAATAAAAATGTGCTACCTATATTTTCTTCCTCACATGAGGAAATGTATATTTAAAAAAAAATCATATCTATTTAGTTTTTTATGTTGCAAATTTTGGACCCCACTTGTCATTGGGCCCTAGGCCCGGGCCTAATGGGCCTAATGATAAAAAAGGCCCTGGTCGCAATGTCGAGTATCACATAAAATTGTAACAGCTATTAACAAAAGTGGCCATTAAAGATGCGACACATTCAAAATTATATATATACAAATATTATATCAATATATTCCATTTATTCGATATATTATTGATGTAATTGATAGGTCTAAAAATCAATTCATCATTATGTAAAAAATCGATATGGCGAACAGGTGGATAGTTTCGAATGTTAGCCCTGCCCTTGGTGTACTTCGACGCGAATCAAGATTTGCTTTATATAAAGATGTATGATGAACTTCATTTTGAAACTTCGGTTTATTAAAATCTCACTGAATCGATATATCGACTTTTTGGTATATTCAAGTTTCGATGTTTCGATTCATAAATATATGCATATTTTGGTCAATTGATGACAAAAAAAAACCAAAAAAAAAAAACGATATTTGGACATTTATAAAACTCAAATTATGCAACTAAAAAGCATATTTTGATAAGGAATGAAATATTCTGCAAGTAAATTTTAGTTAGAGGCACAAATAATAATGGTGTATTTCAAATCAATTTGTAATTATTCTGAGATCACTTAAAAATACACATTTTCTATGGTACGAAAGTCTCGCAGCAGTGAGAATCATCACATTATGTTGTCTGTTGTCTGTCTTCTACAACATTTTCACCGAAATTATAAGCATAGATGACGTGGTCTGTACTTATACAAGTATGCAATGTTATTTGTCCTACTATCGATTAATCCAATTTAAACACCTCTTTTTGAGCTGAGCCTCACTTAGGTTTTATTATATAGGGTGGAAGCTATTTCTTGCTGCCATCCTATCCGTCTTTATCTAGAGACGAGTGAAATTACGCTAGCCCCGAAGTTGATGAAAAATATTAAGTAACCAGGAACAGATGGATTGTTTATAGAAATGATCAAACAACAGCTTGATACGTCAGATGGAAGTATCTTTCAACCTATACTGCCTAATAAAGTTGTCATAGAATCTGGTTTTTTAAATGAATGAAATAACAAAGACCGAAAGAATTACCTACTGTTTTATATTATCGATAACTATTGACAAAAATCACCATAAGCAGAATCACACTAAAAATCGATATCTTTCAGCGTACAGAGCAAGCAGGATTCATAAGGGAAGGTATGGCAAAATTTTACGTGACAACTAACGTCTTTTCATAGAATTAACTGATCTTATAAAAACCATCTTCACTGCCGGAATATATGGACATTACCTAATACCCCAAAACAATAAACATTACTTATGAGAATACCACAATGGCGGTACAAATACTTGCAAGACTAACTCCGATGACTGTTAAACTAAGACCATAATCAACAATGAAACTCTTCATTAATCTAATGAATGATTTTTTAATAGTGACCGCTTTTCAAATCTTAGAATCTCCGACATTACTATCCTATGCAATACCCAGCGACATGCATAAATGATGAGACATTCAGAACGCAGCAACGGAATACGTAGTCAATATGAAACTGTATGAAAGAGAAGAAGTCAGAACATGCAATGAAAATCAATAATATCCAAGTATATCTTAAAGAGTAATATGAATATTCAGGACAAATATTAACGACAATAGAAGTAACCCAAAGAGCAGAAGCACATAAGATAACATTAGTTTGGACCAAGTTATCAAACGAGAATGTTTGATCAACGTGTTCTATTTTCTACAAAAAAAAGAAAAATATTAAAATATCCATGTTTGCAATAACTAATAACGAATGTGAGTATACATTCGAAACAAAGCGAATGTAAATATAACAATACTATGAGTTGTGTTTGGGGGCGGGCTGGTCATAAAATGAGTAGAAAGGACGGAGAGATGAAACCAATAGGAGAGAGAGTGATTCCACGAACAGGGAAGAATAACGGAAGTCGATTCAAGGCCGAAGGCAACACTCAGAAATAGAGATTATGGAAGCTGAAGATGTTGGCGATGATTTCAAACATTTCCTATTCAACCCCTGTTCTATTATTTTCAGATAGGTGATACGAATTTAACAGCTTGCACTACTATAGAAAAGTTCATTAGTATCGCACAATATAGTGTGCATAATCGTTATAAATTTGTCTGCTCCAAGAGAAGACATATAGCTCCTCAGGAATGTTCGAGTTTTAGGTAGATATTATATGCTTTTTGTTTTTTATACCCAGCAGAAGCCATTCATCTGAAATTTGTGCTTATTTACGGACCAAAAGCCGAGAAATCATAGATCTGATGTAATGACGATCATGACAGAGCACGTGATGTTGGAAAGACCCAATCGGAATAAGTCGAGAAATCAACAAATATGATAGGAAAAGAGCTGAAGAGAAGATGAAGGAATTCTCATATCAGTGCTGTTCATCTCTACTGAAGCACGATTTCAGATATTTATAGACATAAGATTTAGTGTTAATCAGGTTAGACTGAAGAGTTTGAATACTGCATTAATTTATAACCCATGTCGCACATGCTGCGAGTTCCAATTTATGACTTACAGAACAAAATAATTTTCCGCTACACCAATATTTTAAAAGTAAAATCTGTAAATGCCTAATAATTATATTGTAACTATTTCAATCAATTAATTAATGTCCGATAAACCACTATTCAGGGGTAAAGATATTAAATATTTGCAAAAGCTAGCTGTAAAGGCTAAACCGCAACTTCACAGTCACTGAAAAACTGAAAGTACTTATATTAATCTTGAAAGGTGCCGGGACAGAAGCGCTTTTTTATTTTATTATACTTTTACAATAATTGTATCCAGCAATAAATAGTAACCTTGCAAATAAACACATTTTGTTACACAAATCGATTTAAACTTGACCTTGGCGGATTTAATAGTCATTTTGTTATTTCCACAGAGAATTCCGTATATT
Source organism: Pissodes strobi (assembly GCA_016904865.1). Taxonomy (NCBI): domain Eukaryota; kingdom Metazoa; phylum Arthropoda; class Insecta; order Coleoptera; family Curculionidae; genus Pissodes; species Pissodes strobi. Next base: position 323,017 of record MU182050.1, read on the forward strand.
TTACTGAAATAAATACACAATAGTCTAGGATTAGAACTTGATGATGTTTAGGTGCGAGATGGGACGTTTTTATAAAAATAGTAGGCTAAATATTTAAAATAATTCAGAAATATGTTATTTTAAATGTATTATTCCAGTATTATATGAATCGGCAGATCACAATTCAGCTTCACTTAAGTACCAAAGCTATATATAGCTTTAGTACTTAAGTGAAGCTGAATTTTAATCAACAAATAGTTGTAGATCCGCAGTCATCGATATCATTTGCCTGTACCATATATATTCTACAAATAAAAACTATTTTCCTCAACCGTGTGTAGTGTCACCATAAATAGTTTTTGAAAGAATCCACTAACCAATAAACCATTATTGAATTATTGGAAAAAATTATGATAATCTAAAAGTTGATTTTTTTTTGTACCTAGTAAATACTAATTTCAACATCGTGAAATTTTTGTTAAACAACTTCAATAGCGTCCACCTTATCTTATCAAATACACATTGGTCTACATCAGAATATTTTCCTTTAATGTATGCAGAAATCCAACATACACAAATATATACTTAAATGCCGAGTCTCATCACCACCTACCGCACGTTCAGCTCACAGATAATCATCACAAATTACAGGAACTACAGAAAATAAGTGCAGCCTTACAACAGAATGGATATACAAATTACGTAACTAAAAATGCTGAGAAAACACACCCACAACAAAAGGAAGACCTCGTATGAAAACCAAAAACTATATTGCCGTACATCAAGGGAACAACTAACAGAATTGGTTGAAACAAAAAATATTGACTGCATACAAACCGATAGTCAAATTGGAAAATCAAGGCATATACAGCGTAGTATGTGAGACCTGCGATCAAATATATGTATGACGAACAAACCGCAGAAACTCAGCCAGGCTAGAGGAACATAAATTGACCATCAGAAGAAACAAAAAGCATCGACTCTCTTTCAACACCAACACCAAACGGGCCATAAAATAAATTTTGATAGTTGTAAACAAATAGCGAATGTAACCAATTACAAAACAAGAACAACACGAGATGCAACTGAAATTTCCTGACAACTAGACAGCAGAGACAGTCATGCAACATCTGGAAATCAGTTATAATCAAATCAAATTCAGTTCAGACTACACGCACAACAGAACAGACAACAAGCGTCGTAACCCAGACAACCGCGAATGGGGGTGGGAGGGGGGTGGGTGGTCAACGCTGCCAATCCATCAGCATTGCTACAACCATAAACCCTAAATATGTAGCAGAGTAACATGGACCCTGAGTTTACCACAGACAACGCATTGACAATGTCAAGTGACACCTTGGCTAAACGTATACAAGACTCAGACATGAGTAAAAAAGTGCACGGATGATTTCGCTCTTACATGGTTATTTGTATTCCACTGAGTCATGGTGATTTGAGCCATCCTCTTATACTCCAATCTTCTTAGGAAGTCGTTCGCCATTCATTCTTTCTATGTGTCCTTACCTTAACAATTGCCTTCTCTGGAACTCATAAATAATTGTTGTTTTGATAATATTCATGATCTCTTTGATTCCATCCTTTATTATTCTGAAAATCCAAACTAACCTAACATGTAAAGAAAAAAATATACCAATGATAGTAAAGGCAAAAAATATCTTTGACACTTGTATACTTTTTCTATGACTGTATATATATATATATATATATAATTTGCTTATTACTGCTTCGTTTACGATTAAGCAAGAGTGTCCATAACCACATCCAATGAATTATAATCCATTATTGTGATTAATCAATTGTAATTGTCAATAAAGTTTGTGGTGATAATATGTTATTTTTATTTAAACGAAATGTTTTAACTTGAGCATAAACACTACATACTTATATTATCTCCAAAATAGCAATTCCTCCTGTCTATCAATTGTTTTTTAAAGACCCTCTATAAGGAATCCTACTCGCATGAATATTATCAAAAAACTATAATAAATGGCGCTATGAATCTTGAATTACTTTTAATGTCAGTGCCCAGGGCCGTTTCTAATACCTCTGTCGCCGTTGAACAAGCCTAAATATGCCGCCCCTATATTTTAAAGAAGCTAGATTTAAAAAAAATATATATATTTTATTAAATAATCATTAATATTTAGCATGTACCATCGTTAAAACAAAATATAAACCTTAATAATTACAATCAAAAAATATGAAAGTTAAGAAAAAATCGTAATATTAATAATACCTCTAATGAAAAATATAAAAGTAAAACAAACGAAAAACAAAATACATACACAACGAAACCTTTGCATTTTATCTAAGCATGAACCAAATTGCAGGTTGCAGTAGGAAAATAAATCCATAATTGGTTTTTGTTACATAAATATTTTATCTGGCCTTTGTTGTTGCGCATCTACTCTTCGTTAAGTTGCGAGTTACTTACATTTTCACAGGTGTCAATTTCAATTGCTATTATACCCAAGTTTTTGAGCCGTTTCTGTAACATCATATATATCAGATAATTTTTATTATTTTTAATTTGGAAAATGATGCTTCTCCAGATGTAAATGTTACTGGCAAAGTTAAAAACATTCGAAAAGTTACAAGTAAGTGTGTCAAATATTTCCACTTGGTGACGATGTTGACGGAATTGGTTCAATTTTTTAAAAAAATTTCAGAGATTCGCGTAATTTTCTTCCTTTTGTAATTTATTTTTTTAGTGTTGTGCTCCAGAAAACCGTTTTGTCTTTCTGTCCGATATCTGAAAATAAAGAAGCTGTATAATAAAATTCCTTAGCGTTGTTCATATTAGGGATGAGACTAATACTTGCATGGTCTTGGTCTTGTTCTTAGTCTTGCAAACTAATGTGCTATCTTGGTCTTTGTCTTGCAGTGAGACTCTTGCAAGTGATGCTTTTGAACAAGGTGTAAAAAGAAATAAACAAGACAAAACAATAAAATAATCTCAGAATTTTTCGAACTTGATTTCCGTATGTTTCACTCGTACCATTGTGAAACTAAAAATCTGAAATTTTCGAAAACATAAAAATCTAACAATAAAACTTTTACCATTGCCACACCAATTTTCTACTAATTAAATATCGAATTAATTATTCATACGTACCTTTTCATTGTCAATTGCACCCTAGGAAACAGTCTCCACTAACATAATAATGATTTTATATAATTCAAAAATATACGTATACAATTATTTCGGAAACAATAATTTACAAAGCTAGTCTAAATTCCACTCAAAATATTAAATTAATGTAATAGGTAAACAATTTAAATTTTATAAAAGTAGTAGATGAATAATATATTATTACAAACAATTCCTTGATAGTGCAAAATTTGAAAGAGTCTCGCAAGACTCTTGCAACTTGCAAAAGTCTTGGTCTTGCAGGACATGGCATTGGTCTTGTTCTTGCATACACAGTCTTGGTCTTGGTCTTGCTTTTTTGGCCTTAAGCTTCTCTGGTCACAGTTTATTACACTTTTACTATTTTACAAGTAATGAATTTTAACTGAAAAGCTAAAAAATTTGTTTGACAAAAACTAAATAACGGCCGGCTCCTGGACGCGCGGCCCCGGGGCCGCCCTCTATCCTTGCGACTTTTTCTTTCCTTTGACGAGAGTAGAGACGGCGAAAGCGCGGTGTTTTTTGTAAATTCGACAACAAAAAATATATAATAAATTCATTTTTATTTTATTGCAATTGAATATTATGAATACTACGATGGGTTTTAAGTTTGGTGTCTATGGAATGTCTTAATAATGAAATTTAGTTTTGCATACTTTTATATTCAAAACGTAAATGTGTGTTACTGTTCCTTCTGGCGGCCTGTGGCCGCTCTTAAATTTGGCCGCCTCTCTGCCTGCTCAATCTGCACACCCCTAAGAGCGGCGCCATCAGTGCCCTTTAACCATGAAGAAATGATTACGTTTCGTAACATTGTAGGAGCCTTCAGATTAGTTAAACAAAATTAGTTAATTGAGATAAATGCTCAATAAACGTTTATTAATACATTTAATAATTATCTGAGAAAAGAAGTGAAGACAGGTCAATGATCAAAAACACAACACACATTTATGAATAGAAATAGTCATATCGAAAAAAAAATATTTTTATTTATGATCAATAGGTATTGTGTAGGGAGAAAAAAATTCAAGTAGTATAGCCACTATACCTTACATTAGGAAATAAATGAAAACATTATTTGGAAAAATTCAGCATTTTAGCAGTAGTTAACAAATTTGGTAATGATTCTAAAATGGTTGCCTTATAACGAAACAAATTTAAATTTTAAGAACAATTCCAAAAATATGCAATTGAAAAAATATACCTATGCCAGTATTCTTGACACCTCTACTCACGATATACAATTACAATTATTTCATTTCATCTAGAACTTTAATTGTATATTTTTGTCCGAATATTTTAGATATTTTGGTATATACACATGATTCATAATTACGACCGTCGCAGTACCAAAAGGAAATGGTATCCTGGAATATTCCTTGAACTTAGGCCGAATGGGCATTCTTCAGGCTTTTCCCGAGGCTTTTCCCTATAAAATAATGGATAGGCATAAGCTGATACGTTCAAAATCGGTAGTTTTCAATTTGTCAGATTCAGCTAGAATTTACGAGATAAATGTCTTTTTTGTAGTCCAGTGAGAATTTCTGCAATTGTGTCGCGCTCTCCATAGTTTGGATTAACCCAGACTACCTTATGTGGTGCATTCAAGTGAATGTCAGTTTTTATATTTCTAATATGATCCTAGCAATTATCATAATGCTACTATTTGTCACGGAAGCTGTAGATAATTCTTATTTCCAATATTTCTAATTAGAATCTATAGCTATATCACTACCAGGTGATCTACATATTACACGAATAAATTTCCTATAGTTTTGACATTGGCACAGTTGAAATATTTGCCGTTAAACTTGGCACTAATAATATCAAACGACTGTATCAAATATAATTATTACCTTTATTGTCGATTTTGTATGCATGATTTTCTGAAGGAATTGGTTTTGACTTAAAAACCTTATGCATATGCATTAATGAGCATTAATAGGAAAAAATATTTACATTTGTATTCTGAAAGTTATTTCTCAGGGAACGAAATTCAATCAGTATTTGAATAAAGGGGTGCAATTAACGATTGTTGGATAAAATTATTATAATTGTTACTAATTTATGTCTGTATGAAATTGCTGAAATAAATGTGAAGCAAAAAATGCCATTGAAAGCGAGAGGCGCGTATGTGTGTATTGAAAAGAGGAATTACTTTTATTAATTAGCTTATTAGTAATCATTGCATCTTAACAGTGACATGTTTATGATTATTTTTGAAGTTATTTTTATCCTAGATCAGCCGTAACATGAACCCTATTGCATTTTTTCCAATATCTGTCTGTTCGTCTGTTTTGCAATGTAATAGCATATTCTTATTAGCAAAGTTGCGCTACGATAAAATACAAAAATACAATAAACTTAAGAACATTACCGGTAGTGCATTACTCAGTAGAGCTTGTCGTAAATAACTATACCAATATTAAAACGTCTTTCATACCTACTTACATAACGTATTGCGTTCAGCATTTATAGTAAAAAGGGTGTTGCCAGGCCTCGAATATAATAATTATATTCCCAGATAGCTATTCCCTGCGAAACCGGGAAGAGTTACAACTCTTAATGCAATTTGTTGCACTGGTGTAATGATGTCAAAATTATTTCAGAGTGTTGTTTCATAATATAATCATTGTGATGAGATAAAGTATATTTTATTTCATATTATTTTATTCTTCTTCAAGCTTGTATTACTCTAATCTTATAATCACTTTGAATAATAGTTTTGTCAATTTGTTTATATTACAAAAACGATTCTCCTTAATCACACACAGTTTTTTCGACACAACAACATCAGCCAAATAACACAGGTTTTTTTCCTCTTTTTTTGCCACAACTCTGTCGAAACCTGTTGCAAGTGTAACCGAATGTATGTATAGACATTTTTGTTGGATTATTTCATTTCTGACTTTTACGGTGTGACCACTATTTTTGACGAACGTAATTTTTATAGTTCAGACTTCGTTTTTTACCCTAAATTATTCTAAAAATGTTTAACGTCAATAGTAGTGTTGCATATGCTTCAATGTTCTCACCTGGCTATTTGAATTATTATAACTATTACTTCGAGGTGTTTACTAAGATGATGGAAAACAGTCAACATCAGATTTCAGGTAATATATTTTAGATTATGATGCTTTGTAATCTATTACATATAGAGCACTTGCTATTTAAAAAACAAATGGTGTACCTATCTGCTTCGGTTGTTTAGAAAAATATGATGCAAAAATGCCAAAATTGGGTTCTCTATTCAAAATCTGTATTAAATTTCTTGAAAGCTCTAAAATGAATATAGTAGAGATGGTTTCAAGAACTAATATTAACATATTTATTTTTAACATAATTCACCCTGTATACGAAATTTTAATGCATGTGGCGCGTCGTTACATACATACAGGTCAAATACTGGGCCAAATTAACATTTTTGCTATTAATAATAATAATAATAATAATAATAAAAACACGTTTATTAATATTAAAAAGAAATCATACATTCACTAGCTATAAAATTAAAAAACTATATTTTTGATATTAAAAGACCTTGGGATCGGCTTTCCAAATGAAAGTTTAGAAGCTGTTGAGGCTTAGTAAAAAAGGCAAAATTTGCATATGATTTCTGATGTTAAAGGTCTTTAGAAGTAAAATAAATATTGGGGTGTTTCTCCTTCACGTTTTTGTTTAGTATGGGTTAGTTCACAAGACTAAGCTAACGTTTGTTAGTTTAGATTTGTTTGAGACAACTTTTGGTTAGTTTAAATTAATCCTGATTAGCTTAGGTTGGGTTTCATTGATTTGGTTTAGTTTGGGTTAAGTTATATATAAATACTGACATTTTTCGATTATTTTTAAAAGAAAACGGTTCAGAATAGATATAAATTTCGTTAAAAGACGCCGACTTGTTAACGCGGAATGTTTCTGTTATGTCCACGTTTATACCATATAATTTAAGACGGTTTTTAAACAATCTCAATGTAATGTAAATTGGAAGTGTAAAAATTGCGTTTTCAAGAAAATCTCGAAAAACAATAGCTATGAAATTCACAACCTTTTTTCTACTACCGTGCGTAAAATACTCCCTTTACGCACTCTCTAAGATTCGTAAAATATAGATTATTAATGCAGTGCGTAAAATAAATTACTTTACGCACTATTATTATCCATTCATTAAAAAGAGTCACTCTCGGAGTCACTTTACACACTTGTTGCATAACTAATTATTTTCCACTAACGTGCGTAAAATACTTACTTTATGCACTATCTACGGTTCGTAAAATCTACTATTTTAATACAGGCGCGTAAAATAAAGTACATTACACACTGGTGCGTAAAGCAAATCTGACATATTTTTTTACCTTTAGAGCAGTGCTTTATATAAATTATTTTTCGCACTAGCAGGTAAAATATTTTATTTCATGCACTAGTACGTAAAGTAATTTAATATTTTTATTTTTTCATATAGTTTTCGGTAGTAGAAAAAATTTTGTATGCTACTCATGTGTAAAGCACCCTTTTTTTATTCATTGGATTGTTGCATTCGCCTACGGCCCATGCGACAACTTTTCCTTTCATAAAAAAGGTTCACTTTACACACGTGTTGTATAAATAACTATTCTCTACTACCGTGCTAAAAGTACTCACTTTACGCACTCTCCAAGATTCGTAAAATATAAATTTTTAATGCAGTGCCTAAAATAATTTACTCATTGGATGGCTGACAATAATCCCATTCTTAAAAAGGGTGACTGTACACACTTGTTGCATAAATAACTATTCGAGAGATGATTTGTCAATATTGGACAATTTTTTTTATCTAAAACAGGAAAGAAGGAGAACATACTTCGCTTTAACATTTGCACGAATATTTCAAAAAGTAGACATGGTAAAAAAATATTCTTGGAGTCTTAAAAAATAATAATAAAAAAACTAGATATAATTTAATACCACGGTGTTGATGATGGGAAAAAAGTTATTCAAATTGGTTTGCACATCCCTGTCAAATCTTTTGATAATTCTGAACTGATGTCGTCAGTAAATTGATATTTCCTATCGATCATTAGGTTTCCGATTTAAGGGAAGAATTGAGATTTTCGAGACCTTTAGTCCCCCATAATATAAGGTTTAATGTCGAGCGAAAATATTTTGTTTTAATTTACTCTGATACAGTTTAATGTGCTTTATTATAATCTGCTTTAACTACTATAATCGTTCGTTAAATGTCCTTTAAGGTATGAGATATTTAAGACATCATGCTTAATAAAATTAAGAATATTGACAAAACAGAAAAACGAAATAAAGCAATAATAATATAATTAAATCCAAGAAGTTATTTGAAAGTAGCAAATATCTTAAATAAAAACAATAGTTTTTACTTTTTACTATTACAATAGGCATTATAGCTGACATAAATACGAGAGTACCTAGGATTTCAAGAAAAGGAAAATATAAGTATACTGTGACAAAATGGCAAATTTTGCAAAATTGGAACTTGAATTTTGTTCATAACGCGTCATTTTTGGTCATATGGTCCTATTCACTTCATACTGGTTATGTTTATAATAAAGATACCAACATAGCTATGATATTCTATTTTAAACTTCTTTTCTTTTTGCAGGCAACAGTAAACCCTCACATCACAACGGTCATGGACACTCTACGATTAAGGAACTCGCAGGCGCAATCTTGGGAGATGACAAAAAGGACGACGGCGAACTTTGGAACACTGTCGAAGCTCAAACCGCATTTTTGGGGCCTAATTTATGGGATAAATCTTACGAAACAGACCTTAAGGTAATTTCAGTTCTAGCACTTTATTTTATTTAATTAACAAGCAATTGTACAGTCGACGATTAAAGTAATGCCCCTAAGAACGCCTGATCCTGGCGGATCGAGATTGCAGCTTACAGTGCACGCACAATCGCTATTTTTTTATAAATAGATATAAAATATATACCTACCTATATTTTGGTGCACAGAGGTTTATAGTCACCTCTAATAAAAACTGAAATGTAAAAGAAAATAAATTAGCAGCTGTCAAATGTCTTTTTTGACAGTTGTGGAATTATAATGTATATTAAAATAATGGCAATGCATTTAAAATACAGTGCATTCATAAAGTCATACACAAATTCGATTTAAATTCAGGTAGTAAATTTTGGAAAAGAACGCTGAAACACGTCAAATAAATCCGACGCGACGCACAGTGGGTTGTGGGAGGAAAAAATTTACATTTTTCTTTTTCATTATATAAACTAATTCTTTTTCTGTTTCTCTTCTTAGATAACTATTTTAGTTAGTTTTAGCTCGTATGCCTACATTTTATGCCGGATGACATGGAAATATATTTTTTAAATCAAATTGACACCAAATTTTTAAACAAGATAGAAAATTATAACAATTTTATCCTAACAGCTTTTGCTATATCAAATAACTTGCTTAGTTTCAACTTTTTTACTAAACAAGTAGGGACTTTAATATTAATTTATTTAATTTTTATGTAAGATTTTATACCTTAAATCTTGAAAATCTAAACACAAAGTAATTTTTTGTAACATTTCATAAATTTTAAGTAATTTAACTACTAGCCACATGTACCCACATCTTCTTATCAATTTATTTTTTTAGTATGTACTTTGGCCAAAGTAATAAAGCAAAAATCATCTGCGGATATTTGCGGATAAAGCTTAGTTGGCGGTGATTCTACATACAGGGTGTGCATGTCATATATTTTTAACACCCGGTATACTGGAAATAAAGGATTTTTTGGCATATAACTCTATGATGTTTTTTTCACCTCTTGGAACATACAATCTAATAGTTAAGTTGAATTTCTGATTTTCAGACATCGCCTACTTCGAAAAAATTATCGGGACACTGACTATTTAACATTAATGTACCTAAGTACCTTTCTTATGTAAAAATAATAGTACTTTCGATTTAGGGGATGAAATGTAAAAAAATCTCAATAACCGAAAGTTGGGGCAAAATTTACATTGAAGCCCCCCATACGTTACGCCCCTGAATAATATTTTGTTAATTTGAAACAAAATCCTGTTAACACTTTTAATTTTATGAGAGGATGCCAAATTTCGTTAATTTATTCAACACCGCGGTGGCACGAAATCAACTAGCAAATGTTACATGTGGGGCAACTTCTAAAGAATTCAACCAATTGGATGTTCAAAAAGAAATCTCTTTTGAAGCTACAGAGTTTGGGCTTTCAGTTTTGCATGCCAGAATCCGTCTTTTTGAAAGTATTCTCCACTTAGCTTATAAATTGCCAGTAAAAAAGTACAGGGAGAAAAAATCAGAAACAGAAAAAAATATGGAAATGGAGCGGAAACTGGAAATCCAGGCCAGATTTCGGAAAGAGACTGGATTGTTGGTAGATGTGCCAAAGGCAAATTTTGGTAACACAAATGACGGCAACACGAGCAGGAGATTTTTTGAAGACCCTAAACTTGCTTCAGAAATAACAGGCATAAGTTACGATCTAATATATAGATTTAAGGTAATTTTAGAGGTAATTTCAAGCGGATATATAATTGATTCAAAAAAATACGACCAATATGCATTAGATACTGCTCTCTTATATGTCAGTTTGTACCCCTGGCACCCAATGACCCCAACTATGCATAAAATTCTTATCCACGGTGCAGCTATAATAAAAAATGCGCTGTTGCCTATTGGACAGCTTTCCGAAGAGTCTGCTGAAGCGCGAAATAAACATTTCCGAGCATATCGCCAAGACTTCGCGCGAAAATTCTCCAGGGAAAACTGCAACAGAGATATTTTTAATAGACTACTTTTAAGTTCCGATCCACTCTTAAGTAGCATGAGGAAAGTAAAAAAAAGAAAATTGGACTCCTTTTTACCCGAAACGGTTACACTTCTCATACCTGCAAAGCCAAATAAAACAGATGTGTATTCTTCAAACAGTAAAGATGAAAATATTTTGTCTGACGAATGTTAAAATTTTTTCTGTTACTTTTTATCATTAAATACGCCTGAACCAAACATTAAGACCTTTATTTTATTTAGTAATATCGTTTAAAATAGATAAAGAGTAAGAAATATTTTTGGCCGCGTAGATCATTCAAATACCCGTATGTGCACCGTTTCAAAGATATTGCGGAAAAACCATCTTCAGGAAAGCCCATTTAGGGGGCCTCCCCTTAGGAGTCACTATTCGATATAAGTTTATTAAGCAAACTGAATTTATTTTTAGCTGATCTATCAGCCCTAGAAGTTTGTGTAGGTTTTTTTGAAACACCATGTATATGCGGAATATTATCATTTATACGCTTCTTCTAAAAAGGTTGGAATTCCTCCCGTCCGTCCCCGGTAAGGCCCGTAAATCGACGCCCCTGGGATAAAATTTAGTTACCATTTCTATAACAAATATGAAAACTAACCAAAACCAAAATTATGAAGCATTTTTAGATACTTAAAGAATTTTTTCCGGAAAATGCCTATTTTTACCCAGTGTGCGACGCGACGGTACGAAGGTCCGACGATGCTCCTATTGGTCAAACAATTTTGACGCCAATTTTCATCCGAATATTATAAAAATTCATCCGACGTCTTATAGCATTAAGACAAGATGGAACTACATTTGCAAGAGAAGCAGTTTTTTGTTGGTTAGTTGCTAAACTTTTTTCACCTTGCATCTCTAATGTCATATTTCATGGATTTCGGATTCGAAAATCGTAGGTAGGTATGTGACTTGCATAATTCTTGCTCACAAAAATTAAGGGTTTTTCGGATATCGGACGTCGGAAATCGCCGAAATCAAATGCATGGGACGCCGCCTTAATTTATCGAATTACGCGTTTATACAGGGTGTCCCATTTAAAAGATATGATGCCGTGGAGGATTTTTTAATGAAATATTACTGAATATTTGAATGCAATATAAAAATCTAATTATTTTTTATGCAGCATAAAACCGTACAGATTCCAAAATATCGGCGATTGCACGACTTTTTATTACGACCCATTGATAATGTCTTGTAGGCTATGAGCGACCATACCATGATTTAGTTGTCTTTTTTTGTAACTTTAAGCGTCACGAGCAATTTTGCCAAAGTAGTAACGGTATAATGGAATATTTTCTTAGCGAAAGTGAGTGTACTATTTCAATGATGATTCGATACGGTGATCGGATTCGTACCCATGAAGAATTTCGCAATTTGTTTAATGCTACACATCCAGACCATCAAATTTCTGACTCGATTATAAATGTCGTTGATTTAGAGAAACTGGATCATTCAAAGACAAATCGAGGAGTGGAAGGCCGCAAGTTGATGAAGAAAACTAAGACACCCATAGAAAATCTGCATTTAAGTGCAAGAAGTGTGGCTGATCGATATAACAGCGAAAAATCGTATGTTTCGAATATTTTTTCAGGCTGCAGAATACCATCCATATAAAGTCAGATTAGTACATGAATTATCTGAGGACGGCTTCGACCGTAGGCTCCTGAAATATCGTTTTTTCATAATAGGCTATATTTTTTCTTTCTAGCCATGTTAAACCACAAAATGTTCGGTGCTGATCGAGTACAACTAACTGACATTGGCTGCAAATTTGTCATACATAGCACGCTCAAAAAGTACATACATTTATGTGCGGGAATAATTCAAAATCGAGTAGTTTGGCCATATTTTTTTGATGAAAATTTAATTGGGCAGTTCTACCTAGAATTCCTATAAAATTGACTAATTCTCGACTTAATTAATATATTTCCTGAAGAAAATCAGTTAAAATCATTTAAGAAACGTACTATAGTTTCAACAGGTCAAGGCGCCCGCGCCGCGCGCCACCCAACTATTATAAAGTGGCATGAAATTTCTTAGAAATCGTTTTTCCAAATAAATGGATTGAGGGGCGAACGAATGTTCAGCTAGGTCTCCGGACCTAACCCCTGTAGATTTTTGATGGCACTACTTGAATTCAAAAGTGTATGTAAATAAACCAGAATTGAACAGGCTCAAAGAAAGAATTTACCAAGAAATATCTAAAATAGGTGAGGATATGATTGAAAATGTAATGTAAAGAGTTTTATAGTGGCTTAGAATACTGTCAGTAAGTAGGCGGAGCACAGTTCCAGCACTTAATTAAATAGTCTTAATAAGTATTTTTATTGTGATGTTTTAATTTATGTTTACCTTGTTTTTAGTATGTTGAAATAAATAACTATCTACCCTTGGATAACAGAAAAATCTCTGATATATAAAAAGCGGTTTGATTTTGATATGCTGCATAAAAAATATTTTTAATTTTACGTAGAATTCAAATCTTCAATAATTAATTACAGGGTATTCTATGAAAAATCTTCCATGGTATCATATATTTAAAATTGGACACCCTGTATAAACAAAGAAAAATAATCATGTATGCAGTTCTCACGCGGTAGAAGTCAAACCCTCATAAATCTAAACCAAGCGGTCACCCATGCAAGTACTAACCACGCCCGATGTTGCTTAACTTCAGTCATCGAACGAGAACTACTTTTTGCTTTTTATTTTTAACAAACATATCGACGCTTGCAAATAAGAACATCGTAACTCGTTATTTCCAGTTTTTCAGAAAACGAGTTTAAAGTTCCGGGATGTTTTCTTAATTGCAGCCGACCTTTCAGTAATTTAAAGATGACATTTGGGTAGGGGCTATAAATGTATATCAGGATCAGAACATCGTCTTGAAATATCTATTTTCTTCAAATATTCAATGAAAAAAAGATACGATGTAATAGTCGGTTAATTGAAAAAATAGTAAAGTATCTAGAGATACGATGTAGCTATCTATATCTGTTCAGGTTACAAAGAATGTATATGTAAAGATACGATGTAGCCATTCTCCGATTTCAGATAAGCTATTATCTTATCTAAAGATAGGCACAAAGGAATACTATGGGAGTTTTGCATCGTAATTGAAACGATCAACATTGGAAAAAAAAACTTTTATTTTCTTTTACATGACAAAAGGTATATCAATCAATCTTCCTCTCCATCATCATCTTCCTCACGGACTCCAAAAGGAAGGTTTCTGTAGAATGAGTGGTATATATCGGGAACGCCGTTTTTGCATAAATATTGGAGATTGTCGTATTTTTTCTTTGAGATTGGGATTGGCTCCTTATAAACTAACTCCAATTCCTGAACAAATTCTGGTGGATTTATGGTGATTTTTCTCATACCTCGCTTGTTGGCCTTATTTAAGTCAAGCAAACATTGCTCATTCTGGTTTATAAAGTCAAACTCTATTGCAATTTTCAGCGGATCACTCTCAGATATCTGGATCGTTCTTATATCATTCCATCGTACTTTGATTCCATCTTCGTCTGTCTTCCGCTTTCTGTTACAGTCTACCAATTTTTTTAAGTCGTAAACCATGTCTTGATTAACTTCTATGACCTGGTAGGGTTCACCAGTGACTTTCGCCATCTTAATAAGCATTATCCATTGCTCAGGCGTATACACAACTTTTCCTTTCTTCTGTCGTTCAATAAGGGCGTGAACACTATCACCTTCATTTTAGGTATGCCCCTTCTCCAAGAAACGATCAGTTATGTCAACCTTATATTTTTTTTGTAGTATACACATACATTGCAAAAACAAATCGGTTCCTGTTTTGACCGCCGGTGCAATTATCCGTGTAAAATACAAATTTATTGAAGCCGTTTTGTTTTCGATTCTTGATATAATCCAGGACGAAGCTTCCAATTGGCACCTCTTTTAGCAATCGTCTCATGCCATACATAACAATGGGCCTTGTTGTTGCCGATGTGTTAAATTGTAAGGGCTATATTTTAACTTGTAGTAAAAGATGCTGACATATTTGTATGGCGTCACGAAAATCTTCTGTAGATCATATCAGGCTACGTTGAATGACTTGTCTTCGTTTGCAAGATGTTTGTCGCTTTCTTTCAACTTCCTTATAGCTTCTTTATTTTTCTGGTGTTTCTGTCTTTCAATCTCGAGTTCTTTTTTTCTGGTTTCATCGGCAAGTAAGTATATACCACAAAACTCGCATTGGTCTTTTTTTGGCAAGAAAAACCTATATTGTATTCATGTTCAAACACTTAACGATACTGTCGTCATGTCACAACTCGTACCTGCCTCTGCGCTGCCCATTCGACGTACAGTCTATACATCTGGGCTAAGGATTGAATGTCAACTTGCAGGTAGTGTCGCTTTAAATCTTTCCGAATGTAGTGAGATTCGGTAGCGGGTAGACTTTCAATATGTTCTCTTATAGTTTTTCTAATTTTAGCCACTTCAGGGTCATTACTAGTAACTCTTCCTCTGTTGTCAGGACTACCAATTCCTATTTCATTTTTGTCCAGTTTGAGCATTACTGTTCTTATCCATATATCGTCATGTCAGCATTCCCATATTTTTATGCCGGTTAAATAGTGTAGGTATATCAAAAGTAAGACCTTGAAATTGCTTGAAATTACGAATTTATCACATACCTTTTGCCAGCTTGACTACAAATTTTCCTCTTGAACTCATATCTTATCACAGCTGAATAGGTATTCACTCAAATTTACGGAAATCAACACAGTTTCACCTCACTCCGCCAAATGCAAAAAAACAACTGTTCAAAGTAAATAAACCTACCTATTTAAAATCGTAACGCAGGCGTACTAACATCGTAACTGGTATTGACAGGCTTTTCAAACGGATCACTATAGAAAATCAAGAATTAACAACATCGTATGTCAAATTACGATTAAGACACTGTTTCTTGAGGGTAGAATATTAACATCTTAAGTCTACTTAGGATAAAACGATGCAATTTTTGTGCCTCTAATATTATCGTATGTGGAGATACGATGTTCCAACTGAATAGTCTTCTGCGCTGTCTTCGCTTAACTCTAGATGCGATGAAATTCTTCCCTTTCGAGTCCGCTGAATGAAAATGTAAATACAATATCTTAAAGCCAGAAAATGGCATTAATTTTGACAAAAAACGAGATACGATGTTCTTATTTGCGAGCGTCGATATAACAACTGTACAACTGTGTTCTATCTCATTCTCTCGCAGGCTACATCGGATAGATACCTTTTTACTGTAGCTTTTCGTTTCATCGAGTCTCAAGTCATATCCGTGCTAAACAAGTTTTCACTTTACAAATTTACTGCTGTGCTAATAGGACCTGATTTTAATTTTGTCAATTTTGTAGAGACAACTTAACAAAAACTGCAGATTGTTTGTTTTTTGCGTGAACTAGATCTAGAATATATTTTATAAATAAATTAATGGACTACGGATATTCAAAACCATGAGTTCATCCGTACCGTCAAATTTAGAGAAAATAAGCTATGCTTCTGAGCACTCGAAGGCTTATAAGTTAAGTATGGAAAAGAAATAATTTACTTACCTGTCTGTTATAGTCTCAAGGTGAAGATCTATTATTTTTAAGTTGTTGAAATCTCTTTTCTTTTTCAAGCGAAACGTTACAACAACAAAACCATTATCATCCACTTAATGAATATGATTGTCGCGTTCTCTCACGATCTGAGGTCCCCTATCATGTTCTTCAAAATCTAATATTTTTTCGTCCTCGGTGCTACAGAGATGATTTATATTAAAATATAGATCAATATTCAATATGTTCTCTTTTAATAAAGTTATGCTGCTGATAAGTACCTAACTGCTGCATTGAACTTTCATCAGTCAGTTAAACGATATTTTAAACTTTAAACCAGAGTTACGTGCTAACCTAAGCTAAGATACATTAAACGGTTTAGCCTTTAGATGCAGTTTAACCACACTACTGAAAATTGATAATTGCTTCCTCAGTAATCAAGCAAAAATACCAATTAATAGTACATAGATAATGTCCTGGCAAAGTTTTATCTGCTACTTATTGACCTGGCCAACCTATCAACAGAAAGCCAAAAGTATCAAAATCATTGCCACATGTTTAGTTGGAACTAAAGGCAGAGCTGTCACACGTGCCATAAGATAATAGGAATTTTATCATTTTGTAGTACTGTTTTTATTTAGCGCAACTTAATCAAATCATCCAAAATTTATGTTTCAAAATCGAATGATAGGTTTTACAAATATAAGGTGTGAAATATGAAAGCGATAAGTCGACTTATTGCTTCAATAAGTGAGCCGTTTAGTTACCGATTTTCTTCTTTTTTAGTACGTCGACCTGGATGAGTTTCTTTCAGAGAATGGAGTGTCTATGGATGGGCTGGGAACCCACGGCGCCCTGGGCCCTCTCGCAGGCACCCACCCCCTCCCTAAGAGAGAGCGATCTCCTAGTCCGAGCGACTGTATGAGCCCGGATACAAATAACCCCCCCTCGCCGGCTGATTCAAGTAAGCAGAACGATCATGTGTTTCTTATCTATTATAAATAATGTCTTTTAATTTTTAATTAAGAAGTTAGTCAAAGCTTAAACGGTAACATATATCTCGAGTATCGCTCATCTAATTTTAATAAAATTTGGCACCTCTACGCAAAATATTTATTATGAATGACATAGTGACATATGTAATATTGCCAGGTTTACAAATTTTCAGTAATTAATGTACTGTTGATTTTTTCCCAATGGAACACCACGTGAAAAATAATGTCAGAAAAAATTCTGGGCAACTTTAATTTAATGTGTAAACTGCGTCTCCTAGATAAAATCTGTGTGAGATAATTACACGAATTTATTTTTTAACCGTACCATAATAAGTACGTATCACCAAATTTATCTAACTAGCTATGGCATAGTATTAAGTTCGGTTTGACTTATCAAAATCAATGAAAAAGAGCAAGTTTTGAATTTGTCACCAATAGACAAATATTAGGTGGACTGTTCGGAGGAGTTTCCAGACACTCCACTCTGATTTACTGATTTCAAGTCTCTTGGCTTAGTTTTGTAGACAACAATTTTCCAACAGTTCGACAAGAAATAATCGAGTAGGGGCCGATCAATTGCCTCCTCCCACCCCTCCCTTCCTCCCATACCCATCTTTCAAAGAATATTGAATATAGTTAGCCATGAAAATCTATTTATCGTATTAAAAAAAAAACAAATAATGACAATCGGTTCGAAAACACTGCGATGTCGTCAGATAAAAATTAAATCTACTGTGACCAGTATGATGGTAATGGTAATAAAATAAATGCTGCCTGCATATACTGTACTGTACTGTATGCTATAAAATCAACCAAGCTAGTCGAAATACTTCGTTCTATTTAAATCATCAATGATTCAAAGTTGTTCAGAATTTTCCAGCAATTAATTTATTTAAGTAATAATATAAATCCCATTGCATTGAAGAAAAAGTTAAGTTTATAGTAATTGCCGAAAAAATTTAATCAAGTGTTACCTACCAGCCTTTTTGTCATAATCTTCTGCATACAGGCTCCAAATTTTATCTAATCCTCTTTATACAATACCCATACGTATCTGATAAGGTCTAACAAAGCCTAATCATTTCATCATCTTTTGGCTCTTAAAGTAAATTTAACTTTTTCAAAATAATTATCTGGTGATATCGTCTAAACTCGTATATCATTTAATAGGCCTAATGAATTGGGCTAGAAAGATTATTTTTTATATTTAAACGACCTATTTATTATTTAATCAGACACAACGTTGCGTCTTTTTAGTATCATTTTCGAATCCAATTGTTTAAATATGGACATGGGATTTTAATTATTCGTTTGGAAAGATTTTATTTTAAAAACCAAAAAGCATTGCTTAGACGTTTCTTATAACATGTTCACGTCATGCATGGTTGTCATATTTTTGTAAGAACTGCCTAAAAAAAGAAAGCAAATTGAACACTATACAACAATTTTTTTTTATAATTATAACAGTTTAGTAATGTATAAATAACACATTGTTGAGTAGTACATTACCATCCTTATCACTTTCAAAGAAAACTAGTAAAAGCCAATTTAAATTATTCACTAGTAACTAAAGCAAAATCATAAAAAACAATTAATTGCATACGTAATCAATGCGAGCAAAGCTACCACGTACGTCAATACACTTTCTTGCCTCACTTTTTCAACTAAGTTTTGAAGCCACCTCCTAGTTAAGACCGAAAAGCTATTGGTAAATTTTCACTTTGGTCCTCCAATTCTTTACATAATTTTTGCATGTTTTTTATAACCCCCACACGAAAAAGTCTAGGGCAGTGAGGTCGGTAGAGCATGTTGGCCAAATTTGTACACCTAGATTTTCTACCTGTTCCAGAACTCATGCACCGCCCTGCAGTTGTGTGTGTGGTGATGCGCCGTTTTGCCGAAATTAAAGATAGATGTCAAGTCTGGCTGACGGAATTTCTATCAACCTGAACGTTAACACTAAGCTTTATATGGGTACATATTTCCCTATTATAGGGATTTTCAATTGACCAAACGTTTTTTAATTCCAGTCAATTTACATAAAATTTTTAATAAGCTCGTATTTACAAAAAAAAAAAAAAAATTTAATAATCCATTTTTAAAGGCAAAACGGCGATACTTAGTCTAAATGATATTTATTTACGATTTTAGGGTCATAAGCTTTTAAATATGTAACTTAAATTTCAGGTTGGTATTTAAAAAATTGGACTATGAGTAATGATATTTGAGGAACGGAACGTAGTGTTTAAAAATAGATAGCGCCATAATTTGTCACTCAGAATGGTGTTATACGAAAGTGTTTCATCATTAAAAAATAGAAACTAAAATTTTAAATTTTAATTCTTGCCGAATATCTCTAAAAGTAGTCGAAATATTTGCAATATCGTTTTTGAGATCCGCATACTTCTCGAATTTATAATACCCGCTATTAGGCATTGCCGCATTGCGGATTCTTCGATTGTAAACAAGAAATTTTCATGTAAATATTCGCTAAGACTTAAGAGATAGGTATGCAACCGTTATTAAGTATTTAAAAAAAAATCACAGCCCTTTACAAAGATGCAACCGGGGGAGACATTGATAATACCGAAGCAGAATGCAACGGTTATTAAATTTGAGATCTGAAAAAACTCATAATTGCGTTAAAAGTAATAGTTGATATAAGTTTGGGTTATATCAGATTAGATTACGTAAGTTTGGTTTACCAAATATACCACATACATACATATTAATTCAAGTTTCGGTGTTTTTAAAATTTATAACGTTAAGTGTGGTTGTAAATGGCTAAATAACATGTACATTCGATTCGTCTCCCATTCCCCGATCTAACGATATGCAACACCACTATTCTGTCGAGAGAAACTTAAAGTCACCCTCATCCACTACTATCACAATGTAATGTAAAATATAACTTTTAGCAGATTATGTAAGTTTGGTTTACCAAAATATACCACATATTAATTCAAGTTTCGTTCGTTTTTACAATTGATAACATTCGGAGTAGTTGTAAACTGCAAAAAAATGCATTGGATTCGTCTCTCAATCCCCGATCTAACGCAGTTAGTATCACTTAATATCAACTTATTTTAATCATTTGAGTCGGTTCGGATACGTTATAATTAATTTTAATTGATTTTGTTAGTATTGGTTAGTCGCCTAAACAACTTTCGGTTAGTTTCACTTAGTCTCAATTATTTTACTTATTTGAGCCAGTTCCGATACGGTATAATCAATTTTAATATATTTGGTTAGTTTTGGTGAGTCGTCCAATCAACGTTCGATTAGTTTCAGTTAAGTCTCAACTTATTTTAGTCATTTGAACAGTTATGATCAATTTTAATGGATTTGGTTAGGTTTGGTTCGTTTTACTTAGTCTCAAATTTTTGTAATCATTTGAGTCGGTTCCATTACGTTATAATAAATTTTCATAGATTTGGTTAGTTTAGGTTAATCGTCTAATCAACTTTCGGTTCGTTTCACTTATTTTAGCCATTTGAACCGCTCACTATACGTTATATTCAATTTAAATAAATTCGGTTAGATCTGGTTAGACGTCGAATCAACTTTCGGTTAGTTTAACTAACCTATTTTGGCCATTTGAGTCGTCTCCGATACGTTATAATCATTTTTCATAGATTTGATTAGTGTAGGTGAGTCGTGTAATCAATTTCGGTTAGTTTCACTTAGTCTCAAGTTATTTTACAAATTTCAGCCGGTTGCGAAAAGGTATAATCAATTTTAATAGATTCGGTTAGTTTTGGTTAGTCGTCCAATCAACTTTCGGATAGTTTAACTTATAGTCTGAACTTAATTTTGCGATCCGAACCGGTTCCGATACATTTTAGTGAATTTTATTAGATGTGGTTAGTTTTGGTTAGTCGTCCAATTAGCTTTCGGTTAGTTTCACTTAGTATCAACTTATTTTAGTCATTTGAACCGGTTCCGATACGTTATAATCAATTTTTATAGATTTGATTAGTGTAGATTAGTCGTGTAATAAATTTCGGTTAATTTCACTTAGTCTCAAGTAATTTTAGTAATTTGAGCCAGTTGCGATAAGTTCTACTCAATTTTAATAGATTCGGTTAGTATTGGTTTGTCGTCCAATTAACTTTCGGTTAGTTTCACTTAGTTTCAACTTATTTTAGTCATTTGAACCGGTTCTGATACGCTATAATCTATCATCATAGATTTGGTTAGTTTTGATTGTTCGTCCAATCAATTTTTCATAAATCGTGTCATGACGTTCACGCAAATTTTCCGTATGGTGACGCGCAACCTTGAAAAATCACTCTCATAAAACCGAAGAAGTATTCATTTGATCTGGCTCCCATACGTTATAATCAAATTTAATGTTTTTTGTTAGTCGCCGAAGTTCGGTTCGTTTTGGTTAGTTTTAACTTAATTTAATTTGTGTAACCTATTCGGATACATTTTAGCCCGTTTTGGTGCTTTTGGTTAGTTATTCAATCAACCTTCAGTTAGTTTTATTTAGTTTTAATTTATTTTAGTCCTTTGAACCGGTTCCGATACGTTATAACCAATTTTAATGTTTTTGGTTAACTTTGGTTAGTCGCAAGAATTCGGCTAAATTCTGTTACTCTGAACTTACTTTAATATTGTTAATCTGTTCCGATAAGTTTTAGACATTTTTGGTGCTTTTGGTTATTTTTGGTTAGTCGCTCAATCAAATTTCGATTAATTTCAGTTAGTTTTATTTTATTTTAGCCATTTAAACCGGTTCCGATGCTTTAAAACCAAATTGAATGTTTTTGGTTAGTTTTGGTTAGTCGCCAAAATTCTTTTAGTTTGGGTTGGTTTTAACTTTTGTTAAACTTTTTAATCTGTTCCGATACGTATCAACCCTTTTAGGCGATTTTTGTTACTCTTGGCTAGTTTTGATTAGTCGTTCAATCAACGTTCGGTTAATTTAAGTTAGTATTAGTCTATTTCAGCCATTTGAACCGATTTCGGTACGTTATAACCAATTTTAATTTTTTTGGTTAATTTTAGTTATTTGACAAAATTCGGTTAATTTGGGTTAGTTTTACCTTGCTTTAATTTTTTTAAACTCTTCCGATATGCTTTAGCCCTTTTTGGTGCTTTTGGTTAGTTTCGAACTAGTCGTTCAATCAACTTTTGGTTGATTTCAGTAAGTTTTAATTTATTTTAGTCAGCCTCCGAGTTAGAATCAAATTTAATGCTTTTGGTTAGTTTTGGTTAGTCGCCAAAATTTGGTTCGTTTTGATTAGTTTTAACTTACTTTAATATATTCAATATTCCGATACGTTTTAGCTTTTTTGGTGCTTTTGGTTAGTTTTGGTTAATCGTTCAATCAACTGTCGATTAGTCTCAGCTAGTTCCAATTTATTTTAGTAATCTCAACCGGATTCGATACGTTATAACCAATTTTAATGTTTTTGTTTAGTTTTGATTAGTCGCCGCAGTTCGGTTTCTTTGAGTTAGTTTTAACTTACTTTTATTTTTTTAATCTGTTCCGATACATTTTAATCCTTTTTGGTGCTTTTGGTTACTTTTGGATTAGTTACGGTTAGTTTCAATTAGTTTTAATTTATTTTTGTCATTCCCTCACACGTCTGACGTCATGTGGCAAATGTAACATGTACTTTTTCGCGATTTGATGCCCCATACTAAGATAACAGAAACATTTTCAATATTAAAATAGTGCAATACGATTAGGAAGTGTTAAAGGTAGGAATAGTTTGAGCGTAACTCGAGTATTCACGTAGGCTATTTTATAAATAAAATAAAATAACTCTCAGCAGTATATTCAGCAGTTCTTCACAGTGTTTTTCTACAACCGTCATTTCAAATACATAAGGATTTTATTTACATTATTAATTATTAAATGCATACCTATATGAATAATATGGTTTGTGAATTGAAACGGTCTTCAAAATATACTCCTTATACTTCCTCCTATTGCACACCCTGAAAAGTACGGATATTTTGACGTACATTTACCCTCCCTCTTTTTATTCTACACTATGTGCTTTAGAAAAGAAGATTAAAACTAGCAGTGTTAGATCAGGGAATCGAGCAGGTCATTTATGGACTATACGCCATTTTAACTCTCAGTTAAATAGTTTCAATAATTCTTATTTTTTTTAAATTCAGCCAGATTTTTATTTAATATCTGGAAATTCAAAGAATGGGATTTTAAATTTTGAAAGCCCTCTAACGTAATTTCAGGCAACTTTTATCAGATATCGCTATTTTGTGGAAGTGTGTGTGAAGATACGAGATCTTGGCATAATATTTTGAGGATCCTTTCAATTTATCTGTACCACCATATTTTCATAAAAGGTTAATATTTATGTAATTAAAGTGATAGCGGTTTAAATCATCCTCTAATTAAATCCCTTCGAAAAATACCAGATGTGGAGGACACTTTTAACTCTCGTTAGGCAATTAAGTTATTTATTACCGGTTTAAATTGAAGGTAGCTGTTTTTAAATAAATGATAACGGTTGTAGGAAATCCAAAATTTTTTTTTGGTGAAGGACTAATATTAATCGAAACAGCACGACGACACTGAAACTCTTAGTTCAAATTTTACTTTCTTCTTTTGAAGCAATGTAAATTGAACTTGATCTTAAAACCTTTTTTACAATCTTATTTTTTTGTGCGATTATCGGTACAAAGTTTGAGACATATGGGATTTTATTTATTATTTACTTTATCGAAATATTTAGAAGAATATCGAAACACTTTTATCAATGCCATAAATGACTTTAAAAGTTTTTTCTACTACCGTGCGTAAAATACTCACTTTACTCACTCTCTGAGATTCGTAAAATAGGTCTTTTTAATGTGCAGTGCGTAAAGTAAGTTATTTTACGCACTAGTGCGTAAAGTAAGTAATTTTACGCACTAGTGCGTAAAGTAAATCTGACATATTTTTTGACGTTTAGGTTTTTAGGCACTAGTGCGTAAAATAATTTATTTTACGCACTAGTGCGTAAAGTAGTTTAATATTACTTTTGTTTTTTCATATATTTTTCGATAGTAGAAAAAATTTTGTATGCTACTCATGTGTAAAGTACCCTTTTTTTATTCATATTCCCATTCACTTTACACACTTGTTGCATAAATAACTATTTGAGGCCATTTTAGTCCTCTTAATGTCTTCTTTGCCATTATAATGCAAAAATGGAACAGTTATTATTTTTGTCATTTTCATATTATTTAGTTTGGACGAAACAATAATGCGGTTGCTATATTCTAATACTTGCATTTTATGAGGTAACATTGTTGTACACCTCTTGCACATATCGCATTCAATTTGGTAATGATAAAATTAGTTTCGTTTCATATACCAACGAATAATAATAGAAAATTTAAATTTTCATATGTCGAACACTTCTGCCGGTCATTGCATGTTTCTCACTTTATATGTGTTTCATTTTCTTGTTTTAAGTATCTAAATGTTTTTTTCTCGTATAAGTTCAGTTTAC
This sequence comes from Pissodes strobi, assembly GCA_016904865.1. NCBI lineage: Eukaryota > Metazoa > Arthropoda > Insecta > Coleoptera > Curculionidae > Pissodes > Pissodes strobi. Next base: position 347,994 of record MU182050.1, read on the forward strand.
ATTAGAAGCCTTACTAAACTTCTTTTAAACAATCGCCTCAAATTGAACAGTGAAAATTGCATTTTAACAACAATTAGTATATTTTCTGCATCTATTTTCTACAGAGTAAGTTGAATAAACGGAATTATTTAAAGAAAACTTTTAAATATTGGCTTAGTATTCGTGTCAGAGTACGAAGTATTTTTCTCGAATAGAAACAAAATTTACAAAATTTAAAAAGAACGCACTTTATAAATGATACTATTCTATTGTTACAAGGCTCAGTGCATAATAGCGATTTTAGATATTTTTGCTATACAGCGACTCACATTAAATTAACACCTGAATTTTAATCACTTCTGGTTTATTCATAGAGGCCATTTTCAATACAAAAAATTAATTTTGTTAGTGTCTTATATTCATAAAATGTTTAAAAGTATTCAAAAAAGAACTGGGTAGCCCTAGTTTATTTTTTAATAACAAAAATACAAGGGCCTTTCGAAGCCCAAATAAAAAAACATGTTTTAATGGAATGGAAGCTTAGTAAGGCCCACTCAGAGTACACTCAAAAAATTGTGACACAGAATACTAACGTTTAAAATGCAGTTTTTTCTGAAGCACTCTCGATGTCCTCGAGCTGTCGCGACTTCGATCCACGAACAAGGGCGTTTTCAGATGAGGACCTCAAGCCGCAACCGATCATCAAGAAATCCAGGAAGCAATTCGTGCCTGACGACCTCAAAGACGACAAATATTGGGCGAGGCGCAGAAAGAACAACCTGGCGGCGAAGCGGTCGAGAGACGCTCGACGGATGAAAGAGAACCAGATCGCGCTCAGGGCGGGCTATCTGGAAAAAGAGGTTAGTTTATGATTTTTCTTGTTATGACCTGCATGTGGATAACCTCAAATTTTCTGGGGAGTCGCGTCCAGCATTTTGGCAACCGAAGCGGATACAGGTATTCCTCTGCGATTTGTGCTCAGAAGCTCAATGAGTTCTTAAAAGTTTTTTTTTTGTCTAGCTATAGTAGGTCCGTTCATTTTTGTGCCTTGGATGTACACTTTTTGATGAGTTTGGAGACCCGTGCGTATCTTATGTCTTAACAAGGTGGCAATCATGAAGAGCGGTTAAATACGTGCACTCAAACCACGACGTTGCCAAATCGACGGCATAGTAATGGCGGGAATATATAATAATGCAATGAATAAATGATCTTGGAGGGTATTAGTATACTGCGATCTGTATAAATCTATTGTGTCCCCCTTCCTTGGTGCTTCCGTTGATGTGATTCTCAATCAGAGTACCTCATCCAGCTTCAGTGCGTTGATAAAAGCAAATAGTCTGGATTTTTCTATGGATGGAAGTTCCTCTTTTTCGACGATGCAGCACCCGAAGCAAGCCTGTTCGCGATCGCCTCGCACTGCGTGAGGAAGTGTTCTGGGGCTTCCTCCCCCTCCTCGCAGAACCGGCAGCTATCCTCGTTTTCAATTTTTATTCGCAAACGGCAGTAAGAAAGTTGGCGACGATGTGGATATTGTTTTTACTCCGTGTTCTAAGGTTTTTTGATCTTCCTGGGTGAGGGGACCCTAGAAATATGTTTGATTGACTTAACCCTGAAACGCGACCCCATAGACGACTGATCCATTTGGTTCGTTCTTCTTTCCTGCATTCTTCCCATAGGTTCCGGTCCTAAAGGCGGAGTTTTTGTTCACATTTTTGCCAATTGGTTTGCTTTTTCGTTGCTTTCTATCCCAGCGTGTCCTGGTATCCAATGAAGGGATAGTATGTAGTATGTTATTCTTGCCTAGTTGGTTTAGCCTATCTAGGCATTCCCATGCCATTCTGCAACTGATTGTTGGTGAGTTCAGCACGTTGAGGTCTGAGAAGATAACAATCTGTTATAGTCTCTGTCGACGTTGAACTGCGTACATCTTTCTATGGCATAAATAATATAATGTAAACTGGAGATTATACATATACATAATATTTTTGATATAATATCTATTCTGATTTATTTATTAATTTATTAAATGTGTCGTATATTTATTGTTTCTCTGTACAATTTTCCAAAAAATCACTTATTTTTGACGTTGCAAGCATTATAGGAGCGACTAAAAATCAAGCAACAGGTAAGGCTCAATATTACGTTGTGCCCCTAGAGTCTATCCTAAAGTGCGACTTAAAACGAACTCACTGAAAATATTAACTAGGAAAAATATGAACTAAAAAAGCAGTCGCTTAGTTTCGGAGGTTTTTGGTCGCAGAATCTAATGTCTGCAAGTTTAGAATCTTAACCACTGCCCCAGCGAGCTTTTACCAGAAGGTCAGTAAAACTGAAAATATTAGACAAATCAACAAATGACAAGGTGACAATCCATATTCGGCAACGTCGCTGTTCGAGAGCACAGATTTAGCCTCAATAGTAAAGCAAACTCCATCGTTTTCTCATATGGTTTGCAAATTCACAAAAAACTACAATAATAGTTCGGTCACCTGGTGGTGCTGATGCTGATGGGCAAACAATAAAATCAAATATCAACGTTCTTCTTAAAAAGTTGCCAAATAATGACATATCGATGGATCCTATTTTAATATCTTACTTCTTATTATACCATGTGATATCCTATTCCTTATCTAAATGTTAATCCTCTGGCAGAGTACAAACATATATTTATTTATACCGTCCCTCTGTCTGGTATCTGTCATTAAGATATTTTAATGCTCGCAGAGAACATGGAGCAAAATAGCTTATTTTTGCTTATTCTTTACTTAACGAAGAAAGAATTGGCAACATGAATGATGTTGTATACGTATATCCAATAAAAATATTTAATTAATTATAAAAGGAGGTTATTTTTTATAAAAATATTACCGAACCGTGAAAAAATCGGCATCAAATTGGAAATTATTTTTATGTTTTATGGAAAGTATGGTCATCTTGTGTAAATTCCGAAAAACGTTATTATAAAACTTACTTTCTTCAATTTTCTAGCAGTACCGTGCAGAACAGTTTTAATTTTTATCAGTTTTTTTATATTTCTAATAAGTTCCGTTTAATGCACTATATAGTGACAAAATATGACGAGAAAGATAGAAGAATTGTATAATGAGTAATAGTTATTATTGTTATATATTTTACTTCTTGCAAAATTTTGTTTTTCATGAAAATCTAACGAATTATTTTCAATTTATTATAATAAATGGGTGGTTTGAACAATATTAAGGTAACAAAAATGGCAATAAAATTTACATCTACTATGACATTTTAAAGGACTCTACACTTTGTTTCCGTGTATCAAACACAAGGTTAAAAAAAACACGGTTTATTTTTCTAAAAATTAATATTTTTCATGATTGAATTTAACTGAGTTTTTTAGAAATAATCTAAAAAAAATAAAAACTCATAAAAAAATGAGGGTACAACTGGCTCAGATTTAGTATGCTGACTAAAAATATTCTAAATTGAAATTTTTTTGAACTGTTAAAAAAGAGGCTGACTGCTGACTGATCTTACTGACTTTATTAACGTCATATTTTTTCTAAAGCGAGTAAAAACTGATTCGAAGGTAAAAGTTTAGTTAATCTATCTAATAAAAAAAATCCTATTATAATTCACATTTATAATTTAAAAAAACCTGAAAAATTGGATAAAGCGGTTTTGAGGCAGTCAAATATCGGATAACTTAAAAATTGATTTGATATTTGTTACTTGATCAATCGTATTCCGGGAAAATCAACTTTTTGACTGATACTAAAACATACAAATTATAGTTGGTATATAGATATTTTCTTTTAATGAGCTTTTTTCAATTATATGTAGCTATTTATTCCTTAAAATTGCGCTGACAAAAATGAACATTATTGGTTTTGATCTCATTCTTTTTGTTTATTGATCAAGCGACAGAACTTATTTCTCTTTATCATACTAAGCCGATTTTTATAATGATGTAGTGTAATATGGCCTACATACAGCCAACAATTGATATGTTTTTAATTTTTGTTACTTATCCTTTTCTAGAACGTTGGACTTCGCCAAGAGCTAGAACGACTGAAAAAAGAAAACCTCATGCTCCAGAACAAATTGGCAAAATATGAAGACGTCTAAACAAAATTGGAAGGATAGCGGACATCCTTTTTTAGCAGACTAGAAACGGAATCATCCGATATAGAAAATTGTCATTTCATCGTTTTCTTTTATCCATTAAGGCACTTAAAAATATCCTACATAAAAACGACTTGAATTCGTGAATTTTTCTTTTGATTTTATTTTGATATTTATGAGCGCCTTCCGTTGTTATATTACCATTCTTTGAATCGTTGGAATATGTGTGATACCTTCCTACCCTTACAGAAAACACTCGAAAATAGAATTTAAGCATTAGTATTAACTTAAGAAAAAATTTAGTAAATTGGTTTAAACGGGTTTCTAAGACTTTTTCTATTCGTTTAGATATGGTATTTTTTCAAGTTGTTTATTAACGTCTGTTAATAATAGAAGGATATAATATGCAACGAATGCAACTGGTTTAGACTAATAAAAATAGTGAAAAATGTGTAAGTGTTCATATATTGCTTTTATATTATACTTTTTTAATAATGCTGTTTTTTTACTTGCGATTGTTTGTATTTATAAGATATAGAAACCCCTATAAGCGCTTGTATTAATTAAAGTAAATTTTGAAATAATTGCTGTAAAAATGAATCTTGATATTAAATAAGCATACATTTTGACAAATATTTATATTTTCGTTAAAAGCAAATATGATAAATATATTAATTAATGCTATAATACTTTGAAGTATGTGCTTAAATCTGCGAGTTTTTTCCTGGTGTTTTTCGAACAAACGGGGGGTACACAAAGAATGACGTCAGTGTTCCTTTCAACTAACTTTAAAAACCAACCAAACATTTGTAAATAAACATACACATTATGTAGTAGTCATCTTAGTAGTGTAGGATTAAAAAACAGAATTATTGTTTAAATTTACTTTACTAGCGGAAAATATTTTGGGAATTTTTTCATTTAATTTTCAAAAACTGCCTCTAAGAGTATTGAGCGTGATTTGCTTGCTTCCAAGCTGACTTACTATTTCTCTGGTAAGAAATGAGACATAAAATGGTGGCGATGGTATTTACGCTTAATACTTGCAGACAGTTCGAATGAACTTCAGAAAGACGTTTTTGTGATTTTACTCGTAGAGGTTCTTTTGGAAATGCAATTATAAGTAATTAGGAAAATATATGCTATTAACTTAGTAAAAAAAACGAAAGAATTTCATTTTCACGCATTTTTTCGGTCTTATACGTTCTATATTAGAATAGGCCGTACCGTTTCATTTTTACCCATCCCAGATATTTCCCGCTACTGATTCTGCCTCGTTTTTTCGAGCAACTGTTATTTTGTAGAATAATTGTTATTTGTTTTTATGTTTATATATAGTTTATTTTTTTCGGTTGAAGTTAAGTTAGAAATACTTAAGTCCAGGCGAGACGGAGATCGTGTATCCGTGCTAGCGTTAACGTTATCGTGCTAGAACGGTGCGATAGCCGTCGGTTCAGTAGTAATTTCGTAGTACACATGCTCACCAGTTTTACAGGAAAGTAGTGAAAGAGAACGGCACTAAAAGTTGGTTATTTTAGTTGTAGTACATTGCGTAATATGTAGTTAAATTATTCCCAAGACATTAGTTATGTATCTCTTGAAAGAGTAATAGGTAGTGTTTTTTCACCAACGCTATTTTGTAATTTTTAATCAAAATTCGTTTAACCTCTTTCTAGAAATTGAAGGCTGATAATTTTGATATTAAAGGTTGCGCGATTGACATGCTCATGTGCGTGGTGCGCTAAAAAATCCAAACAATAAAGACAGTCATCTTAATTTTCAATTAATCGTTGAACGCTTTATGCCCAATTTAAGTTGATGCGTAATGCAACCCTTCTTCTTACCGTTCTAAGTTTTGGGTATGATGATTGAACTCAAATGTTTAAAACCAAATTACGTTTAAAACTCGATTCAGAATTTACCATAGAATCTAAATAACATACCTGGGAACAAAAACATTTCCTGATGCAGACAGCACGTTATTTCTTTGTGCACGTGGTAGAATATTGTCACTTCCGATAAAATTGACAGTATTGACACACAAGCTTTAAAAATGCTCTTAACGTAGTAGGCTTATACTGATAATTACTTATTAAATATCATTCTTAGTAGGAGCACTTTCACTCGACATTTGAAACCTAGTCCGTGTCATATGAGGAAATTGTGCCTAGACCTCGGCCTAGACATATCTCGAAAATAATTTCGTGTGAAGCGAGTTAGATAAGTTGAATCGAGAATTTTAAAATTTTAAATTTTAATATGAGTCGTCATTCATTTGAGATCTTTGATAAGGGAATATGAAATAGTTTTTTAGTGCTCAAAAAAGAACTAGATGCCAAATCTAGTCTGTATTTATATTTTTAGGATCAGAATATATCACTTATATGGAGTTAAAAAAAAGTGTCTAACAGTCTTGCGTAAGTTTCCATGAACTTTTTAGTCATCATCCTTAAAAATTAGCACTGTCAATAAACATTTTCGTAATAGACATGTTTTTGTTTAAAAAAAAATTAAGCATCCAGGCTTTTTAGCGTACCTCGTATAATATCCAAAGCGCCATCAAAAAATTACCGTGAGAATGATTTTGGCGTTGGCCTCTGTTTACAAATGGCACAAAAATCGGTGATTCCCTACGCATTGTTAGTATCATAGATACCTAACGGTTGATATTGAGAAAAATATATTACTTGTTACATTTATGAGTACTTATGTAATCTTCTTGGTAAATCCGTGAAGAAAAAGACTTATATGTGGCACTTTTTAAAAATGGCATTTATATGCTACACTGCCAAGTTTCTAAAAGCATTTTAGTACTCAGAAGTTGTTGATGTTGAGCTTTGATCATTAAGTACAATAGACTAAGGACTTTTCCATGCTTTTTAAAGCTTATTTTTGGACGAAACCGATTACAAATTATAGCTCTATAAGGAGTAGCTATCCCGTGTACCTTATTTCTTCTTCTTAAAAATGTGAGTTGATTTTATCGCTATTTAGGCTGCTATTTTATTGTTTATAATTAGTTGTTTGGATAATGGATATCTAAAGATGTATTTTTCCATACAATTCTATATTTTCTGAAAATTGCTTGAAGTTACTTACAACTTGGGATAGTGCTGGTTGTTGAAAATATGCGGACGTGGTGGGCACCTAAAAAACTCAGGTTAAGCAAGAGAACCACCTGTATCATTTCATTTAAAGCGCTGACAAAATTTCAGATTCGCGGCAACTTTTCCCATCTTTCTAATAATATGTCTGATTAATAAATATCCATATAATATTCTACCTTGAAGAAATATATTATTGTATAATATAAATAATATACAAAATTCATTATATCGATCTTGGGTTAGGGTATCGATAGAGTGCAATAAAATGTTTAATATTATTAAATATTTCAATAGTCTCCCAATAACATTTTTTTCTTCCTACATATGTTCTTGTCATTATTGCTCGAATTTTCTTTGTACTTATAAGCATTTGGGTTTTCAAATAATTATTCAAACCAAAGTAGAGAAACCCAAACTAGACTTCAAACCAACCTACATTTGCGAATTAATTTCTTTCTTCTTTTTCTCAAAATATATTGGATGATCCATTAAAAACACAAAGTTGACATTTTTACTTAAATTCGCCTTGATTGCTTGATCCATCTAGAAATAATTTCTCGCGGAGCAGAAACCCTGTAGATTTCTTTTTTCCATTTTTTAATATCCTAAATTATGAAGAATGTATATGATATGCTCATTCTTAATCCATTTACAATAAGCCTTATAATTTATTCAAAGGTTTTTATGACTCTATACGAAATGGGAAGATTCTGTAATGTTTCGTAGCAATCAGAACCTCGGGACGAGACTGCAAAGCAGGTTCGAAATGATACGGTACGAAACAGTAAGTTACCTTATTACTATAATTCAGACTTCGGTCCGAATTATTTAAACATGACTTAATTTTATTCCTCGCTCATTGGTTTTTGTAAGTTGATTTTGGTTTGTCCAAAGTGTTGTATACCTATTATGTTTTTGTTCATTATCAAATTCTTCCTTCTGCTTGATTTGAAGCATTTTGGATTGTTGCGCAGCACAGTTCAAATAACCTTGGTGAGTTTTATACAGTAGTTTGGGATCTTCTTTTTTGCCTATTCTGTCAGGAAGTAGGATATTATCTCTGACTAAGTTTTGGAAACAATATTCCTGTAGGATAATGTTTTCGGATCACAGCCCATTTATTCTCCTGATTGTTATTTTGCGGCGTCACTAACTTAATCCCTAATTAAAAAACGAAATTATCGTTTACTTTTCTGATTTCTAAATTTTGATTGGACATACAATTCCAACTTTTTTGGACTATATGACTATGGCGTTGATATAAATCAATTTAGAACCCAAGCAGTTTTCTATTAATTAAGAAGGAAGGATTTCTTGTGATTATATAAATATATACCTACTCAAAACATTTGGGTGTTTGAGAACATTTTATGCAATAATTTGGAAAAATCGTTAAAAACATCCGTACAAAAATTTAATATAAATAAGAAACAATAAAACAAAAACTATACTTGAAAAAAAACTTCAAATATTTCAAGAATGAATGAAACTCTGCATAACGGCTTATATTGATTTGAAAAGTAAGTGATGTTGTTTGTGTTTTGCTTTTTTTATTACTATTTAACCGTTTTCAATATTTTATCAAAAGTCTTTTCAGAAATTTTTCTCATTGCATACGCATAATACCTTTATGTATCAAGTACTCACCAATCTAAGAATTCGGCTTCTTTGAAACAGATTTTTCTTCAGATTATTCGATAATTTACCTCATAAACATCATTTTAAGCCTCATCGACTGTGGAAGATCCAGGCACTTTCGCCTAATTCACTCTACTCAGTTGCGCTTCAAAATTCAAGATTTTCAATAATTTTTATAGGTAGCATTATTTTTGTCATATTTTGACGCCAGTGATCATTGAAATATATGTTTTGCTTAGCGTTTTAATTTTCGCAACGCGGAGATATGTTCTTTAATTTCCAACAACCATCAGACCCAGATTATTTAAATAAATTTTTAAGAAATTGATAGTTTTGGATCCCTCCCGTGACAAAAACCCAAAAGTGTGTTTGTTGCTTTATTAGGTTGTCACAACATAAAGTGGCAATATTCGTTATTTGATAAAATTAATACTCACGTTTTAAGGAGTTGTTCTTTTTCTTAAACATCTAAATGTAAAGTTTCATCGTTCCTAGGATTTATAGAAAGGATTGCATTTGCGCGTTTTTCTAAAACTACACATCTGTCTCTATAATTTTCATTTCATTTATTTAATCTTTCATTTAATAGTTTTTTCTTCGGTACTTCCCAGACTTGTATATATATTTTATTTTTCTTTAAAATTCTGCAATCTTCTATACATCCTAAGAAAACATTCCAGAAGGAAAAAGATGTTTCTGCGAAGTGATAAATTAGAACACAACGTTACCGTTATCTTTAAGATATAAATGTGCAAATATATATATACCTAGATATAAAAATATGTTTTTATACAGTTGAACATTGCCTTTACCGGCTGGCCTTAATAAAATTTACCTTTTTGACATTTTACATCTGTTGTTTCTATGGGGCATTGATATAATAACACTTTTTAGTAATTATTAGTCGTTGTAGTTAAACCATTTTTAAGTAAAGCATTTTTATTGGTTTCCATTTAAATACACAATTTTAAAATTGTATTTAAAAAAGGCTAATTAAAATAGCGTATTTTGCTGTGCAGATATTGAGTTTGAAACAAAGCAAATCTGCAAGATTCCTAACCATTTCACCTTAACATTGCATATCTCACATTTATGGGCATACGCAATTCTTAATATTACAGGGACGAGCGATTTAACTTCAGTCATAAATGTCGAAAAAGAAAATCATTTAATGGTCCTTCAATGTTTCGTAAATGAAGTTACACATATCAATGTCCCCATTATATTGTTAGAAAATTTGTATTGACTCTTTAACGAGAAGCGGGTAAATTTTATTTTTGAGTATATTCGAGGTTGTTGATATTACATAGGTAAGAGAAATATGTTAGAAATTAAATTAAGCATGTGGTAATAGTAAGCAGAGTCATGTACCCCTTAAAATAACAGTTTAATAATGCTACATGAACACCTTGAATAGCTAACTACCACCAGTTTAATTTGTTTTCAAAGAAATCATACAATACCTACTAGAAATGGTCTCAAATACTTAAGGAACAGAGGTGATTAACAATCGGGTTAACCCTAAGTTCTTTATGGAAAAAATGAAGCTGAACAAAGCTATAATGCTGTCGTAGAAGATATTTTGTAGTAATTAAATAAAATGATCATTAAAAACTGTAATAACTGCTATTGTGAGCATTAAATGACGGAAAAAATCATTTTGTTTTATTTCACGCGACTTTCTCCTGAAAAGTCTCATTGACAAATTCCGCTGTTTACTGCACGTAAGTTTTTTTTTGTGACACCTTTTCTTGTTTTCAGATATGTGTTATAGAGTTAATTTATAGAGAGTGGCTAAAACATGTCTTTTTAACTTATACATTTTTATTTATTTTAAATAGAACATTCATTATCGAGATTCTAAATGCACGCAATAGTATATTAAAATTTTAACAACCTTATCTCAGGCAGGTGGTTTTGCCAAAGTTTACATAAATTAGAACAAATGATGTTTGCATCAGAGGTCAAAACTAATAATGTACCCTATTTCGTGACTAATAATATTCCCGAAGGCGCATGCTTCAGTGACTGAGTTGGGTATATTATCCATTGGACTTAGATGCAATTTATAACTGCTTTTCTTATGCCTTATATATAAGAAAATAAAGCCACAAAGAACGACAGCTCTTCGTCAGTAGACTGAGTGGTCGTAAATAAGGAGTGCTTACTTACAGGGCGAAACAGAGTTTAATTTAATTGAGTTATTTTAAGAGATTCAAACCCTAAAACTCACTCAAAATTGTATTAAACTGACAATAAACTAATTAAATAGAAGGCATAACAACAATTTAACTAACCTAACAACGTTTGTTAATAAAAGTCTCTTTGAAGCCAAATTGCGGTTTGCATTTCAACAGAAAGAACTGATCCGCCCTTCTATACATACAGCATTAGGTGGTTCTACAGGAGGGATTCAGTAGCGTGCCGTATAGGGGGCCAGGGGGGGCGAATATTTTTTAAGCTTTTTTTGAAGATACTCATTGGCAAGCTCCTAAACTCTAAAGGAAGTAAATTGAATAACTGAATTCCAGTACTGCTAAATGTATGTAGGCGAGAAACTGGCATGATGATATTTGTTCCATTACGAGTATTATGGGTATGGTTATCACTATGTGTTGGATATTTATGAATATTGCCCTTTATGTAACAGATGTTTCATAGCATATTTTGCGATACAGAGTCATAATCCCAAATTGAACAAAGAATGGTCTACAGCTTTCAGTTATGTTAGCCAATATTCTTATTGCATTTTTCTGTTTTAAAAACACGGTATTTAGGTGAGTGGTCGCTGCGTTTCCCCATGTCAGAACACCGTAAGACATTTTGAAATGGGAAAGGGCATGGTATGCAGTCAATGTTGCATCCATACCAATGGTAAAACGGATTTTTCTTAAGGCAAAGCGAGAGGAGGATAGCTTCCGGTTTAAGGCATTGATTTGATGTTGCGATCCTAGGGATGTATCCAAAATCACTCCTAAAAACCTGGGATTACAATCAATGTCATCTCTATGCAGCTTAAACTCCAACTCAACTGTTTTTGCCTCATTGAGAAATAACTTATTTGCTGAAAACCATAGCTTAGCCCTTTTTAAAATTGACTGGAAAAGAGCAATGATTGGATACCCTTTCTTACATCTAACATAAAAAGATGAGTCATCTGCGTATTGCAAGGCGAGACTTGAAGACTGGTCTACAAAAATGGAAAGGTCATTAACACATATAATAAACAATATAGGTCCCAAAATGGATCCTTGAGGTACACCTCGTTTAAGAGGCAATGCTGTACTACGCTTTTCCAAGACATGCACCTCTTGGAAACGCTCCTCTAGATAGGATTCGAATATTTGTAGAGATTGTCCACGAACTCCGTAGTGCTCCAACTTTCCCAGTAGTAGAGCATGATCAACCAAATCAAACGCTGATGACAGATCAGTCAGCAAACAACCACAGGAATCACCAGCCTCTATTGACTCCTGAACAAACTCGTGAAATTTGTAAATAGCATCCAAGGTTGATAATCCATTTCTATAACCAAAATGACTCGGTGAGAAGATATTGTGCCGCTCAAGGAATGACACGAGGCTCTGAGACAAGACTGATTCCAATATTTTTGAGAAAGCAGGCAACACCGAAACTGGACGATAATTCTTGGGATCAGTCATTTCACCTTTTTTAAATATAGATATGATCCTCGCAGCTTTAAGCCTTGCTGGAAAGGTACCTTCACAGATGCAGCTATTGATGATATTAGACAGAGGTTCAATAATGTAAGCACAACAATACTTTACAAGAAAAGGACTTCTTCGGATTTTTTATTTTTTAGTTTTTGAATAATGATTCTTACATCATCAGGTGTAACTGGGCCAATGAAATATGAAAAACTCTTATCAGGTATGTATTGACTTTTTTAATAGTTCAAGGGGGTCTTCCGAAGAGTTTGACATATCAGACATATCAATGTCAGCATGGTTTACAAAGAAGTCGTTGATAAAATCTAAATTGTCAATCTCATTTCCACTCTTTTTTTTATTTCTACCAGTCTCATAGTTAATGATCCCCCAGGTACTCTTGATCTTATTGTAGGATGTCAGTAACTTGTCTGTGTAGTACTGTTCTTTTGCCTTCAACAGTTGTCTACATAACCTTTTATATTCATTATATATTTTTTTTGTTATTTTCTGTTGGATTTTGTTTGTAACGTCTATAAAAAAATAAATTAAGATCCTTAGACTTTCTAACTGCCTCCGTTATCCAGGGTGGCTTTTTAGGTATATTGTGGTTCTTGGGTTTAGCTTCAAAACACAAGTTGTAGTAATGCAGAAAAGTATCTAGAAAAGCATTACACTTTTCCTCCGCAGAATTGGCTGAGTAAACATCATTCCAAGTTTCCCTCATCAAACAATTGTTAAAAACATCCAGATTACTCTGACTATACACGCTTCTTTGAAAAGCATCTTCATCATGACATGGAACCCCTTTGTCATAGTGTTTGGATACATCCACCATCTGTGCAAAATGATCTGCGAGGCCTAGGTCAAATGACTCCCCTGTATTTGGCAATTCAAAATCAACAAATATATTGTCAATACAACTTGCCTCGTTATTCTGGCGGCGGGTTTCAGCAAAAATAGCCCTACCCAGCCCAAATGACCGCAGAACATCATTTAGACTAGTATGAGAGTGCCCTTCAATGAAATCTATATAAGTGAGGAAAATTCAGATTTAATAGCCATTATTATTTGCTCACTTCCTGATTGGGATATCTCATCTCCTTCACTTAGAAGCCCTTTTGATCTTAGTTTTGTACATGCAGAAAGATCAAGGTTTTTATCAAGGGTGCTCAGTTCCCTCTGAGAACCTTTTTTTAAGCGAGCTGTCTCCTCCCATTGTTCATTTTCTAATGAACAACCGGAGCAGTAGAAACGGACCCTTCTTTTTCTTAAAGTAGCATAGCGCTCCTCAGATGCTGATATTCCAAAGCATTCCCTACATAGTTTGCATTGACATATGTCACACATTATTGCGGTTTGGGACTTTTGAGTTTGATCATTGGAAATACATCCTTGGCACTGGAATGCCATTTCTGAAAGTCTATATTGTTTGTCTGACTGTAAGCTGGCAGAAGTGTAAAAAACAAATACAATCGGAGATGGTAATTGTACTAAAAACAGTACAAACGGCAAATAAATAAATAACCTAATAAGAAGGATTGTTGGAATAATTAAAGATGATACAATTTTGACATACCTATACACTTATACCGGAAACCCAAAACTGAAAAAGTAATAAGATCAGACTAAGCCATCCTAGAGATGACAGAATAACTTAGAATATCCTCTCTGAGGTATGAATGACTTATGCAAAATACCTAGTTCTAGCGGATGGTTTAATAGAACCTCACTTGTCTAAGAGCAAAGTAGCATTGTTTAAGAGCAAGGTAGCACCTCTCAACCTCAACTCTTCGTTCTCGCCGACCATTTTCAATCGTCGTTCTGTATTAAGGTGCATTTAGATAAAACTCGGTAAAACATCCTAGTACTTAAAGAACTAAATTTCGAAATGCTTAAACAAATGAGCTTCAGTTGTGAGTTACCTGCTTGTTTTATGGCTTTGCTACAAGGTAATGAGGAAGTATCATCAAATGTTTTTATTGCTTATTTCGATAGCCCATGAAAAATAAATAGACACGTGTTTTTTCTTTTTTCATAAGTCGAAAAATTAAGCAGATACAACGCCTTGAAATGTGCTTATGGCGTCACAATACACATGAATTGTTGCGTTGCACCAGGCTTAGTATAGCTATATATACAAAACTAAAAACTGGCATAGCTCTCGGAATACTCATCTTTAGATTAAATAAAAAAATACGTATCGATTTTTTTTCACTGTTCTATAGTTTGCAATGAAAAATAATCAGTTTAATTTTTCAGGAAACTTCCTCATTGACAGTACGCTCGTCTTCCGGCGCTTAGTTAGAGGCAGGGCGACCCTCCTGCATAAGTTACACGTTGTTCCAGTGTGAGGGGACTATTTGGTAGGAACCTCCAGAAAGACGGGCCTGTGCCTCTGGAAATTCCCGACTTTTTCACAAATATAAGCTGATGAACTGCACGACGGAGTTCTTATGCAAGGAGGTTTCGCACATTGTAGTTATAACCATTTTCTGGCAGACTCCAAATCCCCTCAGGATATACCCCGACCGCTCTCAGGCCACACTACCGCGTACGGAAATAACGCCTGGAGTCCTAGTAGGAATCACCCTCTTCTACGCGACTCACCCCTTACACTTTCCAGCCGGCACGACTTTCTAGACTCCCCCCGAAGGTTTAGAACACATTTTCTAAGCAAAAAGCTTCCACTACCTGTGCCGAATTCTGTAATCCGTTTCCAACGTGTTCGTCCTTCGCCGGCAAGACCGGAAGTGTGAGCCTCAGTTACCTCAACAGAATTTAGATTTAAATCTTCTTCTTATAGTGCCGTCTTCATTATTCATTGAAGGTTGGCAATAATCTCGGCGAAGTTTTGACGATCTTGGGCAGTTCGAAATAGGGAGTGAGCATCCATGCCTGTTCAATATCTGACGTTTTTCAACCAAGAATGTTTCTTTCTACCTATGCCCCGCTTGCACTCAATTTTGCCGGCCATTATCAATTTTAAGAGTTCGTATCTATTTGCACGCGTTATATGACCCAGGTAGGCTGTATCCACATCTCAAGGACTTCTATCGTATTAATAATGCTAATCTTCAGAGTCCATGCCTCACATCCATACGACAAAACTGAGTATATATCACACTTCACAAACGGACATCTAAGACACACACTCAGGGTGGAACTACAGAGGAATGACCGCATTAGGTTAAACGTGGCTCTTGCCTGCTCGATTCTAGATCTAATTTCTACTTCTGGATCTAGGTTATTGCTAATCCCGGTCCCCAAATATTTCAACTTTTCTACCACTTCCATTCGTTTCCCATATATATTCTAATAATTATTGGTGGTTCTGGAGGGTTTGATATTATAAGTATTTTTGTTTTACTGGTATTTACGTTAAGGCCGTAATGTTCTCCGACTGCAGTGAGTTTATTTAGCAAGCGTTGCAGGGCTTCTGGACTATGTTCTATTACCGCGGTGTTATCACCCCACCTGAGGTTGTTAAGCGTTATTCCGTTGATCTTAATCCAATCATTTGTGTCTTTTATTGTCTCTTTAAAAATACGTTCGGAGTATAAATTAAATAGCATTGGGGATAAAATACAACCCTGTCGGACACCTTCTTGTATGGTTGCTGGTTCAGTTTTTATATTATTATATTTTACTATAGCTGTTTGATCCCAATACAGATTTTTAATGATTGCTACATCGTTTTTAGGAGTTCGGCATGGTCTACTCGGTCGAACGCCTTCGCATCGTCTATAAAACATGTATATACCTTTTTCTACTAGTCTCAACACTTTTGAAGTAAAACGTTCAAGCCAAACAGTGCCTCTCTAGTTCCCATTCCCTCATGAAATCCAAACTGTGGCCGGCTGATATCTTGTTCGCATTTTCTGAATAGCCTTGAATGAATGATTTTAAGAAACAGTTTGAGAAGATGACTCACTAAGCTTATAAGCCTATATTCATCGCACTTTTTGCGTTCATTGTTTTCTGAATCGGAATGAATTCTGACCATAGCTATTTCCGGGGAATCAGACCGGTGGAATAAATTTTGTTAAAAAGCCTAACTAGCAAATTTATGCGTTCTTTTTCTAGAAGATTTATTATTTCTATATGAACTTGATCCGGTTCCGGAGATTTTTCAATTTTGCTGCTCTTTATTGCTTTTACAACTTCTTATTTCAGTATTTTAGGAGAGCTCTCTAGATATCTGGTTAATTCGAGCCGGCGTGGTTCTACGCTTTGGAACACATGCTCTATGTAGGATTTCCAGTGTCCCTTGAGATCTTTGATATCTATCGCATATGTGTTAGGTTTCTTGTTTATCCCTGCCGCTTCCTCTATTTCCTTATGTACAGCGAAATGATCGTTTTTTCTCTCCAGTCTCCAGCGACTCGATTTTCTCACATTCTTTATTCATCCACTGTTATTTGGCCCTTCTAACTTTTATCTGAATGGCCTTGTTAATTTATCTGTATCTCTGTGGGTTTTTGTTTGTGTGTTTTCTTCTTTCTTCCACCAATTGCAAGCGAGATTGCATTATTTCGTCTGTTATCCCAACTTTTATCTTCCTTCTGTCCTTGGTTCTTCTTCTCTTTCTATGTTACTCAGTATATTGTGTATTTCATTTCATTGTTTTTGTGTTGCAGGATTCTTCAGGTTCTGGATATCAACAGAAGTGGCGGAATGCTTTTGAAGACCATTCAGTTTTAAATGTAAATTAACGGGTTTTGGTCGCTGTTTATGTCAGCTCCGGGGTATACTCTTACTCCCTGTATGCCATTTCTGAATCTATGGTTTATTAGAATAAAATCTATGTGAATCCGGACAATATTGTTTTCATTGTGCTGAGGTGTAGAGTCGACGAGGGCAGCTAAAACCAAGTATTGGTAACTACTAAATTTTCTTCTTGACAAAATTGCACCAATGTATCTGCTCGTATATTTCGCTCTCCTAGACCATATTTTCCGACCACATTCTCCACCTTTCCTTCCCCTATCTTAGCATTGAAATCGCTTATAATTACTTTTTTTTACTACTAACATGATAAATCACCATTATTTATTCCATTCCTCAAATGAGAAGTAACATTTCTCACCCTAGGTAAATAATAATATTAAAAAAAACCTAGGTCAATAATGAAACTGAAACGGAAAATATCAAAATGTCAAACTTGTTAGTTTGACAACTAGTTGTCATTTCGGATTATTTGAAAAATGAGTAGGAAATGATTAATTTCAAAATGTAATCAATTCAAATAATGATAAGGATTGTATCAGTGCTATTAGTAAAAAAATTATAGGGTCTTGTGACATATAGGTATCTACGATTTCGCGATTTTTTTTCTTTTCATTAGAAAGGGGGTGTCCTATAGAGTAGTTTAAGCAAAAAAAATCGGAGGATCCGCCACATTTGAGCCGAAAAAACGGCCCCAAAGTTCGATTTTTGACCAGGGTGACCACCTCTCCGGTTTTCACCCGGAGTCTCCGGATTTTCATAGCGGTTCTCCGTTCTCCGGTTTTTCAGATAAATCTCCGGTTTTCGTTCGTCGATAATACCAATCCAATAATATTGATGGTTTGACCGTCTTAGCGACATGGCAACATCGCTATGAAAGATCGACAAACGAATCGACCGACTGGAAATAATTGTCCTGCGACGTTTAATTGGTGATTCCCCGCTTTAAACGTTTTGTTGCTCTGGCGCTGGCATTAGGAAAACTTCAAGAAGAAGATTTTTCACTTCTGAAATATGGGTAAAGTTGTTTAAGTGCGGTAATTTTCCGGGAATGTTGAAAATTATTTCAATAATTTTTTCAGTCCCAATTGGCAATGCATATTTAGAACGAGTGTTTTCGATAATGTCTGGACTTCGGACTGGTGAAAAAAATAAAATGCGAGCAGAGACTTTCGTGTACTGTGAATGCGAGTCGAATTGGTTAAAATGGAATTGTGCACAAAACTAAACTATAATTTCACCTGCCAGAAATTTGCAGAATATTTGTCAAAAGATGCGCAAAAAGATTTACTGAAATGTTGTCGCACCAATAATAAATCTACTTTCAAATTTAAGTAGATATGTATGAGTGTAATTTTGTTTTAATACCTAAAGACTTAGCTTTTTTATGTTAGTTTATTAAGTTTTAGATATTTCAAAAATAGGATATTTTATTAATGAGAATAAACGTTATTTTTGATTAAAAAATATTCGTTACCCGTTGCGTTGTTTCGTATAGATATATTTTAATAAATAATTTATTGTGAACTGTGTGAAAATGGTGAATGCGCTGGCAAAATAATTTCTCCGGTTTTTACCCGGCTAAAAGGTGGTCACCCTGTTTTTGACACAAATTTTCAGCACCACTTCGCAAAAGCACTAGAAATATAGACAATACACACCTGGAAATCAATTCTCGGGTGAAAATATTAACCAGGAGACATTTACGTAGAACGAGAGGCTTCCGTTTTCTCCCGGTCCTAATTTAAGGCGGCCCATAGCCCCATGAAACAAAATAAAAGTTTATTTGTAAGCTAAGCATCATTCCTCCTTTTTACTGTCAAATGTCACAAGTCACAATGGAAATAGATATTTTGAAGAAGGCACACTGTTGCCAGACGCTTGAGACTGAAAAGATATGGGATCAACTTTCGCTTAGCTGAAATCAGTTATGTAAGAAATATTTGTTTATTTAGTATAGAGTAACTTACCCAAATACAAAATCATAAAAAAAATCTGCGGAAATGCATAATTTTAATTTTTTCGACTCTAGAATAACTGAAATCAGTTACATGAAAACATGTTTCTGTTTTACATTCTAAATATTTTTCTAAACATAATACCCCAAAAAAACTTCTTGCGGAAATAAGTCATTTTCATTTTTTGAGTTAGTTTGGGTTAGTTTAGGTTAGCTTTGGTTAGTTTCGTCTCGTTTAAGCCACTACGCACTTGTGTGAAGAAAAGCCTTACTTCACACAAGCCTAGGCGACACAATTTCGGTTAGCTTTGGTTAGTTTGGGTTAGCTTTGTTTAGTTTAGGTTAGCTTTGGTTAGTTTCGTCTCGTTTAAGCCAGTACGCATTTTGTGACGCACGCTGCTTAGGCGAAACACTTTCGGTTAGCTTGGGTTAGTTTGGGTTAGCTTTGGTTAGTTTGGGTTAGCTTTGTTTAGTTAAGGTTAGCTTTGGTTAGTTTAAGTAAGTCTCGTCTCGTTTAAGCCAGTATGCACTTGTGTGAGGAAGGGCTTGCGCGAAGCGCAAGCCTTTCTTCACGCAAGCCCAGGCGAAACACTTTCGGTTAGCTTGGGTTAGCTTTGGTTAGTTTGGGTTAGCTTTGGTTAGTTTAGGTTAGCTTTGGTTAGTTTGGGTTACCTTTGGTTAGTTCGGGTTAGCTTTGGTTAGTTTGGGTTTGCTTTGGTTAGTTTCGTCTCGTTTAAGCCACTTCGCACTTGAGTGAAGAAAGGCTTGGATATTTTTGTGTGTTTTATGTAGAAGAATGTGTGAAATGTGAAACAAAAAATTCG
>MU182050.1:368395-408245 GCA_016904865.1 Pissodes strobi
TACCACACCTCGTCACGTATGTAAGTTGTAGTAAGCCGTAGTTGAAAAATGATGATGTAATAGTGACGTCACGAAACTTCCCCTCACTTACCACAATTAAATTAATCCTCGTGAAAACAAAGTAGTATCCTGTAGTATGCCGTGGTTAATTGTAGTTAGCTCGCGAAAAAACGCTTCTTGTTACGATATCTGTCAGTTAGACAACTGAACTTCCAGGCTACTTGATATTTCGAACTATTTGAAAAATAAGTAGAAAAAGACTAATATAAAAATCAAATCGAATCAAATATGGTAATATATCAGTGTTAGTAGTAAAAAAATTCTATATATACCTCGGTTAAGAAGGCCATTATTAACCTCGCACATTATATCCTGTGCTCGGTAAATAATGGCTTACTTCTCAACCTAGGTATATAATATACTATTACTTCCGACGGTTTAGCAATCCTTAATAGTTCTGTAATTTCACCGTAGCAGCTTCTAATTTCTATGTCAGACTTATGAGCTGTTGGGGCATACACCTGTATGTTAATGTCTACAGGTTGCGACTTGAATTTAAGAATTCAATACTCAATTTAAGAATCAATACTGACCACGTAATGCTAATGCTCTTAATTTTATACTTTAATTGATTTATTAGAAATTTACTAACAGTATCATAATGAAGAATGAAGCTCATTATGTTACTGACGTTTCATTATTAGACTGGGTTATAACCTATCAAAATTGGCAAAATTCAACATTACTGTGATACTCGGTCAATATCAAAGACAGCCATGATCATGACAAACTTAAAATTTATCAATTCTGACAGTTCATAGATAATTTACTTTAAATTTTAAAAATTAAAGTTCATATTTCATTATTATGACTGACTGTAGAAAAATAGTATATGCAACTAACATTTAATGGCTATTAATGTCCTCACATTCCTTACGACACTCTCCTACGGCTCGTATCGTAACTCTCATGCATGCTCGTGTCACAGAATAATATTTCTTATTCTGTGCTCGTGTCTTAATAGCCATCATTATGCATAATATACTGAGAGCCGATTGCACGGGTTACCCGTAAAACGTATTCGTAGGTAAGTGGAACGGTGGAACCTAAATTTAAGACGCAGCTTAATCATTATTTAATTTGCCAAGGTTCCACTTATCCAAAGTTTAGCTAAGTTGTAGGTAAAAGTGACAACCCTGCAGAATATAGCAACTATTTAGGGATATTTCAGTTTTCATAGCAATTTTTATTATGTCAATGTCAAAGTACTCAAAGTAATATTTTTCTCTTTTATGTTGGAAGTTAGAAGTCTTAGACAAGGAAAGAGAGAGGACAGATAATAGGCCGCAGACGTCTGTTACCAGTTGGGACCAAAGCCAAGGTGCCAGTGGCGTAGCATGGCGATTTAAACTCGGAAAATACTACCTTAAAATATTTGTTTATAAGACAGCAAACTGTTCAAAATTAAAAAAAAAAGAAAACATGTTAGAACGACTTCCAAAAGCGATTAAACTGGTAAATGTAAGTAATTAGTAGTCTTTAATTTAAAAATATAACTGTAATTCATTTTAAAAAAAATTACTTTACTCAAAACACTAGTAAACATAGATACATCTGCAGGGCCAAAGCTCGGGGTTCTTGCCGCTCTTTATTCATTCAATTGAACATTATTGCAGTAACTTCTGTTTATATACCTACTTGAAATAATATAAAATTATGTGCATTTTATACTGTGTTTTAAAGTATTTTTAACTACAACAATATTTGGTTATAACAATAAAGTGTATTTTGACTTGATTCGATTTATTTTTTGCTTCAGGATAATTCCGAGCCATTAGACACAGTAGAATGTCAAGGAATCTTGAGCCTGCTAAAATCAGTTTCAAAGAATAAAAATTATCAGAATGTAAGTTTCTTTATGGAGATTAGATTGTGACTTTTAATTTATTGTTTTTTTTTTATATAATATATATTCTAGACTGATTGGGGAAATTATTCCGCATCAAAGTTAAGGACTCCATTGACGACAGTACTTAAGCATTGTTGGACTAAAAGAGAGAGGCCAAAGGTGCAGCAGCTATCTTCTAGTAAATTGCCAGAGGAATATTTAAAACTCGCTGCTAAAATAAAACAAGAATATTTTGGGGCAGAGAAAAATGCTGTTAGGTTCCACAAAAGAGAAGAGGGACTTTTTCAGCTCCAGAAAAGAAAACTGAACTTGAAGTGGTTGTAAGAGAAGAGGAGTTAAAAAAAATAAAACAAGTTTATAAAAAGTTTATTCTTATTAATAAAAACATATTTTTGTAAGATATTAAAATTATTCTTCTTAGCAATAGACAAGCGTACTATTTATTTTGTATTAGTTATAGTTAACAACAATATGTTTACTTACAAAATATTAAATTACTTAAATGAGACTTACCAATATTTTTAGTGGACGACTATGAGTCGAAGCTTTTTTACTTCTTTTAACTGCTTTTTGCTAAAATCTTGGATATTTTATATAAAGAAATACTTGACAAAAGTGAACAGTTCAATTGTACCACAAATTGTTAGTAATAACCTTAAGAGTAAATTTTATCTACGTTATATTGCGAGCTAACAAAATATTCAAAAGCAGACTTAAATGCATATAGGGATAGGGAAAATAATAGTGCTTAAAATAAATTAGCCATTATTATCATATGAACAATATTAGCTTGAAACATAAATGTTACCAATTATTGAAGTTAACGATTTTCCATTACATAACCCTAATAATCAACTGTATAGAAATCAATGTGAATAAAAAAAGTATTACTCTATGAGCACAAATGGACAATACTATTTAGATCAAATAACTGAAATATATTTACTTTCACCATTTTGTCCAAAATATTTACAATCACGATGCTAGCGTTGACTGTTTATATGCTAGCGTTGTTTGAGTAAAGGAGTTCAAACAACGATGCTAGTTAACAAATAATG
Organism: Pissodes strobi; assembly: GCA_016904865.1. Lineage (NCBI taxonomy): Eukaryota > Metazoa > Arthropoda > Insecta > Coleoptera > Curculionidae > Pissodes > Pissodes strobi. Next base: position 371,363 of record MU182050.1, read on the forward strand.
TAACGTAGCGCAAAACGCTGCATTCTTATAGTCGAGAAGTTTGGTTTCATTTACTTGTTCCAGGAGAACGATATTCCCAATTGAATAAATGTTTTTAATCACGACTGGCTAGTAGTAAAAATTGCTAATGATATACTACCCTCAGAAAGTGCCCATCATGTTCCAGTTTTAAATCTGTGGATAACAGACAAATCAGGAAAAGGAAAGGAGAAGTACTAAATTTGGTATGTACTACTGTGTGAGAAACCCAAGGATAATAAACAAGAGAGGATTGTAACATCGGCCGGATTTTTTCACTGATAGCTGCTCTGTCGTGACGTAGCCACGCGCAAAGTTTGGCGCGAAAGGCTTAACATACATATGGGCGAAGACGTACAGGCAAGCCCATTTTTCCTGTTTAGAGTTTATAAAAATGTGTTTAAACTCAAAATTTTAAATGGTAATAAAATTAACTATTTCTTATGAAATTACCATGTTTTTTATATTAATAAAGGAAAATATCTTTTTTAAAAGCTTTTTGTTTTTGAATTCAAGCAAACCTTTATACGCCAAAAGTAAATTGAAGTATATCGATTCCGGGATTATTAATTCTTGTATAGAGTATCCTTAAGAGTATGAGTAATAAGTTTATGAGAGAAAAATAGATACAAATAAAATAAAATCTGACAACTCTTAATAATTGCTTCTCAGAAAATGTTATTCTATATGGAACTTTGTGCTTAAAAAAAATTATTTTAACGATACGAAAGCTCAGATTAAGTATACACGGTGCGCGAAAAATAAAAATATGTTACTTTCTAAAACATATTTTTTGAGACTGCAGATGTGAATTACAAGCGAGAACACTATAGGTTTATCCATATGAATTTTTTTTATGGCAGTGGCACACACACATGGGAGATCCTACGACCAGCGGTGTGTGTGCGATACATGCCTCTTTCGTGTTTTGTAAATACATGTACGATTTAGAAAAACCTGGTACACATCTTAAAACTGTTTATATTTTTGACACCATCAGTTTAATGGTCTACACCCTACACTGTATGATAATATTAGGGTTAGGTTTTATATACTATACACGAAATACCACAGGGTACTATCCTAGGACCAGTGCTGTTCAACTCGTTTGTGAATCACCTTACGTAAGATGTATCTTACGTAGGGTCATGCCAAACTCTGTCGAATGCCTTTGAAATGTCCAACGCAATCGCTCGAGACTCTCCGTAGTTCTCAATTGCCCTACTCCACATAAGAGTGACATAGACTAATATATCTCCTGTCGATCTCTCTCGGCGAAAGCCGTATTGATTATCGCTGATTATTTTGTTGTTCTCGAGGTACTTGAGTAGTTGCTGATTGACTACACGTTCCATGACTTTGGAGATTAGTTGAGGCACAGATCTATATAGCTACGCAACAGATACCTCTTCCAAAGCTTTTTACGCGGGGCCAAAAATGTTCACCGGCTTTCGCGAGCGGGTGAACCAGTCGTCTAGGAACGGGTCGGTGCTGCCAAGTTATCACGTCGAACAATATTCCGGCTGACTTTTTGACCCGCTCAAATCATCGAGTTTTATTATCAATATTTATGTATCAAATTAACACAAACATATTTAAAAAAAAAATACGATTTTTACATTTTTTATTAAGTATGATAGTTTATTAATAGTAAAAGAAATGAAACGGCAATTTAAATGAACAAATTTATAATATTGATAGTAGAGTTTAAAACAAAATTAAATGGTACTTTGACATGTCGATAAACATTTCAAAAATTCCTTTGATCTTTGAAACAAAATCCTGCGTGATAATATTATTACTTAATACAAATAAGAGATATTACAGTATGTTAACAAAATTTGTAATAACCTTTTACACCGATATGTAAGGTGAGTTTTAGCCCATGTTCAAGCAAACACCATTCACTGAATCTGATAATGAACTTTAATTTGACATAATATAACATACGATTGCCAAGAAAATGAGTAATACCATAATGTGATATGGAAGGTAAACTACAGTTCGCGACTTGGCAACACGGCGGGGCAAAACACGTCTAAATAGGAAAGTATTTAAGTTTATTGCATTATTGGCGAGCGACACTTTTAATACCGGAGTAGGCATCTGTTGCGTAGCTATATAAATCTGTGATTGAGGCGATAGTTTGATGTCGTGGTTTTTTTGCCTTTTTTTTGGAACAGGTTGCACTCAAGCGACTTTCCAAGAAGATGGGTAAATCCCTTTTCCGTAAGACAGGGAAAAAAGCCTGGAAAAAACGGCTGTTAGTTCGTTGGCGCAGTTCTTTAACACTATGGCAGGTATTCCGTCCGGTCCTGATGCCTTTTGCGTATCTAGTTCTTTAAGGATTTTACGAATATCACGGTGATAAAACTTGACTTCTGCCATGGTAGTGTTGACGTTCGATATGGTGGGAAAAGTCTTGCCTTGGGGGACGTCTAAGGTAGAGTGCGATTAAAACATTTTGGAGAGCATGTTTGCTTTTTCCTTGGCTGTAGTCGCCGTGATGGCACGTTCGTCTGTCAAAGGTAGGAGAGACGTTTTTGTACAGTTGTTACTTACTGCCTTTGCTACCGACCAGAAATTCCTGGAGCCACTGGGGCATTGCAAAAGTTTATTCCTGATCCTTTGATTGTGTTTGTCCTTAGTTTCGTCGGTCACACTTTGCATTCATTTCTCGCTTCGACAAAATAATTGCGACTTTCAGCGGTCTGATTTTGCTGCCAGTACTTGTAGTCTTGCTGTTTCCTACCTACAGCTCTTTCGTATCTTCTACCGAACCAGGGCTTTCCTTTTGATGGAAACTTGATGGAATTTGGGATGTATGCTTCCATTCCTGAGGAGATTACTTGTGTGATCTCTTCGCAGCAGGCTGACGGGTCATCAGTGCCAAAGCAGACGTCGGGCCAAGGAAAATGTAGGCAGAACTCCCTTAGATCGTCCCAGTTTGCAGAATTGTAATGCCAGATATTGCGAGGCAAATCACAAACCGTTGTAATAAGTTTGTGGTCGGAAGTACCTAATGGCGGACCAACTGTAATGGTGTACTGGTCAGGATTAGTGGTTAGAAAGAGATCCAGGAGGGCGGCGAATTCACCCCTCTCTGAAATTTGAGTTGGTTCGTCTACAAGTTGAGTAAGCCCGCAGCTGATGGCAAATGCTTCAGCTTGTCTACCTTCGTTGTCGGTCTTGTTGTGATGATTGAGCCAGTTTGTGTTGTGGGCATTGAGGTCTCCCAGATCGATTATTTCTGAACTGGGGTGATCGACCTGAATTGAGTCAAAAGTAGTAGCTAGTGTTGAAAAAAAGCTTTAGTTGGCTCTATCGCTCGGAGGGCGATAGAGACAACATATAAACTTGGTTAATCTCTTGGCGGTGAACTTGAGCCACATGACGTCAAGGTTGTTCGGTTCGAGTGTTTCCTCAAGGTGACATGAAAGGTCGCTTCGGACAAAAAGGCATATGCCGAACTTATGTCTAAATCGGGTATGTAAGTCGTAACCAGGATAGGGGTAGTTTACTGTAGTCGTTGTAGAACATACTTGTGTTTCTGTAAGGACTAGTATGTGTGGTCTATTTGCTTGTAGATGTTGGTGTACCAAATTTATGTTTGTATTTAGGCCTCTTATGTTGCAGAAATCTGTTCTAAATTGGTTCGGTATCTTTGCTATCTGTGAAATGGGGACTGAAGGGCTCCCAGGGCCACCCAGCGCCCGGAGATCCGAATGGTCGGGGAGTTTACCTCCGGAATATTTTGATCTTGGAAGCACCATCATGTCCATATATTTCTACTGTGGAACCTGGAACCACCAGCGCGGAAGCGGAACGTGATTCGGGAAAACCACTTAGCGCCTCCCAGTTCTGGTGGGGTGGTCTTTCACCGGACGATGCGAGTAGGCGTGTGATAGCTTATTATTTTCTGCTTGACAGCAGGATTATTTCAATATTACCTTGACTTTAAGCAGGTGTCCCCTAAAATGTTACGCCTATGGTGCGACGCCTGGAGAAACATGGCGCTGACGCGTCGTTGTGGAAGTACATAAATGAAACATAAATGAAATGTTTGGCGCGCTTCGGCCGCCATCTTCATTGCTTTTCATTCTTTTTTATCCCCTCTTCACGTTAATATGTCAATGTTGGCATGCAAACATATGGTAATTTATTAATGACCTACTCCGTCCATTTTTTTTTATATGTCTTTGGTATTAACTAGTAAGTGTTACATTCATAATGCTAATAACATGAGTGCTTATGAATGAAAAATCCTTAATATATGATTCGACACTTGCTTTTCCATAGTGTAGCGATGTGACATAATATATTTATGATATTCTAACGTGATAAGCAAGGTCACAATCTAGGGAACTTAACCAATGCATAAAAAAGAATACTTTCCAGTGTATGTACGTAAACATATCTAACCCAAACTAACCCAAACTAACCTAAATAGCCAACTGACACAATGTGTAATAAAACCCAGTTCCACATCTTCTCTACAATATTGGGTAAAATATTATTATTCCTCCCAGACTTGCTTACATTTAAAAATGATTTAAGTTGTTCCTACTTTATTTAATAAAAAAATCAATAAAAACATTACACTGAAAAATACTCTGCAGAACAGGCACTTCGGCTCAGCTTTAATAATCAATTTATGGGATTTTCTTTAGGATCAACCAAAGCACCAAAACACACCTATCAATGATTTTAAAACATCCGAAAATATTAGTAAAAAAGCTAAAAACACAACGAAAACATAGAATATGCAATGAAAGCAGTGGCGAAAATGAAGGCCGTTCGCGTGCATCAACGTCACAACCACGACGATGTGGGTGAGAGGACCGCGGTGCACGGGGCGATAAAAAGTGAACATATTTATGCTCTTATGGAATGTAATAGTCCTCACTTGTTTATTATCCTGAATCATGAAACCAACCTAAAAGAAGATGCTATTTACATTCCTCCCTCATATCTTCTAACAGATTTTTTTTAATTTTTTGAAACTGTGCCACAGATGACTCCTACAATCTGTGACTGTGCTCTGTAAATACAAAAAAAGTATTATTTTGGAAGACTTTAATATAAACTTATTAGATATTAAGGCCAAAAGTGTATCGTGTATCTCAATATTATGATTAACAACAACAAATATTTATAATGTACTTAATTTCATCACAAATGAGGATGCAATCAGAGCTGCAAATCATTCCAAGAGTATCATAGATCATGTGCTAATAGAATAAAATGGTGATATGTAATTCAATCAACGTAGAGCATAATGTTCTTCATAAACTTCTAAAATGTAAGATCAATGAAAATGTTAAAATCATAGAGAAAGTTAATACAGTTATTACTATCTCGATGTTAAATTCTACAAAAAGAAAATTATGCCTGAAATAATTCAATTTTTTATAATTAAATTATAAAAAGTTTCAACATAATTATCCAAAAAATATTACTGGTGTAGATATGCACATATTTCAGGACACAATATGTATAATAATGACCTGTAAAAATAGTGAATTTGATAAAGAAAATGAAAATAATAATGAATGGGTAGGTAATTAATAACATGAATGACAGTGATAAAATATATTAAAAGAGAGTCAAAAATTCAAATGATCAAAAATTAGAATTAGACTTTAGAACGCTAAAAAATTAAATTCACAATAAAAAAAGTTCTTAAAGGCCATATATATTTTAGGAATAAATGGGAAAAAACGGGTGCTAATGCAAAAAAGCAATTGAATTTTATAAATAGTTGTTTAAAGACAAAAATCATCTAGGTAAAATTGAGTACATGAACTACTTGAATACTCTTAAACACTCTCATCTCAAAAATAGAAAAATAAAATTTTCGAACCAACTAATGAGTCTCAGGGCTTTGCGGTATAACGCTAATGGATATAATGGACCTTAAATACGATCTTACAACCATTCTAACAAACCGAGTCGATAAAACCCTAAAATTTATTGGCTGCACTATAATAAATTGAAAATAAATATTGACAAAACCAAATATATACTTTTTAAACAAAACAATAACCAGGTTGACTACATACAAGTAGACATAAATAGCCTAATCATAGAAGAAGTTCCAGATATAAAAGTTATAAAACACCTTGGATTAATATTGATAATAACTGGACTCATCACGTAAAGCATCTCTCACATAAAATTTTGCCAGTGTTACCAGTAATTTACAAATGTTAAAATTATCTTACAAATAAAACCAAATCCAGCATATACAATGCCTTCTTTCTATCACAATTTAGATATCAAATGTCAGTGTGGGGAGCATGTGGGGTAACGATTTTTAACTACGTCCAAGTACTGCAAAATAAGATATTAAAAATTCTCTATGGTTACCATTGGATGACCAGTACAGAAACATTATATGGAGACACTTTTGCAGTTAGAGCAAGTAAAATGTATGTACAAATCATTAAACAGCCACCAAAAGTTTTAAGTAGATATCCCAATAACTAATAAAATACATACCCATGATACTAAATCCAAAAATAATATCTTTTGCAAGGCTTTTAAAACAAATATAGGACTGAATAATCTAATTATCCAAGCATCAAAATCTTTCAACAAAATACCAGAAAATATTAGAAATATAATAAATATAATACATTCTTAAAACATGTCAAAATATATTTAAGAGTTACATAGAAATAAGTCCAACACTGTTAATTATCATAGTTTCAAGTATTCTCGAGGTCAGAGCTCTAAGCACTGATTTGAGAATAATTGTATTCATGTATAATGAGAAATGTATGAAACTATAAATAAAGTTTGTTTTCGAAAAAAAAAGTGAAGAAAGCATGCAAACTTTTAGGGTTTATGCAAATAAACTTTGCTGATTTGTCGGTTGAGTCATTGTGAGTATTGTATTGCGTACTGGCAAAATTTATTTTGAAAGGCTAGTTAGTTTTCTGGTCACCGATGTATGAGATCCACAAATATAAACACATTAACCACAAACTAACCCAAACCAAGTAGCATTTTAATATATTCCCAAATACGATAAAGGGTCACTTTGGATCGTTCTATCGCCAAAATAGTCGAAAAAACTGAGACGGCGCGCGGCGGTTCGATAGGGAACCTATAGGAGGAAAACTGTCTAAAATGTAAAAACATCGATTTCTAGGTAAAAAAAGAAAGGTATTTTTTTTTGAAAAGTAGGTTTTTTTTAGAAAAGCCGATTACTTGACAAGAATCTACGCCAAAAACAGTATCAAAAGACACTTTGGAAGTGATGATCCCCTGTATATAACAGAGTTAACTAGTTCAATTTAAACTTTTCGATATTTCGAGTTTTGTAACGACACCACATAATATTGTATTACTGGAAAACCTAACCAACTGGAGCAACCAAATTTTCCCTCATGAAAAAGTAGTGATATGAACAGAACATATCAGAAAATTGCATTGATCCGATTAAAAATTCAGAATTGGTAATTTGTTCTATTGTCAGTTTCAAAAATCTACTTTAGGCGTACTTGCATTGCTATTTTTAAGGAATCAATCTCAGATTCGAAAAACTCATGATCTCTACGCAAAAAAACCAATACTTTGGCAATTGATAGTTTAGCTTTTGATGCATTATGGGAAATTTGAAGAAATAAGTCTCCTTCTCATGACTATTAAATTTAACTAATAATTGGTACAATATGGTGATTGTACGGAGACCAACTCTGTTGTTAATACATGAGAGAGCCTACAAAAGCTTTTTTACAATACTAGCTACTACTGTTGATTTAATACAGGTCGATCGCGCCAATTCAGAAAATAAGTCTCCCATGACTATTAAATTTAACTAATAATTGGTACAATATGGTGATTGTGCGGAGACCAACTCTGTTGCTAATACATGATAGAGCCTACAAAAGCTTTTTTACAATACTAGCTACCACTGTTGATTTAATACAGGTCGATCGCGCCAATTCAGAAATAAGCGTTCTGGGAGATTTCAATGCCCACTCTCCAACTGTCTCAAACATCGCGACAAGACCGACAACGAAGATAGAGAAGCTGAAGCATTTGAAATCAGTTGCGAACTTACTCAACTTGTACACGAACCAACTCGGATCTCAGAAAGGGGCGAATTTGGCTCCCTCCTGGTTCTTTTCTAACCACAAATCCTGACGAATACCCAATTACGGTTAGCCCCATTAGGTACCTCCGACCACAAATTTATTACAACGGTTTGTGAACTGCCACTTCTACAGAAAGATTCAACAATGCCTCATAAAATCGCCAATGCATATTACAATCGTGCAAACTGTCACGATCTAAGAGACTTCTACCTAGATTTTCCTTGGCTCGACGTCTGCTTTGGCACTGACGACCCGTCAGTCTGCTGCGAAGAGATTACGCAAGTAATCGCCTCAAAAATGGAAGCATACATCTCAACTTTCATCAAGTTACCATCAAAAGAAAAGCCCTGTTTCGAAAAAAGATGCGAAAGAGCTGTAGGTAGGAAACAGCAAGCCTACAAATACTGACAGCAAAACCAGACCGCTGAAAATCGCAATTATTTCTCCAAAGCGAGAAACGAATGCAAACGTGAGATTGACGAAACTAAGGATAAACACAACCAAAGGACCAGGAATGAACTTTTGCAATGCTCCAGTGGTTCCAGGAATTTCTGATCGGTAGCAAATGCAATAAGTAATAACTTTACAAAAACGTCTCTCCCACCTTTGACAGAAGAATGCGGCATCACGGCGACTACAGCCAAGAAAAACGCAAACATGCTCTCCAAAATGTTTTCATCGAACTCTACCTTTAACGTCCCCCAAGGCAAGGCTCTCTCCACCACATCGAACATCAACACTACTATGGCATAAGTTAAGTTTCATCATCGTGATATTCGTAAAATCCTCAAAGAAATAGATACGCAAAAGGCATCAGGACCGGACGGAATACCTGCCATCGTTTTAAAGAACTGCGCCAACGAACTAACACTCATTTTTTCCAGACTTTTTTCCTTGTCTTACCGAAAAGTAATTTACCCATCTTCTTGGAAAGTCGCTCCAAAAAAGGCAAGAAAACCACGCTCTAAAACTATTGTCCAATTGCATTGCTTCCAATAATCTACAAAGTCATGGAACCAATATATTAGTTAGCGGTAACCAATACAGCTTTCGCAAAAAGAGGTCCACGGGAGATATATTGGCCTATGTCACTCATATATGGAGTAGGGCAATTGAGAACTACGGGGAATCTCAAGCGATTGCGTTCGATATTCCGAAAGCATTGCTCAACAAACTACCGTTCTTCGTACTGCCAGCGTCTCTCTGCAGCTGGTTTGCCAATTTCCTTAAGAACCGATCTCTGCACGTTGAAGTTGATGGACCCATCTCAAACACATTCACCATTAAGGCGGGCGTGCTGCAAAGCGCAATACTTTCACCAACTCTGTTCCTCATCTATATTGCTGACCGAAACTAATAATTCTGTTTAGACTTTTGCAGAATCTGATGACAGTAACCTTGTCTCCCAATTTAGACTAGAAAAACCTTTACCAGCGACTGAGACTTATCACCGCAGGCAGGAGCAGATTACCAGAATTAATCAAGATCTGGAGAAAGTTGGAACTTGGGGCGACATAAATTTGGTTCAGTTCAATGCAGAAAAAAATCCCAAGCAGCCACTTTTATGAAGAAAGCCAATACGGCGGGCTCTGACATCATTATGGCTGGATTGACCATTTCTTCATCCCCGCAAATCGGATCACTGGGTGTCTCGGTTAACAGCAATATATCCTGGCAACGTATGACCACGTTGCTAACATCGCAAAATCAGCCTCGCAGAAGCTTGGTGCGCTATTTCGCAACAAAAAACTGTATACACCTAGAACATCGCTTTACAAGGGCTCCTTTGTCTGGCGCACTGCATTACTGTGGAACTGACTCCCAGGACATCTGCTTTCCCCTAATTATAACCTACAACTTTTCAAGAATTGCGTCAATCAGCATCTTAGCGCACACACCGCTCGTCGAGTGCCACCATTGTGTATCGTGTATCGAATCAAAATTTGGAAAAGACGCACTTGTGACCGTATACTTCGAAAATGGAAAATCGGTTCGTCAAAAACGAATGACCGTCGCCGTCGTTAGCACACAGGCGTTGCCTAAGAATGTGCCATATTTCAAATTTCCACTCTCAGCCATTTTCAAGAAAATATTTTGTACCTAAGGTTTTGTAACTTCCGCTCAAGACGTTCACTAGCTTTAGTGTGTGTGCCACTGTCATAAAAAATAGATTTATTTACTTGAAATCTCATTCAACATGATTTGAGTCCCGGGAGATTGGTCAGGAGTGGAGAATTTGGACATTTTTGAAGCATTAAGCAGTGGTTTCTGTCTATTTTATGGAATATTTCGATGGAAAATTTTACTTTAAACATCGGAGTTATGGCAAGCAATTTCAAAATATAGAACACAAAAAATATTTGTAATTCATTAATCACGTACTGTTGAAGTTTTTACCTATGTCGTGTAGTCTTAAGCACACACCGAATTTTTATGTATTTTGACAGCTAATAATAGATATTAGATATATATTCGAGCTACTATGTTTCAACAATTATATTACATATATATAAGACGTGATCGCTAAAGTTCAAGCATTTGCCACTGGCGCGCCCGATTTTTCAGCGCATTCCCATTCAGCAGCTGCATATAGCAAATAGGATGAATGTTGAGATGATTATGTTGACATTAAACATGTTATTAATCTAAAATTTCTGGATAGGGAAGTGATCTATCTTCTGTTGGGCATTTTTTATTTGGTCCTCCTTTTTTTTAAGAAAAAGTGTTGACATATTATGGATTGTTCTCTATATCGTTATTTAATTACCCTATTTTATGTGTTAAGATTTATAACTTATTATAAAGTGGGGTGTACACGAGTACACGTATATAATAAATAATTATTGAAGTTAAGGAAGAAATTGCATTTCATTTATTTCTCAAACAACAAAATATGTGGACTGTCAACTAAATTGAAATTAATGTTACATATCTTGTATATTCTGTTCGATCAAGTGGCTCGATGCGTTCATCAAAATTGGGCAGTCGTCAAAATCATCTAGCACGTGCTTTCCGTATTTTCAATAAAACTAAAAGTAGGCTAATCGTCTATCCAGTAGACATAGGAAGCTCCTTGTAGATCCCTCATACATTTCCTCGACCAACATAACCGCAGGAATTTAACATATTTGATGAAGGTCCGAACATCGCTTCAAAACTTTGAGCAGCACTTGGGCCATTAAAGGTTAATGCATAACCAACGCGTTGGTGAAGAGGATTTTCTTCCCCTTCAAATCTTCGAATCTTGTGTGCACAAATAGGAAAAATATCTCCTCACTTAACACTGACCCGTTTCCGTGCCGTTTATGAGACAGTTATAAGTCTGCATATCTACAACTTTATATGTGACTCTTTGAAAGCTAGAGCTGAGGTTATATGAACTCCACCAGAGCTTTTGGCAAAGTTAATAATTCCTTTTATTTAAGTAAACTGCTGTTAAGGTACGGTGTGTTTGGTCCCTTCCTTGCATGGTTTGACACAAATCATTCCGATAGTGTCTAACAGGTGGAGATATTCTGTGTGGTATTAGAAGTGCCTCCAAGGGGCTTATTTCAAATATCTATATTCATTTTATAACAGCAATGCTACTGTCCGCTTTTTGCATTTAATATTGCGGACCTAATATTGATATTTATTAATTGATTTTACTTATTTTTAGAATTTCCTCAATCTGTTTCCACGTGTTTTAATTCTTCAATCCGCGCACTAACTCTCTAATATTTATTTGCTACTGTCCACTCTAGAACAAGGCAAACTAACTCAAAGTGAGCAATGCCCAATCGCAATAAACCCAAATATAATTTAATTAATGCCTATCAAAAAACAAAAACATTGGATACATAGATCAAGACGGGGCAACATTGCGGAGATGGATATTAGGCGTTAAGTCACATTTAATCCAGCAATATTGCAAGAAGTTAACTTGGATGAAACTTCTTAAGAGACTGAACAAACGGTATTATTATACTTACTTTTCACAATATAGTTTTTCTTCCAGCGACACGCGTTGTTTGACCCAGATTGGAGACGCAAAATATAAAAAGGAAATATAACTTTTTACATGTCGCGCAGAAGCGCTCCTTGAAAAATGTATTTTAACTTTTTTTAAATAAAACTTATTATTTTTCTTCATTTCAACATCGTTTATCTTTCATCCTGTTAGTAAGTACCTTGATATGTGTGTCTTACTGAATCATTTTGTTCTTCAATCTTATTGTGTTAATTGTTTTAGGGTACTACTAAACTAGTGTATTATTATGTTATTACGTATATGTGCATAGGCGTTTTTTGATTAATGAATTAATAGAATTAAATTATAGTTATTTTATGCCTTTTCAGCTCTGCCAAGACGATTTTGTTTATGCAATAAAGTATTGGGTTATACTGGTTGATTTTTACCAAGAATCTTGAACTCATCCAGAAATAAACATCTATTAGAAAGAAAATAATATAAAATAATTAGTTGGTCTAACGGATTGATCATATGGCACAGTTCTTGTCAATTTTCTAAATTCGTTATAAAGTAAGAGGTATCAAACCTGGTATATTCGGAATGAGTAACGAATGGACTATCCAATAAATTAACAATATACACGGCGCAAACCATTTTAAAAAACAAAAGTCGATATATTTTGACAACTGATTAAAATTTTAGCAGTTCATTGGGGTATATGGTCATTAAGGGGTATGCTGGAGAGGTAGCACCTTTTGCTGTGGTTGGTCACACCAAGCGTCGTAGGCGAGCGGTGAATCACAGTAACTGATCCTCACAGGATATCCAGCTCTCACTTATGGCTCCAAGTGCCATACCCTGGTAACTGCATTGACCTGCAGGCGAAACTAAGTGCTACCCAGTGTAGCCAGATATGGTGAACAATTGCGGGGGCAGCAGCCTCGTTCTTAGATGGTAGCGGCCATAGTCCTAGACGAATCGCCAATACATGTCACATTTTCGGGAGCAGCCATAGTGGCGAAAGCGGTCGAAAAGCTGCGGTAAAGAAAGCAAATGGGAAACTATTGCACAATACGTCTCAAGAAAAACTCTCATGATGAATACTAAACAGACAATGGCCACGAGTCCCCGGCGCCGGCGTCCCTTAAATGGGACAGAGGTGCGAAGAATCCCCGGGTGGAAAACAAAAAATAAGCTGGGAAGTTAAGAAGGGTTCTACTTGAGGCCGAACAATTGAATCTTGAAATCATAGGAGTTAGTGAAACACACTGGTCTGGAACAGGGACTACCCAAAATAATGAATTTACCACCTGCTATTCTGGTACACTTGACAACACACACATAAATGGGGTAGCAATCATACTTAAAGGATCATTAAACCAAGCAGTTAAAAGCTCTATGATGATTAAGCTGGAAGCTCAGCTAGAAAATGTTAACATTATTCAGACATACGCTTCCACTGCAGACAAACCTGACAACGACGTTGAAGAATTCTATAGATAGGTCAAAAATATGGTCGCCCACACAAAGAATCATGAGGTAAATATAATAATGGGAGATTTCAATGCCAAGGTTGGCTCTGAAACCACCAATGGAGTAACTGGATCTTGGGGTTTAGGCTGTCGAAATGATAGAGGCGAAACCTTAGTGAATTTCTGTCTGGAAGGAAAATTCGTTGTTGCTAAGACATGGTTTAAGCAGCCGAAACGGAGGTTATATACCTCGCAATTGCCGGCCGATAAGGAACATATCATAGTTAGAAACCAGATCGACTATATCCTGATAAATAGTCGAATCAAAAACGCAATTAAAAATGCAAAAACGTACCCAAGCGCAGATGCTGCCTCGGATCATTAGGAGAACCCGGCCAAGACAATTAAAATACGGCCTTCAACTACTTAAAAATGATGAAGTTAAAGAGAGATTCACCTCCACTCAACCGAAATATCTCCCGTGAGTCTCCTGCAATTCTAGCTGATGTAACACCCGAAGGAAATGCCAATAATATTGATCTTTAGTGGGAAGCCATGAAAGGGGCAATGCTAGGGGCAGGCAAAATTCTACAAGCTAACAAAGAAGTAAAAAAGCACGACTGGATGACTGACGATATAATAGACCTAATGGGCAAGTGAAGGCAGCTGAAGAACAAGAACGAGAATGAATACAAAGCAACACATCAGCTGGTCCGAAGAAAGAACAAGGAGGCTAAGGAAAATTGGATGGAAGCTCGATGTAAGGAAATGGAAGAGCTACAACAGAAACATGATGAATTTAATATTTACAAGAAAGCCAGAGAAATCACTGGCATACAATGCAAGAAGATACCCTACATCCTAAGGAAAGCTGATGGAAAACTTATTCTCAACCAAGACGAAATCAAAGAGGAATGGACTCAATACATCTGTCAACTATTTGAAGATAATCGAGAGGATAACCTAGTCTACGAAAATGACGCTGAGCAGGGTCCGAGCATTATACGGTCCGAAGTTGAACAAGCAATCAGGCAACTAAAAACTAGAAAAACCCCGAGCCAGATCAAATACCAGGAGAGTGGCTCAAATTACTGGACGATGAAAACATTACAGTACTAACTCGTATCTTCAATGATACTTATGAAACCAGTCAACTTCCAGTGAACTGGCGGAAATCCACGTTCATCCCTCTGCCAAAGAAAAGCAATGCCACGTCTTGTAATGATTTTCCACTGATAAGTCTCATGAGTCACCCTCTAAAGTTTCTACTTCGTGTTGTCCAAAACCGTATACACAACAAATACGAAGAAAGCATGAGTGTAGAACAATTCGGCTTTCGAGGCGGATTAGGTACCAGAGAAGCGATATTTTGCATCAACACGCTACTTCAAAGATGTTGGGAGGTAAGAAAGCCGGTGTATCTGTGCTTTATCGACTACGAAAAGGCTTTTATTCGCGTACAGCATAACAAACTCTTCCAAACTCTGCAGAATATACCACTCGATAATAATGATATACGTTTGTTATTTTCTATGTACTGGAATCAATCTGCCACGGTAACACTAGATGGAGCGCAGACCACTCAGATTCAGATATCTATAAAGGAGTGAGACAGAGTTGTATCTTGTCTCCTACACTTTTTAACCTTTACACGGAGAATATATTTAGAGGGGCAACACAATCTGGCGAAGGAATAAAGATTGGTGGCGAAACCATTAGTAACATTCGATACGCAGATGATACCGTGTTCCTAGCTGAACCATTGAAAGAACTACAATGCATGTTAGATAAGATAAACAGAGAAAGTAATAGATGAAGACTGAAAATCAATGTCAAAAAAACTAAACTTATGGTTGTTGGCCCGGAAAGAATAACACTTGATGGCGAGAATATAGAAAGAGTACAACACTTTAAATATCTTGGAAGCTGGATCAATCAGTCGATGGATCCAGACGAAGAAATCAAGGCTAGAATAGAAATAGGTAGAAGAGCATTTCTGAAACTCAAGCCGCTACTCTGTGCCCAAGCAACTTAACATTAATCTGCGGGAAAGGTTTACCAAGTGCTATGTATGGTCTATTCTGTTGTACTCAGTGCATTCGAGATGTGGCTGTACAGAAGGATGCTCAAGATTCCGTGGACAAGCCGAACTACCAACGAGAATGTACTCACCAGAATGGGGCACGACAGAGAGCTCTAAACTATCAAGCACCGCAAACTGGAATACTTGGGATGTGGTATGCGTGGACCACGTTATGGTCTGTTTCGGCTTATTCTGAATGGCAAGATCGAGGGAAAAAAATGGATAGGCCGCTAAAAGCTATCCTGGCTTCGAAATCTCCGACAATGGACAGGGTTAACTGCTGAGGAACTTCTTCACGCAGCCCAAGATATAGATAGATACAAAGAAGTTGTCAATATGGGAGTCGTCTACGCTCGAGAAAGCAAGACACTGTAAGAAGAACCATACCACTTTTGTTTTTAAAGCTTTTTAATACCTCATAAAATAATCGTTATATAGGTAGGGGTCTAAATATATTACCAGAAAATTCTATTCGTTGAATTTATGGGATATCTCCCTTACTAGCAAATGTGGAGAGATACTGTTTTCGCAGACTGGGGCTATTTTGTAGTAGTAAACAGAATTTTCATACTACGTTTATTTGCTATTGATCAGCAGGGTGAAACTGAACATTCTCAATTTTCAAGAACCAATCGTATCTTGGTTATCCTGCTTGGAAATATTTTGTTGTTCCTGGGAACAAGAAAGTTCAGTTTTTATAGATTGTTCTCATTTATTCTTGCGTGGATTTTATTTGGTTTCTTAAATATTCCAGGAATTTAAAAATTAGTAAGCTGTTTCATGTGTACAAATATTGCTCAATCCTGAAATGAGAAATACAGAAAAATAAGAAGTACCCTTCTTACTTGCTGAACGTGGGAAATGACAAGGCTTCTCATAGATAAAGTTGTAATTTTAGGCTTTCGGTATGTCGTCGTAATCCTGCATTTCTCTTTAACTAACGAAAACTGTATGGAACGAAAATGAAAAAGGTCACGATATTTTTAATTTGCAAATATTCCCGCGAAATTTTGACAAATCTTATCATCGTGACATTTTTACATCAAACTTATGTAAAAAAATGCCGCTCTATAATGAACAAGCAAAACTGCTCGTTTTAAACGTGTTGACCTTTTCCGAATTAGAAAAAGCGCAAATAAACGATGGCAGGCCCATTGATTAAGACAGTGTTTTTGATAAAGCGTCAAGTGCACTAAAAGTGAGTATTTCCACATTGATGACAGGAGTTACAGCTGACGAAAGTTTTTCAAAGAAAATGGCGATGAAAACGAAGGCATGCAAAACGAAAATAACAGATTGTTTAAAAAATAAAATAAGGCAAGAAATCCGCAGTATGCATTCTGAAAAAGAATATGTTACAATAGGTAATTTAAGAAAAATATTAAGCGACCAATTGTCGAGATATTTTGAACATTCTATTTCCGCCCTGACAAACTGGTGCAAAAGTATTGGTGTCAAATGGAAGAAGCGTATAGGAAATATAAGGAAATATTTAATGGAAATTCCTGATGAACAGCACAGCTGAAAAGAATGAGATTTTTGAGGGAATATATAAGAAATCACGAGTTACCAGAACCGGTCAAGCTTACGCCGGTATTTCTAGATGATACGTAGATCTGCAGCAAAGGGTCCTCCAAAAATGTTTGGCAATATCATATCCCTTCTTAATGACAATAAGGAAAATCCATTTTATCACAAAATTGTACATTGTAGTCATAGTTGTAGGTATCTAAACAATGTGTTTTTTTTAATTATCCGCAATACCTGTAAAAATAATTGTAAGCTTTTATATTTGTTGTCTGTAAATTTATCATTTCTTTTTTTTTTCAGCTTAACTTAAAGATTAATTGTAAAATAACAACCTTCACTTGTTTTGTTAAGTTTAAACTAAATAAATGTTTGAGTACCCTTAACATTTGGATGAGTCTATTTTCTTCGGCGTTGCGGAACCAGTTCTAAAACTGCAGACTTGGTTCCGAACTAAGGAACGTGTTTTTATATATTTTTTCTTTTATTAAAAGTGTTTGTCATGTGCCCTAATGAGAAAAAAAAACGAACCAAATGAACCCGACCTTGCCAATGTGCAAATATCAATTTGCTCTTTATATTTTACCCTTTTCATATCAGTAGATTGGCTGTGTTGGGATCGTTTTTCCCATTAAGAACTATGAAAAACACTTGTGCAGTTTATATCGAAATATAGCGGATTTTACAGCTGATTCTGTAACACTAAGGCAAAAATAATATTGTACTGGGAGACTACTGAATATCGTAGGTATTTCTAGATTTAAATTTTGAATTTTAGTTTAGCGCAGAAAATCTTTTATTATTAAATGTTTATTATATTTTTTAGGTCAGCGTTACATTGTGATATATGCTGTATAGGAGAATGGTCTTATAGATGGGGCAAGTCTAGTATTTGGAAGTGGGCCAGAGAGGGGCAACTATCAGCATGAATAGAACCAAATTCGAGAACTGATCTAAAACAAAGCTGGTACCACATTTACCGACTAGAACTTTAATTATCATGGACAAAAAAAACCCAAGAAAATCGTGGACTAAGCAAGAATCAATTTTATGGCTTAAAAATAAAAATTATGAATATGCTGAAAAAGCCATGAAAGATGAAATTTGAGCTTAAGGATTTCTAAAGATTCAAAGTCATAAAAAAGAACTTCCTTTATGAACGTATTCAGCAATCTTTGACCAGTACATGCTTACTCTCAGCTACCAGAAGAGGGGTTATCGGTTTGTAAAGAAGTAACTGTAACTGTTAATCTGTGGTCAAACAATATATATCACGTTCAAAATATTATACAAGAAGCTTGAGATATGACACAGCACTGTGATGCATCAAATATACAATCTATTATTATATCCTACCATGGCAGAAGTCAAGTTTCATCACCGTGATATTCGTAAAATCCTTACAGAACTATATATGCAAAAGGCATCAGGACCGGACGGAATACCTGCCATCGTGTCCAACGAACTAACACCCGTTTTTTCCAGGTTTTTTGCTCTGTCTTACGGAAAAGGGATTTACCCATCTTCTTGGAAAGTCGCTCAAGTGCAACCTGTTCCAAAAAAGAGGCAAGAAAACCACGCCCTCAAACTCTCGCCCAATTGCCTTACTTCCAATAATCTCCAAAGTCATGGAACGTATAGTCAATCAGCAACTACTCAAGTACCTCGAGAACAACAGAATAATCAGCGATAATCAATACGGCATTGGCCTATGTCACTCATATATGGAGAAGGGCGATTGAGAACTACGGAGAGTCTCGAGCGATTGAGTTGGATATTTCGAAGGCATTCTACAGAGTTTGGCATGATGGACTGCTCAACAAACTGCCGTCCTTCAGACTGCCAGCCTCTCTCTGCAGCTGGCTTGCCAGTTTCCTTAAGAACCAATCTCTACACGTTGCAGTTGATGGACACATCTCAGACATATTTACCACTAACGCGGGTGTGCCTCAGGGCGCAATAGTTTCACCAACTCTGTTCCTCATCTTTATTAATGACCTGCTGACCGAAACGAATAATCCTGTTTACAGTTTTGCAGATGACAGTACCCTTGTCTCCCAATTTAGATCAGAAAAAACCCTACCAGCGACTGACACTTATCACCGCAGACAGGTGCAGATTGCAGTAATTAATCAAGACCTAGAGAAAGTTCAAACTTGGGGCGACAGAAATTTGGTCCAATTCAATGCAGCAAAGACCCAAGCAACGACGTTTACCAAGAGGGCCAATACGACGGTTCCTGATATCATTATGGCAATCGGACTGCTGGGTATATCGGTCAACAAACATCGCAAAATCGGCCTCCCAGAAGCTTGGTGCGATATTTTGCAACATAAAACTGTATACACTGCAGCAGTTGCTCCTGCCCTACAAAGCGCAAATAAGACCGAGCTTAGAATATTGTTCACACATCTGGGGTGCAGCACCAAAAGACACCCTAATGCTGCTGGATTCCATTCAGAAGAGAGCTGTGCGTCTTGTCCACGACCCGGAGTTGACACGGAATCTGGATAGTATGGAACACTGCAGGCCTGTGGCCGAGATGTCCCTGTTTTACAGATACTTTCACAGCAGATGTTCCCAGGATTTGGCCCGCCTCATCCCGCCCCTGGCAACGCCTTTCACACGACGTGACGACAAGAGCACATCAGTTCGTCGTACAACTGGAAACACCTAGAACATCGCTTTACAAGAACTCCTTTGATGAGGATGAAGGAATGGTCGATCCTGCTATAATGACGTCAGGGCACGCCGTATTGGCTTTCTTGGTAAACGTGGCTGCTTGGGTTTTTGCAGCATTATGGACCAAATTCCAAATTAATTGTTGTAATCTACTCATATCTGCAGTGATAAGTCTCAGTCGCTGATAAAGATTTTTCTGATCAAAATTGGGAGGCAAGGGTACAGTCATCTGCAACTCCTGTAAAGGATTATTGGTTTCGATTAGCAGGCTATTGATATAGATGAGAAACAGCGTTGGTGAAGGTATTGCGCCTTGACGCACTCCAGCGTTTATGGTGACTATATCTGAGATGTGTCCATCAATTGCAACGTGCAGAGATCGGTTTTTAAGGAAGCTAGATGCCAACTGCAGGGAAAGGCTGGCAGTCCGACGGACGGCAGTTTGTTGAGCAATCCGTTATGCCAAACTCCATCGAATGCCTTCGAAATATCTAACGCAATCGCTCGAGATTCGCCGAAGTTCTCATATCTCTCTCCATAAATGTGTGATATAGGCCAATATATCTCCTGTCGATCTTTATTTGCGGAAGCCGTATTGGTTATCGCTAATTATTCTGTTGTTCTCGAGGTACTTGAGTAGTTGCTGATTAATTAAATGTGCCATGTCTTTAGAGATTATGGGAAGCAAGGCAAATGAACGATAGTTTGATGGCGTTGTTTTCTTGCCTTTTTTTGGTACAGGTTGCACTCGAACGACTTTCCAAGAAGATGGGTATATCTCTTTTCGGTAAGACAGAGAAAAAAGTCTGGAAAGAATCGGTGTTAGTTCGTTGGCGCAGTTCTTTAACACGTTGGCAGGTATTTCATCCGGTCCTGATGCCTTTTGCGTATCTAGCTCCATTACATTTGTTACATAATTCTTGCCCCACATCTCTTTGAAAATATCTGCATATAAGAGCGACTTTCCAAGAAGATGAGTATACCCCTTTTCGGTAAGACAGAGAAAAAAGTCTGGAAAGAATGAATGTTAGTTCGTTGGCGCAGTTCTTTAACATGTTGGCAGGTATTTCATCCGGTCCTGATACCTTTTGCGTATCTAGCTCCTTGACATTTGTTACATAATTCTTGCCCCACATCTGTTTGAAAATATCTGCATATAATTTGCATCATATGTGGTTAGAAATGGCCAGGAGGGCGGCAAATTCGCTCCTCTCTGAGATCCGAGTTGGTTCGTCTAGTTGGTTCGTCTACAAGTTGAGTAAGCCCGCAGCTGATGGCAAATGCTTCAGCTTCTCTACCTTCGTTGTCGGTCTTGTTGTGATGTTTGAGCCAGTTGGTGTTATGGGCATTGGAATATCCCATAACGATTATCTCTGAAATGGGGGGTGGTCGTCATGTATTAAATTAAAAGTGGTAGCTAGTGTAGTTAAAAAACTTTGGTAGGCTCTATCGCTACGAATGGTCTTTGTATTGGAAGTTCAATTCTAGTTTTGTAGTATTTTAATCATCCCTATATAATATATTATTATAATTTATAATAAATTAGGTTCAATAAAAGGATGAGTTTTTTTGTCTACATTGCCAAAATATAAGAAATGTATTATATTAAATTTGCTGTAAAAAATTCTTTAGGCAGATATCACAATGGGGGGAGTTTGGGTTAGTATGACATAGGGGGCTCCATACATGAGTTGGTCGGGGGGCAAGAAAAATTGACAAGCTTGCTGCTATAGCAAGTAAAGGAAAATATTGAGTTCAATGTCGTGTTGCCTTGAAAGTGAAAGCGTTATTTAGTTCAACCAATTTGTGTCAATCTGTTTTGTTCAATTTGAAGATTATTAAGAACAAATACCGCAGTCGACCTACAGCTGACATTTGGATAACTGTATTCGAATGGCTGCATCAAACTGAACTGTAGACCTACCGAGGAGTCTGAGTGTCTGCCTTCTCATTGAACATGCATTTTATATCTGCACATGCGCTTGTTTAAAATAGTGCGCTAATTTTTGTTATTTTTCTCATTTTTGTTAAATCGAATGCCATTATTAAAGCAGCTCAACACATTTAAAAGGTTGGCGACCACTGACCGACACTAAAAGGGTCAATTTTTACAGTGATGTTTTTGTTGGTGATTTTTTTGCGCCTACTTGTAAAATTACAGTCTACCTAAAATGTTCTGATTACAAGCCTACGCATGCTCATGCTCGTGCCCGAAAACCACTGTTTTATGTGACCCATTTTTTGGACTTTCTAAGAAACACCAATCAATAAATGCATCAAAAAACAAATCAAGGAGGTCATTGGCCTCATTAGCAAAAATTCGAGGATCAGCGAAAAGTCAGCATAGAACTTTACATTCTACTAAATCTCAATCTCAATCTCTATTTTCTGGTTAGCTAGGTATTTGATTTGCATTTTGTAAAGGTAAATCCGGCTTGAAACTGGCCGAACAAAATAAATTTAAAAGAGTAATGCAGTTTATCCGGAAGCGAATGCGAAATGATGTAGCCTTTGTTCGGTGACTTTTCAACCGCATTTATCGATCAAGAACAACGTGAACAGGGGTCGGCAAAAGCAGCAACGAATCCGGCATTTGCACGCTACCGCCCCCTAACGTCTCCGTCCAACGATACCTTAGCCACAGAAACGTGACATATAAACAAAAAAACGGAGTGTGCCGGCAAAAATGCAGCATTTTGTTTTTGTCATGACGTGTTTGTATTCGTTTTTTACAAGTACTGCAAGTAGTAAATAAGTAATTGCATCAAAGTCGTGATAACGTGTTGGATTATGTTGCCCTTTTTGTGTAGTGCCGTGTTCAAGAGAAACGAAAAATGGATCGCCGTTCTGCCCAGTAGTTTTTCGCAGGAAGTTGAGCAAAAAAATCAGGTAACTCTCTGAATTCATTAACCTGGTTTCGTTTCGGCCAAGAGTCCATTCAACGGAGATATTTTAAAGCGTTTATTTCCTAGGTTTTTCCCTAGGGTTATTGGACTCTAAAGAAGGTTATATCATAAGGCATTATTTCGCTCAGCTACCTGTTGAAATCGAAAAGTTATTGAGATTGGCTGACCGAGCATTTTTTTCGATATAACTTCGTAAAGTTTTTTGTAAGTCGCGGATAACTGTGGAAATGTCTAAAATAGTACTTAGGTATAATATGAGATAAAAAGGCGCGATGTTGAAAACTTGATTTTTTTTAATTATTTAGAACTCACCATGTCTCGTCTGTGAAATCAATTAAAAAAGGACCGTGCAAAATGTAGCAAGATGATCCAGACAAGACTTAATTTAATTTAAAAATAATTTTGGTTTATGAAATATTCTCGGCAATAATATACCTACTTAATTTGTATGGTGAATTTAAATTGAATATAAAATAAAAATGAGACAAAAATAAAAATCTTCTTCGTCGTGTGCCCATCCGAGTCAGATGCTGGCGACCATCTGAACAATCATAACTTTATTAACAGCTTCTCTGAACAGTCTCGTGGTTGATTTTCCGAACCAGACTCTTAGGTTTTTCAGCCATGAGATCCTCCTTCTTCCTAGCCCTCTGCTCCCGTACACTTTACCTTCTAGGATAAAATGGTGGTATTTATCGTCATTACGCATTATGTGCCCAAGATATTCTAACTTCCGGCACGTTACATTATAAAGGACCTCACGTTCCTTCCTGATGCGGCGCAGGATTTCCTCATTGGTCACCCTCTGCATCCAAGACACTCTCAACATCTTTCGATACAGCCACATTTCGAAGGCTTCCAGCCTCTTCTCCGTCGCGGCAGTCAGCGTCCAAGCCTCCACTCCGTAGTACAATACAGAAAAGACACAGCATTTTAACAACCTGATCTTGAGGTTTATGTTCAAGTCATGGCTCTTGAAGCACTTTGCCTTCTTATTAAATACTGCCCTTGCCTTCCCTATCTTGCATCTGATTTCCTGCGAATGGTCCCACTCCTCACTAACACAGGTACCCAGGTATGTGTATCTTTGTGCTCTTTCCACACGTTTCCATTTATAATTAGGTGGTTATCTGAGATATTTCTTTTACTGGTGATCATTAGTTTGGTTTTGTCAACATTTATATCAAGACCATATCGTTGATTGATCAGTGTGATTTGTATCATTAGGTTTTGCAGATCGTCCAGGTTATCTGTGAACACGACTGTGTCATCTGCATATCTTATGGTGATAAATAATTTCGTCATAAATTTGTTTTAAAATACCGCAAACGAAAATATCGTTTCTGGCCAGCATTTATTGAAATTCGACCTGTGTGCGGCGAGAGTCTGCCAATCGTTACCCAGCGACCAAGCAAAACACTACGATTCTTTTGTAGTGCTTGCTGAACACGCACATCAAAGTTGACGCGGTTGAGTGGTTCTTCTTATCGTATAGTTAATGTTCGGTGCCCAAAATTAAGAAAATATATAATAATTGATTTTCCTATATATCTAGTGCTTTAACTTTGGGGGCTTTTTTTCGGCTGAAATGTGGTGGATCCTCCTTTTTTTTAAATCAACTAGGTAATTGTTTTTTTCATTGTGGGCATGCCTTGGGTTAGTTTTGTCTGGATGCGCCTCCCGGAGCGAGCGAAGCGAGTGGAGGGCCATGTACCAAGGGAAATATTAAAATTATACACATTTAATCAACTGCAACGGGACAGTGGGGCCCTTTTTTTCCTAACCTTGTTACACCACTGGAATATTTATAAAAATAACGCATATTTTTAACAAAATTCGCCTTTGCAAACAGAATATTTTCGATTTTTATACACTTTTTTACCTTACCCAGCACCCCTATCGGTCCACTGTCCTGCGAGACAGTTGATTAATGATACTATTAGGTTTCCGCCAATAAGAAACTTCTAAAAACGCCGTAAAAACACTCAAATCGTGTGTTTCTGAGGAAAAAAACGACAAAATCAACGACACGTCAACTAAAAAATTACCAAAATAAGGCATAAGGTAGGCCAATTAGAGTATCGCTCCAAACGTTTGCGCATTCATTCTTGATTTTAAAATTTAAAACTTCACAAGCATTTCAGGCTTTATTGATTATTTATGTTTTTGCTTAACTCAAAAATATCTGATGAGTAGCTAAACCAACTAGCAAAACTAAGGGTACACGAGGCCAATTATGAAGACAATCCACTAAGCCGCTCCAGTGACAAAGATGAAGATAATGCAACAAATAATGCAATTGCCGTTTACACGTAGGACAGTCTAGTGTATTGTTGTTGTACAAAATGGATAAACGAGTAGCTTTCAGAGTTAATTTAAAGATAGCTTAAATTTTACTGCAAAAGGAAATCCTTGAATTAATTCAAGAGGGTGGTGGACTAGACAATGGCTAGCCAGGAGATCTACGCTGGGACAATTAAATTTTTTTCTTAAGAGAATTAGAAACAGAAGATCCTAAATAATACAAAGTGTGCATGAAAATTACGCCACATGTGTTGAAAATTTTCTTAGCTTGGTTGGTTTTGGTTCTAGTATACAAAAATTAGATACGATGATACGTGATTCTCTCTCTGCTCGAGTAAAATTAAAATTGACACATATTTATTTTGTGGATGCAGCTTCAGACTTTTACAAAAATGTTTCAGAATATCAATAATATGATTCTAGAAGTTTATGATGTTATATACAAGGCGATGGGAGATCAAATATAGGTAAGTACTAATTATTTATTTATTGCTATGTTTTACAAATTTCATTCATATTGAGACTTCAAGAGTTTTGAAAACTCATATTTAATGTTTCAAGATCCATGTTTTGTGTAGAGTCTTTTGGATCTGTTGCTAAAATAATTTGATTAACAAACATCATAGCTTCGGTTTATGAATAATTGTTCTTGCTTTTATTTGCCTCAGTCTCATATTGTAATCTGACGAATGCACTGTGTGCTGTGCTTCCCTCACTGTCCATACGATATGAAGGATTGGTAATTGTAATGCGATTAGTTATTTGCTTAACACTGGTACATATGTCTGGTTCACTGCGTTGTTAATATTTATAGATGTGGATCATAGAGTAGACAGCTGAGCGAAGGCGCCACTAAATTTTGTAAGGCGAATATATCGATGATTTTAAGCATTTAAATTAGGGTAGTACAATTTAGAAAAATACCCTAGCTAAGAATATTGAGAAACCTCAAAATAAACTGCATAAGCTCAACTTGATCTTGACTTCAGTCTACCAAAATAAACATCAAAGATTCTAATTAAACTATTTATTTAAATATTAAATATATTCTCAGACATGACGACATTAGGTCTCAAACCTAATTGAGATTATGGTATCGTATTATGGTTCTATATCATTAATACTGCTTAATTCTCTTTTTTAATATTCCTAATTAAAACCTGAATTTTCAAAGTTCTGACTAATTAACAGTTAATTACAGAACGCCTTAAATAAAACATTTCAAATAACATAACAAATAAATTTGAAGAAAATATATAGTCAATGAAGATCTACAGGGAAAATCGAAGTGAGCTCGATAACCTGCTTATGGACAAAAATATAAAGTGGTCATTACTAATTATGTAAAACGGTCTACTGCCATAAGGCCTACAGCAAATTTCAGTAAGTGCGTAGCATTTAAGTAAGTATACGTAATACAAAAAGTAAATGAATTAATTACGATAATATTAGCAAGACCTTTGCTAACCAAGATAATATCATACACGGTAATGAAGAAAGTCGATATTAATTAATTCAATAACGGTAAAATACGGTAATAGACACAATAAAAGATAATACTTAAACGATTAACAGTCATTTAACGGTAAGTTCGATAAGAAATAAGGCAAGTAATTATATGACCTACCAGTAAGGGCGTAGCATATAGGTAAATGTACGTAACACAAGAAGTAAATAAGATAATTACAGTGACATTAGCAAGACATTTACTATCTGAGATAATATCATATACGATAATGAAGAAAGTCGGTATTAATTAATCAATTAATGGTAATAAATAACGATAATAAACGATTAAAAATGCATTTAACGGTAGTTTCGAAAAATATAAGGTAAGGTATGGCAAGTAAAATAAGTAATTATAGATCCTACTTGTTTGTCATTTTCATCTGGCCACACGGAAGTGGAATTCACTGGCAGTAGTTGGTGGCTATCCCCTAACTCATACGGCTACTTGGCTGGCCCCAATTGGAGCTTTACTGCTTCCTGTGAAGCTACACGTCATGTCATGTGGGTCACAGCATGAATTCGACAAAAAGATCTTAAACTGGCAGGAATGAACCTGGAGAAACTCTGTAGGCTAACGAAAGACCGGGCGGAAGATGGACCCTTTTGAAAAGGGGAACGTCACTACATAAAATACATTTACGAGACGAGAAAATATTAATGGCAAAGAGCTTGCCAATTTATTTCATGGTAAATTAACAAGACTAGTAGACCTGATGGTGAAAATTAAAACGATAATTTTCGACTTCGAAAACTAGGTTTTTCTCCTTTTCTCAGCGTTCATCGCTCAGAAGGGAAGACCAAGTTAATTGCCAAAAGATGTATTAGACATTTGTCAAGAGATCGTATGAAAATGAGGAACGAATACGAACCCTTCGAAGCTGTATCCGTCGATACCAGTTGGGTTAGTTTTGGGTTCCAATATTCCGAAGTACGAAATAGTTAATGTTTTAAATTCAGAAAGTTCTAATGTAACGTAAAGAAAATATCAACCACATAAATCTACCAGTGAAAGGGAAAAAAACTACATTTCTGGATTTGGCAGCATTTACAACTTTATCTAATTTGAAATCACCCGTGACTAAATTCACTGTAGCGAATATTCCGCTTCACTTTTGCGCCTTATTTTTTTTAATATATAACGAGTCACAATTCAATGAACCTCGTCCTGGGAAATGATAGCATCTTTTTCGAGTAGTGTATTCCAACATATTTTCAAAATACATCAAATGCATTAGTTCTCTGCTCATCTAGAATGATGGGCGCCCAACTCGCTCTGTTCCTTTTTCTGGATGGGCCTGTTTGCTTATTAGCGATCTTTGGTTGGTAGCCCTGTACGCTGCCAGTTCCTGTTGAGTATTCTTCTTCTTGCTCATTTGGATTTTCGTTTTCCGCAATCTGTGACAATATAAAATAATTTGAGCATAGTTATACATGTAGGAGTACATAACAAACAAAACTCTGCCTGATGACGCGAGGGGTGTGATTGTGGGAGATGACACGTTCCATTAAAACCGTATTTATTGAAAACATACACAAAAAAGACCTTACTTTCGAGGAGAAAATAATTTCTAATTACAGACTGTCACGAGTTCGTGGGATAGTGGAAAATGCACTTGGAATTTTAGTTACTAGAATTGAAATATTTCGAAGCTCTATAACAACTAAATTTAAATCCACCGACAAAATAATTTTATCTGTTTGCGCCCTACATAACTGTTTAAGATGTATCGCTGTATTATCCAATAAACTACGTAGATTATGACGATGTGGATGCCGATACTTGGCGTGAAGTTAACCTGGTGTTTAATAACATTGAGCCAGCTACAGAAAATCGCTCTTCTAACAACGCGAAACACGTCAGAGATATGTGCAAAAACTATTTTTCAAAAGTGTTTTCTTTATATCGAAGGTCTACAAAGCTCTATTCTCCCCACTATGACACGATTGAAAAATAATTTCATTGCCAAATATCACCTTTTCCTAAAATTTCACGTCTTGTGGTAAATATTCCAACCTAAATCACACTTTATACTTCTTATTAATATCAGTTAAAAAATTTTTATAGGTAGCAGCTTCGTCTCAGTTCTGCACTTTTTCTTCTTCGTGGCGTTTTTATTACGTTAGAAGAATTAGTTTGTTTGTGTATCTCCACCGCTGCCTCAAATGTGTTGTTTTCTAGTTTTTGTTTGAAGGTCTTCGGTTCGGTCATTTTCTGTCCAATGTCCCGGTATTTCCCTAATTATTTTTGAATGACGCTTTTTCGTTATCCATCTTTCTCAGCGATTTTTCCAGCAGGAAGGTCTTCTTCAAATATAGTAATCAACTTTGTCGTCTCAAGTTCATTCTTTTATAGAAATTTTATAAAATATAATATAACTTTTAAATCTGGTGACACTGACAACAGTTTGCTAAAAACGAAAGTATAATTTTAAGAGGTCTAGATATACAAAACCTGAAACACATTAGAAGAAAAAGGGTCCGGGATATTTCTATTTTCTGTTTAACAGCAAGAACCGACGACTCGATAACTATGGTTATAAAATTATAAACCAATTATTGTGATTATTTTGGAAATCTTTTTTGCGTTTATCAGCAAAAACCCAAGACTCGACTCGAGAACTATCGATGATATAAAATTACAAACAAATTAATTCTGATTTTTTTTTAGGTATTTGCAATAAATTGCCTAGATTTTATGACGAGAGGATTTGCCGCCGAATAAGCACTATAGATAAGATATCAATTAAACTGTAGTGTTTATACTAACACATACGCATACCAGAAAGACCATTTTTATAAATGCGGAAAACTAGTGTATCATGAGAACCCTGCTATACTGATACTGGCTTGTTTGGGCTAGTTTCAGATTTAGGTTAGTTTTGGTTAGCACGGGTTGGCGTAAGGGGTTGCGCGAAACAACACCTCGCACTAAGTCATACCAAAGCATTATTTAAAGAAAATATTACTAATAAGATGATAATAAATTTTTAAGGAGCAATGGAAAATACCACGGAAAAAACTTTGCTTGTCAAGATTTATGCGATATAACAGACTTTTGATTTAAATATAGTTCTAAGAACAAAAATTATACAGCACTGCAAAAAGTTTTGTTGTTCCAATAATTAATTTCTTACAAATTACTGCGTATGTCGAAAGATTCCCTTTTGAAATTTACTTGGATCACTTTAAAAAAATAAAATAGAAAAACTTGAGTCTATGGATCAAACCTCGAATCGGACAGTATAACTGAGTCAGCATTTATCAAAATTTAGGTGATTATAGGACGTACTAATTATTACATGAATAAATTTCATTTTGACAAACACAGATTTGCGTCGCCAGTTTTATTTGTAATTTTTTTTTCTTCATATTCGAGGGATTTGTAACTATAAATAAATAAAAAAAAATCCACTAAAAGATAAATTTGCCATCTGCCGTGACAAAAATATACTTAATCATACACCTACAAAACATGAATACGTAATAGCGGTACCAAAACGCATTTAAATATTTGGCGTATTAGGTGCGTAGCAAGCTATGTGATTCACATGGGTTTTTATTGCACCAAATTTTTCTGAAATGTGAAATGCGACGTTGTACGACCGAACCGTTCGGTTGAGACAATGAGAGGCTGTGTATTTCACATATAAACGGTTTTTGGAACAAATCAGTATTATTTTTCTTTATTTAGAAGGATGTTGTACCGATTCTGGCAACGATCAATAGACCTGATTTTTCAAGTAGGTTAATGTTAAAACCCCCAATTTTGCGTCCAGATATCGAAACCTCATTAGATACAATTTACTTCGATAATTTTCACGCCAGTTTTCTTTATAATAGTACGTTGATAATAAAAATATTATAATTTTTAACTATTTTTAACTTGACGTGCCACTACCAAGGAGAAAAATCTGAAAGCGGGGTATAATTGTCAAAATCAAAACATCATCAGTCGATTTTGGTGTTCAGATGTCATTGTCATTAGCTGAAAATATTTTTATCTCGATACTTAGTGGTATTGTTGTCAACGGAGCAGAGTCAAGGTCACCGAAATCGGGTACACCAACATGAAAGGTGCCTCGCCTCTCCTTTTAGTTTTTTTCTCTCTCTGCCATTTATAATTTATTATTTTTAAATTCGATATCCTGGTTGAGGTAGAGCTGATTGTTACGCCACTGACGACTACTCCATATTCTAGGTCAGGCAATGGATAATGCGCGTAGACTGATAATCTAATACTTCTATTTTTTTAAATACTAAAATTATATTTATTATTTATTCAAAATGAATATTTCACATATTAAAAACTCTTTATCTCTTTATTAACTAAGCACACTCAAATAATAAAAACTAATTAATTACATACTCACATTTTTAATATTATCTACCATCTTCTTGCTATGTCAAGTGCAGTGAAATTAACAAATCGTTAGTAAGTAATATCGGCAAATGTCGATGGGTTTCCGATCGTTGGGTATTGCCAATTCCCGATCACGGGGTATTAGGAGAGCAGAACGGCGTACGACGAACCGATATTCCGGGATATTTTCCAGGAAAACGCTGGAAAGCGGGACCTGGATCGGCGATGGCTCGGGACTAACGAGACGCGTCTGGAGATAGCTACATTAATGGATTATTGGTTAATATCATTGTATTTTATGCATAAAATAAATTTATACGCGGATGCATTCATTACTAGGTGTTATCGCACTAGTCATAGAATGCAAAATATGTCGCTTTATATATATATATATATATATACACTGGGGGAAGTAATCCTAAATTGTCACTTAAACAGTCTACATTACTAAATGTCCAGATACGTTTATTTTCGAAAATAATAACAATTTAAAAGTAATTAGCACCAACAGCTCCTATATATTACAGTCTTACTCTTTGGCAAATTCGCCAATTAAGTGAATGTCAGTGTTGATATTATATTAATGATGTTTTGTTTGGCTCGATCAGTTATGTATGTTTTATTCATTTTAATTTAGAAATGTTTCCTGATGTTTATAAAATCCTCATTGCTATAATTGCTTCTGAATATAAAGTAGTTGTTATTTTCGCACAAATAATTTTTAAAAAATTAAAGATTTTATAAACGCATACCAAAGATTTTTATCCTAGTTTTAACGTATCTAAATCCAAAACTAAAAAGATTTTTTAAAGTAGTTTTAGAAATATTAAGCCACATTTCATGACCTATCGACTACCGGGTGTTTTTAATATTATGCATATTTTGTATGTCCAGGGTAATAAACAAATACTCCCAAATTGTATAACCTTTAATTTTTCCTGAAAACTTACAAACATTTGCTTTCTTTTTTGTTTTTTACATTTGAATTCTTAGTCAAAATGTAAAAGACGAATTCGGCGTTTTATTAATACTCTCAAATTTGTCCGAAATATGATTTTTGTAAGATTAAAGGTGACCTTCTCATTCATTTAATTGGAACTTTTAAGCGAGTAAGGTGGGGCAAGAAACCGATGTTTGTTCATTTATTTTAATAGTGTTCAATTAATCATAATACGGATTCAGTTTTTTGCAAGCATCTCACTTAAAGTATCCTTAAATCAATTATATAGAGCAGTATAAAGCATTAAACACAATTACGATAAAATTATTTTTTTTATCAAATGCAAAAAAGAACTTTTGCTCCAATAGTGGGGCAAAAGTCCTAAAAGTAAGAAGCAAAAATCCTTGTAGCAATATAACAATTAAGTTTGCTGTTGTTTTTCGTTTGTCAACCAATGAATAATAAAAGAAAACGACGTTATAGTAACTCAAACTTTTTTCTTTATGGACAAAGTGTTAATAAAATGAAAAAATAAGGTCTTTAAGTAAATCTAATAAGAGTCACACAGGAAAATTCCTGCAACATCGGAAGTGCAGGCTTCATGCAATGAAATCATTGAATCCAGTTTTCGTCTAGTGATACAAAGAAAAAAGCATTGCATCTTGCGATACTTGGACAATATATTTTGGCAGTTTGGGCATCCCATCCAAGTTTTTTTTCTCATTAGAGAAAAACATTTGATTTTTTTCTGCTTCTTCAATTTCTTGTTTGTTTGGGGTCGAAGTTAAAATTTTTTATTCGCTTACGACATTTTTAATGCACAATATTAAGTGGGAAAACGTGAAAGGTTGAATCAAATTAATCAGTGGTTCATTATTTTCATCAGGAGATGAAGAGTCATTGACGAGGCTTCATGTAGATTGAGCTGTTGAACATACACTCGAAGTCAACGGTTGGTTGGGAGAAATAGAAACGGAGGGATTGAACTCTTGAGCAGACGTGGTTGATAACCCTTCTTGATTCTTTTTAGTTCAAATTCGTCGAATCCAAAACTTTCAGCGATTCTTTTTCATGAATCACCAGCAGTCATTCTTGTCCGGGTTACATCAACCATCTCCTTAATGACCGGTTTCCAAGTAGTTTTTTGATTACACGTTCTAAAAAAATTAAAATGTGTGAAAAATATGTAAAACAAAAGATGGGGCAAATGCCCTATCATGTAGGGTAAAAGTCCCACATAGGACTTTTACCCCATCCTTGTGTTCGGACTTTTATCTCAAACGTGCATTGCATCTTGGATGTTAAGAAATATCTAGCCGCTTATTTAGGAACATAGTCTTAAATTAAAAAATTTATTGCATCATGCAGAAAACGACTGCATATCGGTTTTTATAATACTATATCATTATTACTTATTACTTATTGCTTATTACTTACTATTATAGCTATGTAAAATAGCAAATCAATAAAAAAAGTTACATACTTCATATTTTTGCTTGAGTGAATTGTAACATTAGACATATACACGGTGGGCCAAAAAAAGTGACCACATTTTTCTTTTGTGAATAACTTTTTTATTTATTATTACAATTTGCTCAAATTTTGAGGAATTATTCACAGATATACAGGTTCTTAAAAGATTGCATCCAAATTAACGAAATTAAATTGGAGTATTGTACAGGGCAATTTGAAAGAAGACGTTTTTTCAAACGCTTTGCAGAAATTTTTTTTTTCTTTTTGAGGTATTTAGTACTCCGGTTCTAAAGCCTCCAAATTTCCTTGTAAATATTCTCTTTTGACATTTTTCAATATTTCGTACGGTTTAGTTTTTATAGCCAATTTTGTGATCAAATGTATCTACGCAGTTTCTAACTGAATATCACAATTTATTTTATTAGTTGGCCATGAAAACAATTTTATAAAAAAAAGAACTTAATTTGGTTAACAAAATATATTTAACATTAAATTTGCCAAAAACGTTAAAACAATTATTAACATCAGAAAAATATCTTACTGGTAGGTAATAATTTAACAAAAAAAGTCATTTGAAAAATTGTTCAATATATCCTCCGTTTAGTTCAATGCATTTCTTTAATCGTCTTTTCCATTGATTAATTGCACCAATGATTGTATTTTGATCAAAATATTGCCAACAACGTACAATTTCAGCTTGCAAATCATCGATGGTATTTAAGTTTCTATTTTTGTGCACTGCTGCTTCCAAATTTCCCCATATTGCGTAATTGACAGGATTGAGGTCCGGACTGTTCTCTGGAGGCATAAATTTGGGACACCGTTGTCTTAAAAAAATGTATGGTATATTGTGATCGATGTGCAGGAGCGCCATCTTGCATGAAAACATAATAATCTTGAAATATTTCCAATTCACGTAGCATGATTTCAAGAACATCGTGGCAGTATACTCTAGAATCAATTTTCGCACCCGAATTTACGAAAATTACACTTGTTTTGCCTAGTTTAGAGATACCAAGAGAAACTATGACGCCCGGAACAAAGTATCCTTGTTAGAAAGCCCCCATTTATAATATGGGCTTTCTATAGGGCGAGACCAATCGGGATAAAAACTTCGTAACGGTACGTCGGATCGCTCTGAAACTTATACCTATCGATTTGTAATCGAAAAAAAAAATTTTGATTTTTTGTCTGTATGTGTGTATGTATGTATGTGATGAAATCGATTACAGGTCGCAATTTTGAAGATAGCAACTTGAAATTTGGCATAGAGGTAGAGGTTCACAAACCCTCGGAACCTATTGATTTTGGTTACGATCGGTTAATATACAGGGTGTGAAAACCGTTTTTTGCATTTTTGTCCGTGTAAACAAGGACCAACTTTTCTTTTTTTTTATGTCAAATGAAAGTATTCTGTAAGACACGTGTTTTAGTTCCTTTGCACTTTTGCTCTAATTGTTGCCGTTTTTTACTTATGAAGGATTTTTGTCAATTAAACTACCACATTTAACATAACTATTTTGATTATTTTTCGAGTGCAGGTTCGAATCCTATCGCGGAAAAATTTTTTTTTAATGAAAAAATTGTGGGTTTTTTCTTCGAATAATTATTTATTATTTAAGATGCCCATATACTACAGGGGTGAATACAAAAAATAGTTATTGATGTGTAAACATCTTACGCGGCGCTATGAGGGTAAATCTCGGCAAATGGGACGGAAATGCGCAAACCAATTGTAGCCGCTAGGGCGGTATTATATACAATTTTGCCATTTAAAATCATTTTAAACGGATATTAGACGATAAAAAAGCATATTTTAAGTTAAACGAACCGTCAAGGTACTATTTTTTAATTATTATATTCGCAGTGTATTTGGATCCATAGCACAGCTTATTTTTAATGGACGGTTGAATTTAAAATGAATTTTCGCTTCAAAATCCACGACAAATTCGTCCGAAGCGACGGCTATCGGTCTAAAAAAGTCAGAATTTTCGGATTTTTATACAATTTTGCCATTTAAAATCATTTTTAAATGGATTTTAGACGATAAAAAGCATATTATTATTTGAAATTTAGCGAACTGTCAAAAGTATTATTCAGATGCCCAGACGTTTAAAACAATATTGTCATAGCCCTCTTCTAAAATTTGCAATAGTTGGTTATTGACTTTTCCAAATCAAAGGATGTCTGCCAGGTAAATAAGCTGTGTCCATATGTTGATGTTATTCATGGTGGCATTAAGTTTTCGTGTTGAATTTGTGCATTGAATTAATCCACTCCGAGGCTGCTAATAAGTATTATTAAAGAATCCTAATATTACAAATGCGAATGTGTTTGTTTTTATTCTATGAACAAGCTAAAATGTATGGGTAACAGCCATAGCACGTTGAATACTTGAAACTACCACTTCTCGTCCGCTCACTGAAGTTAAGCAACGTCGGGCGTGGTTAGTACTTAGATGGGTGACCGCTTGGGAACACAACGTGCTGTTGTAATTTTTTTACAACCGATGTCGTTATAGGATACTAGCAGACTCGCTCAATTTATTTTATTTAAGATGCCCATATACTACAGGGTTGAATAAAAAAATTAGATATTCTTGAAAAATTGGTTGTTATGGCAACTAAGAAAAAAAAATTAAATTTATATATTTATTTTAATAATTATACGATTTGAAGACTTGATCTTTGGTATGTGGGTATGGTTGATGAAGATTTGTGCTGACTAGAATTGGTTACAATGGCAACCGAAAAATAATATAGCCTAAATTTCTTAAGGATTAATATCAGAAAGAAATGTGTTATACAGGGTCTGCCTAGATTTGGTTACCAAATGGGAAACTTTTTTATTTTTGATTTTATGCTTGGAAAAAAGCTAATTTTAACAATTCTAAATTAAAGATAAGTTATACAGGGTACTTAAAAAATACAAAAATTAAGGTTATAAAAACAAAATTTTTGGAATATCGGAAAACCTTCTGCAGAAAAAATAAAGCTCCTATTAAGGCCAAAAGAAAAGTCAAATTAAAAAAAAATAACAATTGACGTTGACAAGTCGGTTACCATGGTAACCAATTAGAAAATTATCACGGTAAAATTAGACTAGCGATTGGTAACTCTAATTATAAGGGCTTTCTAATTATAGGCCACGGTACGGATGGGAGCGTGGCAATAATCTGTGACCGAAGGTCACACAAACGAGGCCCGAAGGGCCTCGCGCGTGCCGCAGGCACGAGTGGCCACGCCACTTGTTAGAAAGCCCTTATCTATAATATAGGGCTTTCTATAGGGCGCGACCAATCGGGATAAAAACTTCGTAACGGTACGTCGGATCGCTCTGGGACTTATACCTATCGATTTGTAATCGAAAAAAAAAATTTTGATTTTTTGTCTGTATGTGTGTATGTGTGTATGTGTGTATGTATGTGATGAGATCGACTACAGGTCGCAATTTTGAAGATAGCGACTTGAAATTTGGCATAGAGGTAGAGGTCCACAAACCCTCGGAACCTATTGATTTTGGTTACGATCGGTTAATATACAGGGTGTGAAA
>MU182050.1:408255-419351 GCA_016904865.1 Pissodes strobi
AGGGTGTGAAAACAGGACAAGTTACCGTTTTTTGGCATTTTTGCCCGTGTATCAAGGACCAACTTTTCTTTTTTTTATGTCAAATGAAAGTATTCGGTAAGATACGTATTTCTGTTCCTTTGCTCTTTTTCTCTAATTGTTATACAGGGTGTGAAAACAGGAAAAGTTATCGTTTTTGGCATTTACAGGTCCCAAGTTTTCAGATAGCGACTTGGAATTTGGCATAGAGGTAGAGGTCCACAAACCCTTGGAACCTATCGATTTTGATTACGATCGGTTAATATACAGGGTGTGAAAACAGGACAAGTCACCGTTTTTTGCCATTTTTGTCCGTGTAAACAAGGATAATATTCTTTTTTTATGTCAAATGAAAGTATTCGGTAAGAGACGTATTTTTGTTCCTTCGCTCTTTTGCTCTAATTGTTATACAGGGTGTGAAAACAGGACAAGTTACCGTCTTTTGGCATTTACAGGTCGCAATTTTGAAGATAGCGACTTGAAATTATGCATAGTTAGAGGTCCACAAACCCTCGGAGCGTATTGATTTTGGTTACGATCGGTTAATATACAGGGTGTGAAAACAGGAAAAGTTACCGTTTTTTGGCATTTACAGGTCGCAATTTTGAAGATAGCGACTTGAAATTTGGCATAGATGTAGAGGTCCACAAGCCCTCGAACCCTATTGATTTTGGCTACGAACGGTTAATATACAGGGTGTGAAAATAGGAAAAGTTACCGTTTTTTGGCATTTACAGTTCGTAATTTTGAAGATAGCGACTTGACATTTGGCACAGAAGTAGAGGTCCACAAGCCTTCGAAGGCTATTGATTTTTGTTACGATCGGTTAATATACAGGGTGTGAAAACAGGACAAGTTACCGTTTTTTTGGCATTTGCAGGTCGCAATATTGAAGATAGCGACTTGAAATTTGGCATAGAGGTAGAGGTCCACAAACCCTCGAAGCCTATTGATTTTGGTTACGATCTGTTAATATACAGGGTGTGAAAACAGGACAAGTTAAAGTTTTTTGGCATTTTTTACGTGTAAACAAAACCAACTTTTCTCTTTTTCGATGTCAATTTATAAGTCGAGGTGAAAGTATGTTAGAATTTTTTGTTGACAACATGGTTACCATAGCAAACAATTAATAATAAGTATATTACTAATAAAAGAAAAGATATAGAATGGTACTTAGGAATGTTTATGAAGCCTAATTTGACACTAAAAAATTGATTGCTATGGTAACTAAAAAAAAGCAAAAAATCGTCATAATTCGTCAATCGTACGACTTAGAGATTTGATATTTGGTATTTAGGTAAAGATTTTAAAAAAATTAAGGATTGACGTTGACAAGTCGGTTACCATCGCAACCAATTAATAATATTTATATCACTAATAAAAGATATACTGTGGTACTTAGGATTGTTTATGAAGCCTAATTTGATACTAAAAAATTGGTTGCTATGGTAACCAAAAAACGTAAAAAATCGTCATTATTCGTCAATCGTACGACTTAGAGATTTGATATATGGTATTTAGGTAAAGATTAAAAAACAATTAACAATTGACGTTGACAAGTCGGTTACCATGGCAACCAATTAATAATATGTATATCATTAATTAAATATATAGTATGGTACTTAGGATTGTTTATGAAGCATAATTTCTTACTAAAAAATTGGTTGGTATGGTAACCAAAAAAAAAGTAAAAAATCGTCATAATTCGTCAATCGTACGACTTATAGATTTGATAGTTGGTATTTAGGTAAAGATAAAAAAATTAACGATTGACGTTGACAAGTCGGTTACCATGGCAACCAATTAAAAATTTATCACGGTAAAATTAGACTAGCGATTGGTAAAGCTATTAATAAGGGCTTTCTAATTATAGGCCACGGTACGGATAGGAGCGTGGCAATTATGTGTGACCGAAGGTCACACAAACGAGGCCCGAAGGGCCTCGCGCGTGCCGCAGGCACGAGTGGCCACGCCACTTGTTCAATAAGTAGCCTATCTGCACTAATATTTTCTTTTTTTGGAACATTGTCATACAGTCTGTTATTTTGGGAATTTTTCGGTGGTCGCAGGTAAAACATTTTCTCGTCTGTAAACCAGATAGTACTGACACTATCATTCCTTCTAAATTTTCTCAGCAAGCCTGTACAGGATTATTCATTATAAATGGACACCCCCCTTAACTTGGTTATTTTTAAAGATAGAGGGATAATTTTTTTATCGACTTGTAGGTAATCATCTTAATTTTGTTATTAGTTATGAAAATATTATACAGGGTGTCCCATTAGCAAACGCCAATATAAAGTTATATTTTTTTAAATAGAACTCCCTGTATATTATTGCATTTTTGGATTCTACTTAAAATTCTAAGCATATTTTATGTATGATGTTACATCTCTAGAGCTAGTAGTTTAACAGCTATAAAGAGTTGAAAATCGGTACTTTGGCTAATTTTCACCTTGGTAGCAAGAAGATCATTAGAGATGGAGTAAAATGAACTTCACATTCCTATCTTAAGTTTTCAAGTGCTATCTGATGGGGCTAACTGGCAGGCGGTACCATGGGTACCAAATCTGGTACCTCCGTAGGTACCATCAGTTAGCACCATCAGATAGCTCTCGGAAAGTTAAGACAGGAATGTGAAGTTAATTTTACTCCATCTCCGATGATATTCTTGCTACCAAAGTGAAAAGGAGCCAAAGTACCGATTTTCAACTGGTTATTGCTGTGAAACTACTAACTCTAGAGGTATAACATTATACATAAAATATGTTTAGAATATTAAGTAGAATCCAAAAATGCAATAATATACAGGGTGTTCCATTTAAAAAAATTTAATTTTATATTGGCATATGCTTATGGGCGACCCTGTATAATATTTTCATTACAAATAAAAAAATTAAGATGATTACCTACAAGTTGATAAAAAAATTATTTCTCTATCTTTAAAAATAACCAAGTTAAGGGAGGTGTCCATTTATAATGAATAACCCTGTACATCTATCTAATCTTGATCTTTTTGATGTTTCCGATATTTTGTGTACATACCTTTTTTTAAATATTTTTAAGTGAAGATCTTTCTTAATAATCCGTCTTACTGAAGATCTTTTTATGCCATGTATTTTTTCAATCATTCTGGGCTAGCCCCAGACTTTTACTACTTCCCGGTAAGTTAACTGGGCTTTTGATATTTTTTCTTACAATTTCAATATTCCATTGTGTCCTTACACTGCGTGGTCTTCAACTCCCTTGCCTTTTTTCAAAGTTTCCGATATTTTCTCTCATTTTTTTCAATAGTCTTGACACACTACTTATTTTCGAATTTCTGTTGGGAAATTCCCTTACTAATTTTCTTGCACCATAGTTTTTCTCTTGCCATAGCTCTTTAATCAAAATTTTATCGTTTTTCGTGAGCATTTTACTGAACAGATAACTTTTTGTCAACTGTCAAGTTGACATTGATAGAAACCATTAATTATTGACAACAAAAAATTGTTTTCATAGCCAACTAATAAAATAAATTGTAATAATTAGCTAGAAACTGCGTAGATACATTTGTTACAAAATTGTCTATAAAAACTCAGCCGTGCGAAATATTGAAAAATGACAAAACAGATTATTTATAGGGAAAATATGAAGCTTTAGAACCAAAGTACTAAATATCTGAAAAAGAAAAAAAATAATTTTTGCAAAGCGTTTGAAAAAACGTGTTCTTTTAAATTGCCCTGTACAATGCCGCAATTTAATTTACTTAAATTTGGACCAATCTTTTAAGAGTCTGTATATCTGTGAATAATTCCTCCATATTTCAAGAAATAATAATAGTAAATCAAAAAGTTATTCGAAAAAGAAAAATGTGGTCACCGTGTAGACCGACTCATGCGCTTGTGGTGTCATCTCCATCTAAACTGACCAAATACCCGCAAAGTGGACTTTTATCCATGGAACTTTTACGCTACCTTACTCTCCCCTAAATGGAGTAATATCTCCTTCGCAAACACAACTTTATACTATTCAATAAAAAATTAAAATCCACTATATACACAATGCTTAAAAAATTACAAAATGTTAGTAAAACATAATGATTTTCAAACATCGGTTTTGCTATATTAACATTTTGTTATTTTTTAACCACCCTGTATATTGTGTTCTTTTATTTAAAAGTGTAGAGTTGTGTATGCAAACGGGGTATTAGTAAAAAAAACAATGCTTATTTAAAAGTTCCAGCCTATTGGGTAAAAAAGTCCACTATTTATTTTTAAAAGATAATTTTTCGAAGAAAGCTGAAAGTATCAAAACAACGCCGAATTATTTTAACTAAGAATCATTTAAATGTAATAAGCAAAACAAATATTTCTATATTTTCGGGACAAAT
This sequence comes from Pissodes strobi, assembly GCA_016904865.1. Classification (NCBI taxonomy): domain Eukaryota; kingdom Metazoa; phylum Arthropoda; class Insecta; order Coleoptera; family Curculionidae; genus Pissodes; species Pissodes strobi. Next base: position 412,646 of record MU182050.1, read on the forward strand.
GACAAATATCTCACAGGATGTATCACGCAATTCTTCCTTTAGATCAGTTGCGTTCAAATATAAATCATTTTCTGGAGATTCGTCAGCTATATTTTTTGGTTTGAAAATGCCATTATAAAGTTGTTGCTATGGGTTTCCAGAAGCAACAATCATCCATTCTGAGAATTAAAGCTAATATCAAGACATGTTATTTTAAATAAATATTCTCCTTTGTTGAGAGAGCTTCGTAATCAAATTGACGCTTCTTCTTTCCAGCTCTAACATCAGTTTCGGTTCGAATTTCCGTGTTGCTTTCAAGGTCTTCTGCAATCTCAATAGCAGCAATTTTCATTTTTTCATATCCATGTTTCTAATGAAAACCTCAAGTAATCTGACAAATTTATAGTTAGAGATTGCAATAGCTTCAAGATTACATTTATGACAAAAAAAATCATACCAGAGAATAATTACACCGCAAAAATTTTACAGTTTTAATTTTCTTCTCTTAATTTATTTCTGCATCCTCATTACTAGTGGTTTATATCATTTCGAATAGATTCTTAATGGTTTCAGAGTTAATTTTGAAATATATTTCGTCAGCACCAACCAAGGTCTTATGAAAACGAAAATAATTTGTAACATTTTTGTATAAACTAAAAAAGTTATTGCTTCTGTAGAAAAAGACGTTGAATTATCATAACAATATTCAAATATTGGCAGGCAATATTATAATTCGCTTGCAGCCACCCTTTGGTGCCGCCTGATGCGGCCACCTCTCCTCTTCATAATAATTTACGACCCTGCAACTGACTTCTATGCAGTAAATTCATGGAATTTGACTCGGTCCTTAGACGCCTTCCTTGTCTAAGGGTTCGTCAGTATAATAACTTAGACGTGGCGTTGCAGAAGAGCTGAAATAAGGTCGGAATTCTGCTATTCCTGGAAATTATCACGTCTTCCTAATATACTCTTCTTCTTCTACAAGACACTTTGTAATAACATAAGATGTAAGAAGGCGTTACCAGAGATTTTGTTTTCTCAAGCCCGAGGAATCGTTAACGACCCATTCATATATGACGCAAAAATAATCATCACTGATAATTTTTGGCTTTACAAGAATTTTTTTTATTTATTTATTCAGATAGGAAATCCTAATATAAGAAACGATATACCTCACATAATAGATAGCACTAAGTAAAAATTGACATTAAAAAAAATTACTCTACAAATATCCAACTTATCACAGGTAGCATAAAAATTTAAAATAACCATCGAGATTAAATATACACAAATACTTAATTAAAGGTTAGGTTTAACTATTTGACAAAAAACAATTTAACAAAAAACAATTGTAGGTCCAATTAGATCATAGAAAGGTAATAAGGCATTTTTAAAAACTAACAATATGTTTTTTCAATAGTTTTTTAAAAATTGCCACTGTTGTAGCATTTTTAATATTATTAGGAACTTTATTATATCAAAGAATATTCTACTAGCATATAATATTCTTTGATTATATTCATTTAGACCCTTATAAAATAAAGACTTCATTGTCGATGAGTAGTGTGTTCTGTTTATTTGGTAATTGTTGCGTTGTCTAGTAAAATAACTATGAATATCACTTCTTAATGAAGTAAACTCTATAAATATTCTGGTAACAAACCTTTTCTCAATTAGAAATAAGGATCATTGTTAAAAAACACAATCGCTGCTCCACTGTATATCTACTGCTTTCGCATGCCCCTATTAAATAATATCTGAAGAGATTTTATATGTTTTTTTGCCATTAAATAAAGCATACTAGCACAATAATCAAAGTGCGGTTGAATTATGCTTTGAAATAATGTGATTCTTGCAGAGAGTGTCAGAAACTTCACTGCTATTGCAAAAAAATAGGGTTTATTACTTTTACTTAGTTTTGGTTTTGTACTTATTATCATTGCCTTTGCTTTTTCGACATTCAATTTTAATTTGTTTATCTTTAGGAACTCGTCGAACTTTAAAATTAGTAGTTTGGTAATAATTTTTGTTATAATTTCTTTTATAGTTTACCACCACATGAAAATAGGGTGTCATCAGCAAACAAGTTTAGAAATTCTATTCCTTCAATAAAATTCGTATCATTGATAAGATAGAGAATAAAAAGTAATGGTCCCAAAATATTTCCCTGTGAAATTCCGTAGTTATTTTGTCTTTTCTCTGAGTCTGTATGTACCAATCTTGTGTACTGTGACCTATGCCCCATCAAATATTCGACAAACCAATTCGATGCTCCATCGCTTATTCTATAACATTGTAATTTTTTCAATAAAATTTCACAGTCTATTGTTTCAAAAGCTCTCTGGAAATCAAAGAATATGGCAACAACATATTTTCCATGATACACTTGTGTTCTGAAATTGGACAAAGTTAGCTGTAGAGCAGTCTCACATGGATAACTTTTTCTAAATCCTGACTGATTTCCTAAAAACAATTTATTGTTATTAAAATATTCCAGCATTAATTTGATCAAAAACTGCTCTCTCTATCACTTTCTCTAGGCATGGTAGAGCATTGATTGGCCTAAATTTAGAAACATGATTTGCGTTTGTTGTTTCTGGAATTGGTGTTACTTTGCTAGTTTTAACTCAATGGGGAAGGACCCGCTGTGCAAAGATATATTCACAAAATGCAGCAAAAGATGTCCAATACTTCTTTAAAAATTGTGAATTAAGGTATTCCCAACAATATTTTTTTTAGCTTACTTCTTTTCATAATTTTTAATAATGCTTGAAAAGAAATGTTTTTTTATGGCAGTGGCACACACACTAAAGGGAGATCCTATGGCGCTCGACGAGCGGTGTGTGTGCGAAGATGTTGATTGACACGGTTCTTGAACAGTTGTAGGTTGTAATTAGTGGGAAACAGATGTCCTGGAAGTAAGTTCCACAGTGATGCAGTGCGCCAGACAAAGGAGTTCTTGTAAAGCGATGTTCTAGGTGTTTCTAGTTGTACGACGAACTGGTGCGCTCCTGCCGTCTGTCGTGACTGCCTGACAGGAGTTGCCAGGGGCGGGATGATGCGGGCCAAATCCTGGGAACATCTGCTGTGAAAGTATCTGTAAAACAGAGACATCTCGGCCACATGTCTGCGGTGTTCCAGACTATCCAGATTCCGGGTCAACTCCGGGACGCCGACGAGACGCACAGCTCTCTTCTGAATGGAATCCAGCAGCTTTAGGGTGTGCTTTGGTGCGGCACCCCAGGTATGTGAGCAATATTCTAAGCACGGTCTTATTTGCGCTTTGTACAGCAAGAGCAACTGCTGCGGTGTATAGAGTTTTTTGTTGCGAAATAGCGCACCAAGCTTCTGGGCGGCTGATTTTGCGATGTTAGCAACATGGTCATGCCCTGACATATTGCTGTTGACCGAGACACCCAGCAGTCCGATTGACGAGGATGAAGGAATGGTCGATCCTGCCATAATGATGTCAGGGCCCGCTCTATTGGCCCTCTTGGTAAACGTTGCTGCTTGGGTCTTTGCTGCATTGAACTGGACCAAATTTCGGTCGCCCCAAGCTTGAACTTTCTCCAGATCTTCATTAATATCTGTAATCTGCTCCTGTCTGCGGTGATGAGTCTCAGTCGCTGGTAAGCGTTTTTCTTATCTAAAGTGGGAGACAAGGGTACTGTCATCTGCAAAACTGTAAACAGGATTATCCGTTTCGATCAGCAGGTCATTAATATAGACGAGGAACAGAGTTGGTGAAAGTATTGCGCCCTGAGGCACGCCCGCGTTGATGGTGAATGTGTCCGAGATGTGTCCATCGACTGCAACGTGTAGGGATCGGTTTTTAAGGAAACTGGCCAGCCAGCTGCAGAGAGAGGCTGGCAGTCCGAAGGACAGCAGTTTGTTGAGCAGTCCGTCATGCCAAACTCTGTCAAATGCCTTTGAAATATCCAACGCAATCGCTCGAGACTCTCCGTAGTTTTCAATTGCCCTACTCCATATATGAGTGACATAGGCCAATATATCTCCTGTCGATCTCTCTTTGCGAAATCCGTATTGATTATCGCTGATTATTCTGTTGTTCTCGAGGTACTTGAGTAGTTGCTGGTTGACTACACTTTCCATGACTTTGGAGATTATTGGAAGCAAGGCAATTGGGCGATAGTTTGATGGTGTGGTTTTCTTGCCTTTTTTTGGAACAGGTTGCACTCGAGCGACTTTCCAAGAGGATGGGTAAATCCCTTTTCCGTAAGAAAGAGAATAAAGCCTGAAAAAAAAACGGGTGTTAGTTCGTTGGCGCAGTTCTTTAGCACGATGGCAGGTATTCCGTCCGGTCCTGATGCCTTTTGCGTATCTAGTTCTTTAAGGATTTTGCGAATATCACGGTGAGAAAACTTGACTTCTGCCATGGTAGTGTTGATGTTCGATATGGTGGGGAGAGTCTTGCCTTGGGGGACGTCTAAGGTAGAGTGCGATGAAAACATTTTAGCGAGCATGTTTGCTTTTTCCTTGGCTGTAGTTGCCGTGATGCCACGTTCGTCCGTCAAAGGAGGGAGAGACGTTTTTGTAAAGTTGTTACTTACTGCCTTTGCTACCGACCAGAAGTTCCTGGAACCATTGGGACATTGCAAAGGTTTATTCCTGATCCTTTGATTGTGTTTGTCCTTAGTTTCGTCGATCACACGTTTGCATTCATTTCTCGCTTCGACAAAATAATTGCGATTTTCAGCGGTCTGGTTTTGCTGCCAGTACTTGTAGGTTTGCTGTTTCCTACCTACAGCTCTTTCACATCTTCTGTCGAACCAGGGCTTTCCTTTTGATGGGCACTTGATGGAATTTGGGATGTATGCTTCCATTCCTGAGGAGATTACTTGCGTGATCTCTTCGCAACAGACTGACGGGTCGTCAGTGCCAAAGCAGACGTCGAGCTAAGGAAAATCTAGGTAGAACTCCCTTAGATCGTCCCAGTTTGCAGAATTGTAATGCCAGATTTTGCGAGGCAATGGTGGGTCCTTCTGTATGAGTGGCAATTCACACACCGTTGTAATAAGTTTGTGGTCGGAAGTACCTAATGGCGGACCAACTGTAATTTTGTTCTAGTCAGGATTGGTGGTTAGAAAAAGATCCAGGAGGGCGGCGAATTCGCCCCTCTCTGAGATGCGGGTTGGTTCGTCTACAAGTTGAGTGAGCCCGCAGCTGATGGCGAATGCTTCAGCTTCTCTACCTTCGTTGTCGGTCTTGTTGTGATGTTTGAGCCAGTTTGTGTTGTGGGCATTGAAGTCTCCCAGAACGATTATTTCTGAACTGGGGTGATCGACCTGTATTGAGTCAAAAGTGGTAGCCAGTATTGAGAAAAAGCTTTGGTAGGCTCTATCGCTCGGAGGGCGATAGAGACAACATATAAACTTGGTTAATCCCTTGGCGGTGAACTTGAGCCACATGACGTCAAGGTTGTTCGGTTCGAGTGTTTCCTCGCGGTGACATGAAAGGTCGCCTCGTACAAAAAGGCATATTCCGAACTTATGTCTAAATCGGGTATGTAAGTCGTAACCAGGATAGGGGTAGTTCACTGTTGTTGTTGTAGAACATACTGGTTTCTGTAAGGGCTAGTATGTGTGGTCTATTTGCTTGTAGATGTTGGTGTACCAAATTTATGTTTGTATTTAGGCCTCTTATGTTGCAGAAATCTATTCTAAATTGGTTCGGTATCTTTGCTATCTGTGAAATGCGGAATGAAGGGCTCCCAGGGCCACCCAGCGCCCGGAGATTCGAATGGCCGGGGAGTTTACTTCCGGAATATTTTGATCCTGGAAGCACCATCATGTCCATATATTCCTACTGTGGATGCCGGCAACACCAGCGCGGAAGCGGAACGTGATTTGGGAAAACCACTTAGCGCCTCCTAGTTCTGGTGGGGTGGTCTTTCACCGGACGCTGCGAGTAGGCGTATGCATCTACCACCTGGGGCCGCTTCCACTGGAAGCATCGGCCTCAGACTCATTGCTCTGGTGGTCCCTAGTCTGACAGGGGTAAAAATGGGGTTTGTTGGATCACTCCCCAGTGATCAGCTCCAGACTTTGTACTCTAGTGTTCTCCAGCCTGGAGGAGGACGATGGGATTTGATGGGCCACATCCCGTGGCAACTTGGAATGGCGGGGGCGTCACTCCCCGTAATCAAACTGCTCTCACCAGTTTGACGTTCTTTTCAATCATACATGCAGCCCCTCTTGTCACAAACTGTCATTGATGAGCTCCAGACTTTGCACTTCGGTGTTCTCCAGCCTGGGGGAGGACGATGGTCTTAAAATTACTCAATGGTTCCTTTATCAAGAACTTATTTTGGCATTTCCATTCATTAGGAGGATCTATACTATCTACAATGATTTCAATACTGCTCGCAAAATAATCATTGAACATAGAAGCAGTTTCTTTTTGAGCCTTTGCCTTGCCTTTATTACTTCGCCATTTTCGCTTGGGCTGCAAACATTTATATCATCTGTCTACTATTATGTCGATATTCTTTAATCTTCGTTTCATAAAAATGATACTTTTTCTGCTTTAAAAGATTTACAAAACTATTTCTGGTTTGTTTATACTACACCAATAATAACTCGCTATTTTCAATGTTTTCAATAAAATTTTTGTAGGCAATATTTTTTTCTTTGGACTTAATTTTCAATTCAGTATCGTACCATTTTATAATAAAAGACTATTAAGATAATTCTTATGGACAAAATTC
>MU182050.1:444351-467344 GCA_016904865.1 Pissodes strobi
ATAAAATTATTGCCCACTAACTCTGCATGAGGTAAGATATCCTGCTAAAAGATGTCAATGTAGATTTGGGCTATCATCGATTGCCTCACCGGAAAAACATGTCTTTACATTCATTGAAACCTTTTCCACACCATAACCGACCCACCGTTAAAACCACCGCAATTTGTTATTAAATTTAGATTAAACCTTTCACCAGTCCTTATTTACATTATTTTGCTACCATTCACCATGTTAAGGCAAAACTTTGACTCTTCCGTAAACAAAACATTCGACCATTCGGCAATATTTCATTATCCATAATTTTCAACAATTTTTTTTTTAGTAGCACGATGTTCCTGCAATAAGTTAGGATCTCTTGCAGGTCTCCTAGCTTTTCAATTAACTTCTTTTAGACATGTACATACCGTCTATTTACTTACTGCAACACCACGAATTTAGCGAAGATCTTGCTGAATATGTACCGCAGTACTTGATCGATTCCGTAAAATCCGCAATCTCTAGAAGCAACCATCTCAATATCTCAGCAAAAAAAGCTGTTAATCGGTCAATTTTAGAGATAAATCAATGAACAAGAAAACATAATACTCCTAAAGAAGCTTCTTTAGTATAGAGTGTAAGCACTTTCTATACCATTACCATTACCATTAGTTGAATAACTCACAGGGTGAATAAAAAATTAAGAAAAAAACATAGTTCGAGTTTTCCACTACCATCCAGGAAGCTTTAAAAAAAGTCCACTTCTTTATTTTTTTTTTTTGAAAGACAAAGTAATTACTTACCAACAAATAAAAATAAAAAAAAATGGTCCTCTGATTCAAAAATGACAAAGCTTCAAATTTGCAACCAAAATTAGGTGCGTCACTTTTTTTGGAACTGAGCATATTTTTACTTCAGTTCAGGAAATTGAAAAATGCATACCTTTATAAGCCCTCAAAATACCCCTCGATTTTTTACTCAGATATAATTGATAGATTAATCGAATACCTACTTACCTGTATGAAGATTAATTGTAATTTTCCGAGCTTGTCTTCCGATATGATTACATTGTAGTTTCTGAATCACCATACCCATCGATACGTTTTTAAAGCATAAAGTTTTTTATCCTCAACCCGAGTCTGCTATCGACGGAGCTACATATACACGGAATAGTATATTTACGTTCAAATTGAGAAGGGCAAATGCCATGTGTAAGCAGAGTTTAAGCTAATACACAATCACTGTGCAGCCGCTAACACACTGTGGATCACTTAAGTTGTGTATATGTAAATGGTATACTGTGGCTACATTGTGAGGCGGACGTTTAACCTTTGTGCATACGTGTGTACCTGAAATGTGTAAACGTAGCACATTTACATCGTAAAATTGTGCAACCCTGTGTCAGAGTACAAATAATATCGAGTAGATTCACTTAGCAAAAATCGTTTGATGTTTTTGGATCAAACGCAAAAGCCGCAGCACGGTAAAAAAATTAGTTTTTACCCTACCTGCAGCAGCGAGCAGTCTGTGAGGGGAGATTCAAAAAGTATTAGCTGATGCAAAATTATTTCCTCGGTTATTATTTGATACGCGATATTTCAAAGTGCTATTAAGGTAATTTTTAATACGTGATTCAAATGAATAAAACTATGTAATAAAGTTATATAAATTAGTAACGTATACTAAATTCAAAAACATTATAAATAAAGGTAAAATAATTTATTTGACAGTTTGTAACTTGATTCATCTATTAAAACATGTATAAAGCAGAAGGTTCAAAGTACCTGAGAAATATTGTGGGAATTTAAATATAAAAAGGACAAATTAAGCTAGTAAAGTAAATTTATAGCTTCTTAAAAGTCTAAACACTTCATTACTCGCGCTACGAGTATTTCTCTCACATTTTCTGCGAAATCGTCAGTTTTCGGAGATGGCTTTGCGAACGGAGTTGTCCTCCACTACTCTAGCTGACTTATTTGGCGTCCTCTTTAACATAGCCAATTAACCGGGTGCATTTCTCAAATGATTGGCTGCATTTGTGAGAATTTCTCTCATCGCGCTACGTCTGCCGTAGTACTTTTAACATTGAAAATGTTTCTGTTTTGCTGTTATGGGGCATCAAATTGCGAAAAAGTGCATGCTACATTTGCCACACATGATGTCATATGAGTGATGTACTACTAACCCAAACTAACCAAAAGTAATGAAAAGCACCAAAAAAACTATACTCTATTTCGAAATTATGTGAAGTAATAAATCATTTTCTGATGGCTGATACATAGGCGTACATAATTACGTACATATACGTACATATTTTAAACGTTTACCTGTCCTAATACTCGGACTTTCCCAGCATTATATTTATCACACTTAGGTTTTTTTATTACTATTGTAAACATTCAAATTTGACGATTTTTTGTATGCATACCCTAAAGTTTAAGTAATTGTAATTTTTCAGTTATATTTGTTCTTCCGAAGAAGACACAGTGTGTTTGTTTCATTTCATAGTTTCAATTAAAATGGCTAATTCAGTTTTCTCTCCAGTGAAACGAGCGAGCAAATGTCCATTTTCTGTTAACGAAAAGAATATTATTCTTAATGTATATGACGCCCTCAAACATCAAAATCCTCTGTATAGCGTTGATACTGTGGTGGAAATGTGTTCGCAAATGACGGGTGTTTCAAAAACGTCGATATATAAATTAAGGTGTGAACGAAAAAGTGGAGCTGTAAAACCACCTATACCATCTTCAGGAAGAAAGACGGTGCCTATCGATGAAGACTACAAACTTATAATTAGAAGAACAGTACATTCCTTTTATTTTAATAAGGAAATACCAACCATCGACAAAATTTTAGGAGCCTTGAAGCAAGACCAAAATATGTCTCCAACGATAAGCAGGAAGAAATTGTGGACAACTTTAAAACAAATGAATTTCAGTTGGGAAAAACAAAGCAGAAAATCGCTCCTAATCGAAAAAGATGAAATTATTTGCTGGAGGAGACATTACTTAAGACAGATAAAGCAGTTTCGAAGTGAGAATAGAAAGATTTATTATCTGGACGAAACATGGCTTAATGAAGGATATACGGTTGGGAAGATTTGGCAAGACAAAAATATTTCAAGTTTTCGTCAAGCATTCTTAGAAGGCTGGTCTACCGGACTAAAACCACCATCTGGGAAAGGAAAGCGACTGATTATTTCACACCTTGGAAGTGTTGATGGTTTTGTTAAGGGCGGTTTGTTAATGTTTGAGTCAAATCATTCTGGCGATTACCATGAAGACATGAATGGCGATGTGTTCGAAGAATATTTTGAACAAATGTTAGATCTCATTCCACCTAATTCTGTGATAGTGATGGACAATGCGAGTTATCATTCCAGAAAAGTTGACAGAATACCAACTAATTCATGGAGAAAAGCGGATATTATTCAGTGGTTTAGACAGAATAACATACCATTTGATGAAAGTATGGTGAAAAAGGAACTGTTGTCCATAGTGTCCTCAAATAAAGCTCGTTTCACCGAGTATGTGTTGACAAAATTGCACAGAAACGACATATTACTATTCTTCGTCTGCCTCCGTATCATTTCGAATTAAATCCCATTGAACTTGTTTGGGCCCAAGTAAAAAGTTATGTAGCAAGGAGAAACACGACGTTTAAAATGAAAGATGTTAAAATTATCTTTGAGGAATCTTTAAAAAAGGTCGATTTTGAAAAATGGCGTAAGTGTATTGAGCATGTTATAAAAGAAGAAGAAAAAATGTGGAAACTTGACCATTTAATTGACCTAATTGTAGAGCCTTTAATTATATCCTTGGAACATGACGAAGATTCGACGGATTTTTCTGACGACGAAAATGATATACCATAGTTCTCTACATAACTGTTTACACAAAATCGCAATTCTTAGACCTTATTATATAAATATTATATGTGATAAAATGTTACAGTAATACTAACTGTTTTTGAATATACATAAATAAGTGAATAAATAAAAGTACTTAGGTAAAACAGGTATTTTAAATTAAATACCCAACCGTACGCTACTGCAGGTAGAAAATGGCCCCTTTGCTAATAAAGCATATTGTTTGCAGCGGGATTGCCATACAAAACAGGGTGGAATGGTTAAAATATAATACAGCAGGCTATAACAGCTGTGGCTAAATATTTAGAAATCACAAAAATTTATTTGACCACTCTGTTAGCGTTTTGCATTTACAAGTAGGTTTTATTACTCCGCACCATTTCGAAATAGAGTATAAATGTATCGGAACATATTAAAAAAATGAAAGTAAGACTAAATCAAATTATCCGAACTTTTGCAGCTAACCAAAACTAACCAAATACATTAAAATTTGTTATAGCGTATTGGATCCGGTTCAAATTACTAAAACAAATTGGAACTATATGAAACTAACTGAAAGTTGAGTGAACAACTAACTAAAAGCACCAAAAACGCCTAAACCGTATCGGGCAAATTACAAATATTAAAGTAAGTTAAAATTAACTTAAATTAACCGAATTTTGGCGACTAACCAAAACTAACCGAAAACATTAAATTTGATTGTAACGTATCGGAGTCGGTTCAAGTGACTAAAATGAATTAAAACTAACTGAAACTAAAGAAATGCCTTTTTAACATTATAATATTTTTCATCATAAGTATAAAAAAAAAGGTGCGAATATGAAGACCTAAAAAATTACCCTCCACTTGTAGATAGGAAAATCTATTAATATATAACTAGCCATGACGTTGCGGTAGATAATAATTCTAACCTGTTCCGAATTGTTTTAGCCCGTTCCTTCACTTTTGCTTACTTTTAGTTAGTTTTGTTTAGCCGTTTAATTAACTTTCGGTTAGTCTCAGTTAGATCCTATTTATTTTAGTCATTTGAACCGACTCCGATACGTTATAATCAAATTTAGTGTTTTTCGTTACTTTTGGTTAGTCGCCAAACGTCTGCTCGTCTTGGTTAGTTTTAACTTACTTTAATTTTTGTAACCTATTCCGATATGTTTTAGTGCTTTCGGTTACATTTGATTAGTTTTGGTTTGTCATTCAATCAGATTTCTGTTAGTTTTAGTTGGTTTTTATATATTTTGGAATTCGGTTCAAATACGTTACGAGTGTAATTAATTTTAATGTTTTTGGTTAATTTTAGTTAGTCGCCGAAATTCGGCTAATTTAAGTGAGTTTCAACTTACTTTAATATTTTTAATCTATTTTGATTTATGGTTTCGCTTTTCTGGTTACTTTTGGTTAGTTTTGTTGTTCAATCAACATTCGGTTAATTTCAGTTAATTTAAATTTATTATAGTCATTTGAACCAGTTCCAATACGTTATTACCAATTTTACTGTTTTTGGTTAGTTAAGGTTAGTCACCAAAATTCGGTTAATTTGGGTTAATTTTATCCATTCTCCAATATTTTTTAATCTATTACGATACGTTTTAGCCGGTTTCGGTGTTTTTAATTTCTTTTGGCTAGTCATTCAATCAGCTTTCGGTTACTTTCAGTTAGCTCCCAATTTATTTTACTCATTTGAAGCGATTCCGATACATTATAACCAATTTAAATGTTTTTGGTAAAATTATGTCAGTTGCCAAAATTAGGTCAATTTGGGTTAGTTTCAACTAACTTTAATATTTTTAATCTGTTCCGATAGGTTTAAGCCCTTAGTGCTTTTGGTTACTTTGGCCAGTTTTTTATTAGTCGTACAATCAACGTTTTGTTAATTACAGTTAGTTTCAATTTATATTAGTAATTTGAACCGATTCCGTACTTTATAACCAATTTTAATGTTTTTGGTTAGTCGCCTAAATTCGGTTACTTTGGGTTAGTTTCAACTTACTTTAATATTTTTAATCTGTTCCGATACGTTTTAGCCCTTTTTGGTGCTTTTAGTTACTTTTGGTTAGTTTTTCAATCAACTTTCGATTACTTTCAGTTAGTCCAATTTATTTTAGTCATTTGAATCGGTTCCGATACGTTATAATCAAATTTAATGTTTTTGGTTAGTCATTAAAATTCCGTTCGTTTTGGTTAGTTTTAACTTAATTTAATTTTCGTAACCTGTACCGGTACGTTTAAGCCTGTATTGGTTACTTTTGGCGAGTTTGGGTTAGTCATTCAATCAACTTTCGGTGAGTTTCAGTTAATTCGAATTTATTTTAGTCATTTTAATCGATTCCGATAACTTATAAATCAAATTTAAGTTTAAGTAAATAAACTAACACGATCTCACACGCGTATGATGTCATGTGTCAAATGTAGCATGCACTTTCTCACGATTTGAGGTCCTATACCTACTAGGATAATAGAAACATTTTCAATGTTAAAATATAAGAGTTGCTTTAAAAACACAAAAGGTCATGTGAAAAATTCGCAATTATTAAAACATAAACGGATTTTTGCTCACGCTAGTGGTGACGGGCATTTAATTTTTACCGTACTTGTTTTCTTTTCTCACTATTGTCTTTATCCATATTTAGGTAAATAACAAAATTTGAATAAAGACATATTTGTAAAACCGATTATACGTGTAATTGAAAAACTGCATATTATTAAAAAATTATTATAAATCTTAACTGATAGGGTCTTTGGGGCATCTAAAAAATGAAAATCCGACACCCACTTTTGTAATACAATAATTATCCGCACAATATCTCGCCATAGTAACGATCTTAATAATTATTTAAGTCAACACCACCCAACAGTACAGAATATCAAGGCGTTTGCACACTGACCGTAAATTCTCCCTCGTAGTGTAGCCACAACTGGCCGCGAACGAGATTGATCTGGATCTGCTTTGAAGGTAAAAACTGTCGGCGAAATTGGAAATTTGTCTCGAGTGAACCTACCGTATATACTTATTTATACCGTGCCTGTGTCTGCATCTAGATACATCGTCACAATGCGAACACATCGTAATCTTGATTTGGTGTGCTGTATGGGGCAGTTGCTGGGTTTTCGTCAAAAAGCATTTGGTGCTTTTTCTCATGTTTATATCGTTACTTTCGTTAATAAATAGTATTTGGCTATAATTAAGCACTTAATAATTGTTTATATATTTCCTTAAAGAAAAATGGTGCTGAAGTGGTAAAAATACCGTAGTAGGTTTTTACAAAAAGAAAATATAACATAGTTAAATATTAAAAATTCACGACTACGTCCATGGCTTTCGTAGGCCAATAGTTTAGGAATCATTTAAAGATATTCGCAAAAAAAATCTAATTCACCAAATTCCGGATGACATTTGGATTATTCTGCAAAATTAAAAAAAAAGGATCAGCTACAATTTTGAAAAATATGTTTCCAAAATCTAGAGAGCATCCTCAGTTTTCGGAGTAATTTTTATGTGATCTATGACTCATTCAGGACCCATGTGTAGGAATGTCGCTTAACTGTCAATCTGGAATTCTAAATCTGGCTAAGTTCTGAGTTTGAATAAGAAGAATGTTTGTATTATTTATTTAAATTTACAGTTTCAGACTTGGAACTTAACCTAATTTTGATTTTAAATTAAGAGTTAAAAAGGTTTGCTTTAGTTATCGGTTATAAATTAAGAACTAAGCCTATTTTAATTTTTACACTAGACAAATGAGTGACTGTTGTTCTTAATATTCGATTGAATACTGAAAATTAAGAGTAGTGCATATCTGCAATCAACGGCTAACTGAACTTTCGCAAACATTCCTTTTGTATTGTAGGTATACAATACGTGTATTACCATTAGAAACAGAACCTTTCCATCAAAAATTCAATGCAGGAATATAACGTACGAAAACATCTAAATCAAAAGTTATACGTTACTAAAGTCATATAAAAATAAACTCCAGTTGATCGAAAAATATTTTTCGTCGGTATTATCGGGTAAATTAATTATACATCTTTTTGAAGAATATGTATCACCTCGTGTTTGAACAGCATTATCTTATTTTAATCTAGATTAATTGGTACATATATTGCCCTTGCAGAATCGTCAATCCCAATTTTGAGTGCCATTGAGACAAACCTAGTTTGCCTAAATTGCCTCTAAACCGAAAATGGCCAGTGAACCGTACGCGCTTTGCTTATTATACCAAGTTCCTTCCTGTTTGTGCTGACTAAGCCTCTATGAATATAAAAGCTATACTTTTGACAGTTAATAATGGAATACCAAACAGTGATTCTGATCCTACGAAACGCCACTGCTCATAATCTAAATTGAAAAGTGTTGAAACTTCTAATGCATATCCTAGACCAAGAACTTAATCCCCTCCATATAGTATATTATAGAGAATATAGGGTATTACGTCCAGAAAATATGTATTATATCCCCCATCGTGGATATTAAATTTTGCACGGTCAATTTTAAGCCCTTTATAAAATATTATCCACTTGAACAGTGGACTATGATGGCGAATAGAAGAACTAGATAGGTGCATCATACTTGACCTTTCACGTAGGTAATGCACATAGATAACGTATTTTATCTATGATCGTTCTATAATGCCCGCCCATTTTATTAATTTCAGTAAGTTAGTGTCATTTTTTAAAGTGAGTAGAGTCAATTATCGCGATGAGATTGGTATTGAACGATTAATTTTAAAACTACGACCCGACGGCATGAGCTAACAAGTGCAAATTCGGTGGCCTGTCCACTGTTTGGGTTAGCTTCAGTGATATTCTTGAGCCTAATTAGATTCAGTTCTCGAGATAGATTTTTAGGGGCTACGAAAAAATCAAGAAAAAAATTACGACAAAATAGATTTTGTATCGAAATTTTCAAAATTAAAAAGGGTAGTTTAGTAGGCTGCCATTGACACCAATTTTATCACTAAAACGGTAGAGTTTTATCCACAATACCGAAACAGAATTATTGCACTCGACGGGCGTTTCGCTAACCATGTTAGCATTATCAGAAGATGATTAAAACTCAGTTTGATGATGATGCTAACATGGTTAGCGAAACGCGCGTCGAGTGCAATAATTCTGTTTCGGTATTGTGGATAAAACTCCGTTTTGGTGCATTTTGCCGAAGGTTCCACACCCCAACATAACCAATTTTATTATTTTAATTTATGTATTTCCATTACATCTATACTATCCCGGTATCGGTTAGACCAAGCACTCGCTAATTACCTTGTTTTTCCGGTGAAGCAATCGATGATAGCCCAAATCTACATTGACATCTTATAACAGGATATCTTACCTCATGCAGAGTTAGTGGGCAATAATTTTATAATGCCGCAGCAATAGTGCGAAACTTCTTAGAAGCTACGGCTATCATCACATTACAGTGTCCTGCGAGAGGCCCCGATATGGAGCCTATAAAACATTTGTGGGATAAATTAGGGAAAATGGTACGTTTTCGCGGAGGCCTCCGCAAAGTCTCACAGAAATGGCAGATGCATAAGTAGGAAGGATGGAATTGTATATCAATGGAAACGATATGATGGCCAAATAGTCTTTGTAATTTTTCTCAGTTAGTCTCAAAGATCAAGATATGAAACTTGGTATATTCGGAATCAGCGATAAACGGACTATCCGAAAAATGAATCCTATACAAGGACATCTTTAAAAAAAAACAAATTTACGCTTCTCATTTGTTTTATTCGATGCCAAATTCTAAGTTTTCAGGAAAATATTTCAACATTGGTAATTTAAAGTTTTTTTTTACTCTAAAAATAAAAGCCCTGGAGGTATTCAGTCAAAGTAATCGAAATGAAAAATAAATAACTTCGAATACAGAACTGTTTCCCATTTGCATCAATAAGCGTCCTGACTTTTCACGAAGTTCCGTTACGTAGCTAGGATAGGTTAAAATTAAGAAGCTGCCATGGTAACAGATTTTCAAATATTTTCTAGGCCTCTTTCTAAATGGTTGTCAGATGGCTATTTCACATCTAAAAGATAATTTTTCGGTCCAGTACGAAACGAGCAAGGTAGTTTGTTATTTTCCGTTATCATGGCAGCCGTGCTTTCTAAACTGCATTAAAGCTCTTTCGATTAAGTATTTTACGTTCCGATATTTTGGTGTATCATTATTTTGTACGAAAATGGCATTACAGTGTATCTCGTCTAGTTGTCGTGGTAACTAAAATTGGTTTTAGCATCAGTTTATATCTATATGACCAAAGGTAACCGATATAGCGATAATTTTTTATGACAGTGGCACTCACACTAAAGGAAGATCTTGTGGCACTCGACGAACGGTGTGTGCGCGAAGATGTTAGTTGATACGGTTCATGAATAGTTGTAGGATATAGTTAGGGGGAAGCAGATGTCCTGGGAGTGAGTTCCACAGTAATGCAGTACGCCATAGAAGAAGTCCTGTAAAGCGACGTTCTAGGTGTTTCCAGTTGTACGATGAACGGGTGCGCTCTTGCCGTTTGTCGTGAGTGTCTGATAGGCGTTGCTGGGGGCAAGATGATGCGGACCAAATACTGGGAGTTAAAATATCTGTAAAACAGGGATATCTAGGCCACATGTCTAGTGTCTACGGTGATCCAGATGCCGGGTCAACTCCGGGTCGCCGACGAGACGCACAGCTCTCTTCTGAATGTAAGCAGCTTTAGGGTATGTTTAGGTGCGGCATCCCATATTTGTGAGCAATATTCTAAGCACGGTCTTATTTGCTCTTGGTAGAGCAAGAGCAGCTGCTGCGGTGTATACGGTTTTTTTATGCTAAATAGCGCAGCAAGCTTCTGCGAGGCTGATTTTGCGATGTTAGCAAAGTGGTCATGCCAGGACAAAGTCCTGTTAACCGAGGCATCCAGTAGTCCGATTGACGAGGATGAAGGAATGGTAGATACCGCCATAATAATATCAGGGCCCGAAGGCGCCGTATTGACTTTCTTGGTAAACGCGGCTGCTTGGGTTTTTGATGCATTAAACTGGACCAAATTCCTGTCGCCACAGGTTCGAACCTTCTCCAAACATTGATTAATTGTTGTAATCTGCTCCTGTCTGCGGTGATAAGTCTCAGTAGCTGGTAAGGGTTTCTTCGATATAAATTGGGAGAAGCTATAAAAAGGATTATTGGTTTCGGTGAGCAGGTCATTATTATATATGAGGAATAGAGTTGGTGAAAATATCGCGCCCTGGGGCACTTCCGCATTAACGGTGAATGTGTGAATAGTCAAAACTGTTCAAAAAATAGGATTTACCTATCAATTCCTAGTTTATGTGCTTTACAAAATAACAAATAATACTTAATATAGTGTGCGATATCTATATAATTTGTATACAACAGAAAAATTACAGAAAAATACCGATTTATTTCAATATGAACAAATATCGTGCTCGTGCATGACTCCATGTACTGCAAAAAATATGCACATCGATATGCTAAAAGTTAAATATAACCTCAAAATCTGCCATAAAATCCACAGAAACTGTGCACCTAATTATTAAAAAACATCCGGATTTTCCGATCCCTGTTCATTTTTCGGTTTATCATGGATATTTAGGTTTACGAATCTGAGGTTGTTTTCGAAAAATAGCTATGCGGTGGCTGGCCTGTAATCTTAAAATAGATTTTTCAAAGGGAAAATTTAAAAAATCACCAATTGAGCATTTTCAATCGAACGATATATTTTGTTGTGATCTACTCCTAACTTTCGCTTTTAATGTACGAAAGTTTGGTTGCTACAGATTATGCGATTTTCTTGTAATAAAATATTATGTGTTCCATGGAAAAACTCGAAATGGCGAAAACCTTCAACCCAAATAGTTCACTCCGATAAAAGATATCATCGTTTCAAAACAGCCGTCTGACCCGGCGCAGATTATCATCAAATGATTTGCTTTTCTATAAAAATTATTTTTCGAGGAAAAGATTAAAATCTTATTTTTTTTTGACCCCGGAACTGTTGTTTTTACATTTTTCCAAAAAAGTCTATTGGCTGAACTGGCGTCACACTTTTTTCGATCCTCGCTACTTTCTCGGCGCGGCGCCAGAACGCCTCAAATTGACTCTTTTCCAATAATATAATATATGCTAAAAAAACTACTCCATTTTCCGATTCTCGCCAATTTCAATAGTGTTTGGAAAATCGCCATAGGGAACATGTCCAGAGAATTTTATCGAAATTGCTTATTTTTTCAAACAGTTATCGTGTATCATCATGAAATTTTGAAAAATTGTACCTATGGCGTAATAACTCGGAAAAAGGAAACCTCTTCGCCAAAAACAAGTGACCATCGTCTGCCACCCAGTGTTGCCTAAAAACGTGCCAAATCTTAAATTTGCACTCCAAGCCCTTTTCGAGAAAAAAGAAAAAAAATACTTTTCGGACGACGACAACGGAACATTTTAGGATGGGGACAGAATAAAGTCGTTTTTACAGCAAGCTTCAAAAATTGTTTATAAAAATATTTCTTTAAAATCCATATTTCTTACAAATGTTTATGGCATATTTGCAGGCCCAGTTTTAGATTTAATTTGCTCCCATGCAGTATTCTTCTTGCAACCGACCAATGTTTATCTTAAATTAAGATGGGTGCTAAATATTATTATGTTTAGGGTTTTTCCGTATATGTATTTTGGAGCACCCCCAGGGCTTTTATTTTTAGAGCAAAAAAAAAACTTTAAATTACCAATGTTGAAATATTTCCCTGAAAACTTAGAATTTGTCATGGAATAAAACAAATGAGAAGCGTAAATTTGTTTTTTTAATAAATATCCTTGTAAGGATTAATTTTTCGGATAGTCCGTTTATCGCTGATTCCGAATATACCAAGTTTCATATTTTGATCTTTGAGACTAACTGAGAAAAATTACAAAGACTATTTGGCCATCATATCGTTTCCATTGATATACCATCCCATCCTTCCTACTAATGAATCTGCCATTTCTGTGAAACTTTGCGGAGGCCTCTGCGAAAACGTACCATTTTCCCTAATTCACCTCACAAATGTTTTATAGGCTCCATATCGGGGCCTCTCGCAGGACACTGTAATGTGATGATAGCCGTAGCTTCTAAGAAGTTTCGCACTATTGCTGCGGCAATATAAAATTATTGCCCACTAACTCTGCATGAGGTAAGATATCCTGCTATAAGATGTCAATGTAGATTTGGGGTATCATCGATTGCCTCACCGGAAAAACATGTCTTTACATTCATTGAAATATTTTCCACACCAAAACCGACCCACCGTTAAAACCACCGCAATTTGTTATTAAATTTAGATTAAACCTTTCACCAATCCTTATTTACACTATTTTGCTACCATTCACCATGTTAAGGCAAAACTTTGACTCCTCCGTAAACAAAACATTCGACCATTCGGCAATATTTCATTATCCATAATTTTCAACAATTTTTTTTGTAGTAGCACGGTGTTCCTGCAATAAGTGCAGGTCTCCTAGCTTTTAAATTAACTTTTTTTAGACGTATACATACCGTCTGTTTACTTACTGCAACACCACGAATTTAGCGAAGATCTTGCTGAATATGTAACGCAGTACTTGATCGATTCCGTAAAATCCGCAATCTCTAGAAACGACCATCTCAATATCTCAGCAAAAAAGCTGTAAATCGGTCAATTTTAGAGATAAATCAGTGAATAAGAAAACATAATACTCCTAAAGAAGCTTCCTTAGTATAGAGTGAAAACACTTTCTATACCATTACTTGAATAACACACAGGGTGAATACAAAATTAAGAAAAAAACATGGTTCGAGTTTTCCACTACCATCCAGGAAGCTTTAAAAAAAAGTCCACTTTTTTTTGAAAGACAAAGAAATTACTTACCAACAAATAAAAAAAATGGTCCACTGATTCAAAAATGACAAAGCTTCAAATTTGCAACCAAAATTAGTTGCGTCACTTTTTTTGGAACTGAGCATATTTTTACTTCAGTTTTCTTATTATTTACTCCAGTTATCCTATATACAATGAAGGAAATTGAAAATGCATACCTTTATAAGCCCTCAAAAGTCAAAATACTCGATTTTTTACTGAGATGTATCAGATATAATTACATGAAACTACCAATGGATACCAAAAATATGGTCCAAAAAAAGTGTTTGATTCAGAGGCCAACAAACACCAAACGATAGTTAAGGTAATTTAAAACACAGAAATAAATAAGGCAGACACTTTTGAGGGGGTTAACATTTAACAAATGCACCCCAAAGTTGTTTTTTTAATAATACGAAATGAAGTGCTTGATTCACGCTGAAATTTTAACAGCGTCTTAATTACATATAGTAAAGAATAATTACAAAATGGCAGACAATTTTTCCGGGGTTTACTTATTGGCCAACATGAAAATAAATGTTGCTTATAATAGAGAGAAATAGGCTGCGCGTAGTCATAAACACCGCTCGTCGAGCGCCATAGGATCTCCCTTTAGTATGTGCAGAGTACAAATAATATATATACCGTGGAATGTGTGCACTATAAAAAAAACGTAGGCGAGATCAACGATTACCGGCGTATGAGCTGTACCGCCTATACATTTTCAGTTATAATATTTCGAAGCGGGTATATGCTACTAGTTATATGCTGTGTTGTTGTGAGCACATGTTTTAATGTTTTCTTTTAATGTGTGTGTAATTTTGCAAAATTATTAATAGCAAAATATATAACTCCATATCTTTCAATGTATAGTACCTTTTAAAATAATGGTTTGATATAAGTGCTAAAACTGACATTTTATTTTGTGAGAAGGGAAGTTTGGGTTAGTCCAAGTTTTAGGCTATGGTCCAGGGGTTAGTCCCATCCCTTCGACGAATAATTTTAATTTAAGTGGAGCCACTTAAATTTTGAATTTGCTTTGCGACAGGATAAATATGAGTTTAAATGGTTTGAGGGTTATTGTATGCCTCAAATCGTTTTGGAGGCTCTTAAAACTAGTGTAAACGATTAATTTTTAGTAACACGTTTTATTTCGCCAATATTATTACAGCCACTCTTATTTCCCCCTTACACCTTCGCCAGTACAGATATCATAATTACATAACGCCATGAGTCGACTCTGCTATCGTACAATAACTATATCTGCGCCTTATTTCTAATCTATCTATATACTCCGTATTATATAACACCGATTCGATTCTACTCCTGCACCATTCGTTTTCCAGGGTTGTCACGTCCTCGCCTATTTGAACGTCGCACGTCGCCTCTCCAAAGTTTGCTTGTTACATTCGGCCATCCTGCAACAATTAATGCCCTCATTAATTTAACTCGCCAGTAAATCAACCAGATCTTATCGATCTGTGCATTCGCCATAACACCAAATCGCCTACCCTACAGGTTTCGCCTGTGGTTGCAACCTTACGCCTTTTATCGAATATCACCTTTATATTACGCCTTTGTCAGATTTTCACTCGCCTTTAAATCGCCATAGCTCTCGCCTTTCGCCAACAGAGCATTCGCCATTTGCACCTCGCCAGTCAAACTCACTCGCATGCACCTTTCAACCTGACCATTCGCCCTTGTTGTTTTACACCTCGCGTCGCCAAAAAGTCAGCAAACGCCTTGCTCGTAAACGCCAGCCCGCGCCAGCAGTTGGAAATAGTACGCCTTGGGTACCCGAAATTCGCCAAACGCCTCTCTCAATTTGAGAATCGCCTCAGAAGACTGCAAAGTCTTCGTCGCCTTCGCCTGCGTATGATCCTGGACTTCCTCGCCCCTTCAATTCCACAATATCGGTTGATGAACGCCGATATCTGTCAAAGGAGGAAAGAATGCCAGTATACAAATCGCCAGGGGAAGAGCGACCAAATGCCCTCGCATTCGCCTGTAAGTCGAGAGGTAGACCGTCAATCAGACACGAAAGCGCCTTTGTGCCTGAAAGCCCACACCTTTCGATCAACGCCATTTTATCATGATAAAAATGGGTCATGGTTTCGCCGTCCAATTTAACCCTCGCTATCATCTCCTTGAGCAGCTGAGCAAAGTCATGCACTATAGGAAACGCCTTCCTAAGAGCCGCCTTTCAGTCTTCCCATGAGAGGTCATATTCATCGAGCCGATTAAACCAGCCCCTTGCTGCGCCTTGCAATTTCGCCTGCATAAAATACGCTCTCTCATAGTTCGACCATTCATGAATATAACCCAACTGATCAATTTTGCTCAACCACCTGACTATGTTACAGTCCTGGCTGTCAGGATCGAAAGGGTCAATAATGTCGCCGCCTGCCCTTGTCCTTGACCCCATACAGCCCAAACTGCAAGCGGAGTCCGCCCTATCGCTACAAGCATGCTCTACTACCGCCTGAGGAACGCTCTCACCTGATTTTTCGCCCTTCTTGTTGCCCTTGGTACCGCCAGTACCAACGGCCGCCCTTTGTTTCGTCGCCTTTACCATTTCGGCCGCCCTTGCCATTTCGGCCGCCACAATCTGCTGGATACTAGTTGCCAAACCGCCTTTCAACAGCTTATGTACCATGGAGACTGTTTCGTCTTCCATCGCCGAATCGCCTTCGCCGTGGTCACCGTCGCTCAATTCCAACTCGTAATCGAGCTCTAACTCGTCACTTCTGCCTTCCTCCATAGGAAATCACTTGAAAAACGCCTTTTAGAAACCAATGCCAATAAACACAGTTAAAATACGCCACCATTTTTACAATAATCACTAATTAATTAGCACACACTTGTTTATTATTATCGTGAATATCTGAAAAATTGCCAAATGTCAATCCACTGTCAAGGATAGCAACAAACGCCGAAACGCCCGCCTTTTGTTATGAGTTTTTGTGATATCGCCACTCACACAAAAAAAGAAGAAGATGCCACTGCGATTTAACTCGCCGAAATCGCGTATTTGACCGTGCTCCACAACAAATAACACAATACGTAGGTTATCCCGACTTCTGATCTGTAAACGATTACTTTTTAGTAACACGTTTTATTTCGCCAATATTATTACAGCCACTCTTATTTCCGCCTTACACCTTCGCCAGTACAGTTATCATAATTACATAACGCCATGAGTCGACTCTGCTATCGTACAATAACTATATCTACGCCTTATTTCTAATCTATCTATATACTCCGTATTATATAACACCGATTCGATTCTACTCCTGCACCATTCGTTTTTCAGGGTTGTCACGTCCTCGCCTATTTGAACGTCGCACGTCGCCTCTCCAAAATTTGCTTGTTACACTAGCCAAACTCCCGGAAACGATGCTAACAACGAAGGTTTGAATTTTCAAATTACTTTGTTTTGTCACATAGGGTTAATTATGATTGTTTTTTTCAGATGATGAAGACATGTTTTGGAATTATGTTGGGGTTTGGAACCTTTGGGAACATGCATAAAAACGGAGTTTTATCTACAATACCGAAACAGAATTATTGCACTCGACGCGCGTTTCGCTAACCATGTTAACATCATCAGGAGAAACAGAACAGTTTTAGTCATCTCCTGATGATGCTAACATGGTTAGCGAAACGCGCGACGAGTGCAATAAGTCTGTTTCGGTATTGTGGATAAAACTCCGTTTTTAATGTTTTGGAATGATAATTCTACAGAAGAAGAATCAGAGGATGAGGAAGGCGAAATTTAAAAATACACCTAAATTTTCATTTTAATATACGTATAACCGTATTGTACGTAAAACGTATGTTTTATAATAATAATAAATACAATTTTTCATCAACACTAATCATGGAATTTTTAATGATAAACTTGAGCCGTCATTATTTTTTTTAATATCAGATAAACTATAAATTAAATTTTTTCATTATATATTTACTTTACTATTGTGCTATTCTACTATATTGAGTGATAAGAACTTTACAAATAAATTATGATACAAAATAACATATATTTTTAATTATACTCCAAACTATTAATTGAAAATGTATAGCCGGTACAGTTGTATAAGAGGACGTGAATGACGTGATCAACAGCCATTGAGAGCGCAGAGAAAGACCGTAGCTACGCCGGTGATCGTTGGTCTCGCTTACGTTTGCAACTACGCGCAGCCTATCTCCCTCTATTATAAGCAACATTTATTTTCATGTTGGTCAATAAATAAACCCCGGAAAAAGTGTCTGCCTTTTTGTAATTATTCTTTACTATATGTAATTAAGACGCTGTTAAAATTTCATCGTGAATCAAGCACTTCATTTTGTATTATTAAAAAAACAACTATGGGGTGTATTTGTTAAATGTTAACCCCCTCAAAAGTGTCTGCCTTATTTATTTCTGTGCTTTAAATTACCTTAACTTTCGATTGGTGTTTGTTGGCCTCTGAATCAAACACTTTTTTTGGGCCATATTATTTTACACATTTCTCTTATGCGCAGTACCTGGTGTTCCCGGGTAGGTCAGGCCAACACATGTTTACCTGCTTATCTATCCAGTAGATAATATTACACAAAATTTCAAGGTGCATCAAATACTTCATGAAACGTGCGTCACTAGCTCTCCGACTATAAGATTGACTCCTATTGTTATATGGAATTCAAGAGAGAATATAATTTAAAATTTATTGGTAAATAACAAGGAAATAATCCATACCTATCTTATATAAAATTACATTTTTTCCCAAAATGTTGAAAGCAATTCCTATTTACTAATAATTCTGTACAGTTAAAAGTATTATAATTTTGTTGGTATATATTATGGACTATTTCCTAATTGCGCAATCTTCTCGGTCCATATAGTCAAAGGTTGTAAAATATCCCAAATTGCCAATGGAAAAGCTAAAAGCTGCAATTAGAGGCTATTATACTACGGAGAACGAGCGTCCAAGTACATTAGTGCCCCGATGAAAATCCTCATGATTGGCTATTGTTAAATATTCGGACACAACAAAAGGCGCAATTATAGTAACTGCAGCTTGGATGCGCCGTGTTTTTTATTTCTCGAAAATTTGAATATTTAGTCTCTGTATGGTCGACAAATTACACCATTTACAGGATAATATTGTAAGCTGGATTTAAACAGATAATCGCGACATATTCTCACTTAGCATCCTTTAAATTAAGAATTAAACTAAATTAAAAATTAAAGAGTTGATCTCGTTATTTATATGCGTGTCTCGCTTTGAATGCATTCTCTAAAAACGCATTAAAAACTGCGCATTACTGATCGTAAAATGTTTATTTTAAATATTACTCTTACTTCTCCTGTAATTGTAATTGTAATATTTAACACATCAAGAGTTTCAAGACGATCACTGAAACCATGACTTTAAAAAACCACATACAAATCTACTAGTGAGGTCAGTGACCTCACTAGTAGATTTGTATGTGGTTTTTTAAAGTCATATTTGCGGCGCGACGCGACGTGGCGCCATTAATTGGCACCCCAAGGTCTCCTGAGCGTACTAGTCCAGATTTATTTTTTGTGGAAAAGGCGTAATAGTAATCAACTGTCTTGCGGACAGTGGAGCGAAGAGAAGTGCTGGGTGCGGGGTAAAAAAAAGTGTATAAAAATTATAAGATTAATCGACTTACCTGTAAGGAAGATCAATCTTAGTTATTCGAGCTTCGTAGTCCTTCTATGATAGATAGTTGGTAGGTCTCATTTCATGTCCTATCAGCGCACAGAGTTTAAAGAATGCGATAAGTAAACAATCACCCCGGCCGGCCCTGTACCAAGCCATAGCCATCAGTTCATTTTGTGACGGAACAAATCGCACTGGTCTGGGATTACGTATAAGGGTGTGGTGGGCCCTATCATAGAAGGACTACGAAGCTCGAATAATTGAGATTGATCTTCCTTACAGGTAAGTCGATTAATCTTATAATTATTCTTCGCTTCTACGTCCTTCTATGATAGATAGTTAGATGTTTAAAGAAAAATATAGTGCGATTTTAGTGCAGAACTATAGTATGAAAGCAACTACACACACACACATATAGATGTATACACCAACGTAAAAGAACCTAAACAAATTGCTACTTAATTTAGTTAGTCATATACCTAGAACTTTACAATAGTTTTTTTTCCTTTTTTTTTTTTTTTTGTTATAACTCCTCCTGAATGGTTAATATTTATATTATCTATTATGCATTTAGCAAAACCGCTTTGCTAATTAGCTAACGGTAGATTATGTAATTTGTTAAAACAGTGGACTTCTCTGTCGAATTAAATCAATATCCAAACCCGACCTAAAAGCGGCCCAAGTTGCTGCATGGTCTATAGCACGGTATAAATAAATATACGGTATGATTCCTTTATTCTTATATAATGTACTATTGTCGAGGCCAGACATAATTGAAGTTTTGTTATTTTGAAACATCTAAAGCAGTGTACTAATTATCCCTAGTATTATTATCAGTATTATAATTGAAGTTTGTCTAGGACGAAAGGAAAAACTTAATATGGTTGTTTTTTTTTTCCAACGCCATCGTCAGATGTTTTTAATTTTCCAGAATTTTATTTCAATCCTCTATCATTGTGGTATATTTTATCTATAGATATCTGTGAAATTGTCTAAACTCTTTTGGCTCGCGGTGAGCAGGAGCCATGTAACTAGATCTAGAGCTAAATCATTAAGAGTTAAGGAATCCAAAAGAAAAAATTCTACTCAAAAAATCTTATACTGGACTAGGATTCCACGTTATAGAATATCTAGGGGTTGCTGGCTTCTTATTGTAAATACCACTAAAAGGAATCGTTTTAAAATATTTTCATCATCCCAATTGATCCCAGAAATCAATAATAAGGCTGACCTATTATAATTATTAGGGCTTAAGTACGAAAGCCCTACATACATATTTTTGCAGAATAAATAATACAACTAAATCCAATTTATTAGTGTATGGATCGTACTAGATAGATAAATATTTATTTCCAACATTACATTATTTTTATACCTATAACCTAGTGCAAAGTGTATTAGGTGTCTGTATAGCGAGTTTCTTGTGCGCACTGTATTATGCTCTCACTCACTCGCGGACTAAACATCCTAGGACGCGGGCTGATGTCGGCCCTAATCCGCAAAAGGTAAGCGGCAATGATGTCCAATCAGAATTCTATGGGATATATCCCTTTAATTTGGCTACGTGGGTTGTTCGCCAGGTTTCTAGTTTTCCGGGTTGTTTTATGAGAA
The DNA here is from genome assembly GCA_016904865.1 of Pissodes strobi. Classification (NCBI taxonomy): domain Eukaryota; kingdom Metazoa; phylum Arthropoda; class Insecta; order Coleoptera; family Curculionidae; genus Pissodes; species Pissodes strobi. The sequence continues at coordinate 465,343 of MU182050.1, forward strand.
GCGACAAGGCAGGGAAAGCATGAAAAAATCCCTGCTTCACGTTGGACGACACAACACTTAACACAGATATATACAATATATACAATTATGTTATTAGGCTTTGCCTTGGTCGAGGGGGACATACACACATAAAATATATACAATATATACAATGTCAATGGATCGTACTTATTTCTTAGGGAAAATCTCCACCATTTTTTAAATTAATTGGTGTACTCTTTTTGAGAGTTTTTTCTGAGATAGATGCTAACATGACCGGAAGTCTCTTGTGGGATTACCTTTTTATCTTAATGATTCCCCGATAACTTGCCTGCCACCAGGGAAACTGTTTGTGAAGGGGATGGTTCTCCCAGGCGAAAAATTCAGTTTCTTGCTGGGGGGAAATATTAGTTCACCTATTAAGAGGCTAATCTAATATGAATGTGTTGATCAATTTGGCACTATCAAAATACCCGTAGCTCTGTCTACCTTTATTTATTTATTATTATTATTATTATTATTATTATTATTATTATTATTATTATTTGTAATACTCTTTAAATTAGTGAAAATGGTGGAAGAGCATAGAAATCCATTTCCTGCCAATTTAACGTGAATGCGTCAACACATATGCTGTCTGGGCCTGGTTCCCTGAACATATTTCTTACATTTTCCATTGATCTTGGAAGCAAAAAGATCAATATCTGGGGTACCGTACTTATTTATAACTTGAAAAAAGAAACTATTGTTATTTAATTCAACTTCGGTATCGTTAATCTAATTTCTGGACATAGAATCGGCTTCGATATTATACTTTGTGTTTTTATATGGAGCAAATATAAATATTTTCCTCGATTCGCCCCAGCCCCAGATAATTCTAGTTATCTTACTTAATAGGTTATCTCACTTAATAGAGAATGTCGAACACTACCCATCTTATTAATGCAGTTACATTATCTATACGAAGTAATAATAATGTTGCCTGTAGGCAGATTGCCTGCGAAACATTTGAGGGCGTAAAACGCAGCATATAGTTCCAAACAGTTACTACGATATTATAGCTTCCCTGTTGCTCCCAAAATTCTCTAGCAAGCCAATTTTTTGACGCATTTGAAAATCTTTCCCCACAGAAATATTTTTGATCTATTTGTTGTTTGGATCTCTTAATATTATGTAACCACCAGTTTAGTTCCTGGTTTAATTACTTCGGAATAAACATGTCTTAAAGTTATTATAGTTTTGTCTTAGAGCTTTTAGTCTAATTATCTCAAATGGTTTCACATGAAACCATTCATAAATCAAGGTAAGTGATATCGATACTAGCTTCCCCACTAGGGATGCAACCGTTCGAATCTCACAAACCCGAATTATTTCAATAACTCTCCGTTTCTGGTCCATCCTCTCCTCTTTTAACCTTTGCTTGTAAAACGGCCACCCTGAGTAAAAATATATCATATTATTATTATAATTATTATTATTATTATTAATTTCAGCTGCCGCCTTTTTCTTTTATCTCCTGGCATGATTTTGCTTTTGAAAGAAATTTGTGCCAAACAAGTAGTACCTATGGGATTTGAATTTGCAGCTGTTGTACTGTCTTCCTTTATAAACGGATTTATATCAAATTTCCTTTTTAAGAAAAGCATTATGATGAACACTCGCTATTTTTATTCGAAGTGGTTTCCGTTTTTCCCTTATTTAATGTATCGATGGCCGTGTAGCCACCTTCTTCTGAGTCGCTGAAATCGGAATTCGACTCTAAAAAAAAAGAGATGAACAATTTTCAAATAATTAAATTTGCAATAACACAAATCTGCAGGTGATATTTTAGTTAAAACAACTAACACCCTATGAAGTATACAGCTATTTTGCAGACAATGGTCTGCGGGTGATATTTTAGTCAAAACAACTAACACCCTGTAAAGTATACAGCTAGTTTGCAGACAATGGTCTGCGGGTGAGATTTTAGTCAAAACAACTAACACCCTGTAAAGTATACAGCTATTTTGCAGACAATGGTCTG
>MU182050.1:467354-479353 GCA_016904865.1 Pissodes strobi
AACTAACACCCTGTAAAGTATACAGCTATTTTGCAGACAATGGTCTGCGGGTGACATTTTAGTCAAAACAACTAACACCCTGTAAAGTATACAGCTATTTTGCAGACAATAGTCTGCGGGTGATATTTTAGTCAAAACAACTAACACCCTGTAAAGTATACTTTATTTCTTCTTTCCTTCTTCCTTCTTCTTTTCTATTTTTATTACTTCATTTTTCTACATCTGTCTATTATATATTTAATCTGTTATTTCAATTGTTTTTGGTTTTAGCTTTGCTTTTCGTTCTAGGATATATATATTAGTTAATAAGTTACAGGCCTCAACAGCTTCCAAACTTTCGTTTCGAAAGCTGATCCCAAGGCCTTTTAATATCAAACCTAATTTTATAAATTGTCGAGCCATTTTTGCGGGTGACATTTTAGTCAAAACAACTAACACCCTATACAACAGACATCAATTTCTACAGACAATAATTTTTTAATTAAACTTCTTTCTCCTTCTGGTAATTCTCAGATCATTTGTTTAGAATTATATATGTTTGGCTAATATTTCACCTCCTGTCTAGGCGCGAATATATTTTTCCTTATTTATGATAAACCCTAAGGACTCTTAAACTGGTTTGGCAACTGTTATGGTTATCCACCAATTTAGCTATCATAAAATCGTAAATATTTTCATCTATTTATTGTTTTTTGCTTACTACGTACTACGTGTAATTCGGTAGGTATCCGAATTATATTATATAACACGGTATCGAGAGTTTTAGTCATACTTAGTCATACGCCGACAGCGTGTAAGTTGTAAAGAGTTTAATACAGTAATTTGGGGTGCTTAATTAATTTTCGTCGTTTTATTTTAAACCCGACGTAACACCCTATTGAAAACTGATTACACTCGTCTTAAATATTTAACGACTGGCCTAAGGAGTTTTGTAAAAATTAAATGTGTTATATTTAACCAAATGGTACACAATTTAAATTCCTATGCGATCTTTAAAATAAACCCTTAGATATGTTTTATATTTCCTACTGTAATTTTATCAGCGCAGCGGCCCAGCAAATGCGGAGTAAGCATTCTACGCCGCCCGTACCGCCCCGCAAACAGTTTTTAGCTTAGCGGTATGACTAATGCCCGATGCGCAGTTATTTTTCTTTGACAACACAGGCGTTATCCTTTGACACTATCAATAGGCAAAAGGAAGTATGCATCCTGCAAATCTATTTTGCTATATAATAATTCTTGGAAATTAATTTGAATGCTTTACGATAATCCTCTAGACAAACAATGATTTGTAGGTGATATTTTCATCACTATATTATAATTCAAAAAGATTTAATTACCTAGAAATTATGAATCATTGACTTGTGTTTCCCAACTCGTCAGCATGTCTTCTCTTTCCACTTATTTTCGGCATAGCCCTTCGCACTAAATAAAACGTACTGCACTTGACGGCACAATAAAATGAACTGATGGATATGGCTTGGTACAGGGCCGGCCGGGGTGATTGTTTACTTATCACATTCTTTAAACTCTGTGCGCTGATAGGACATAAAATGCGACCTACCAACTATCTATCATAGAAGGACGTAGAAGCGAAGAATAATAGAAAATATTCGGTTTGCAAAGACGAATGTTGTTAAAAATATGCGTTATTTTTATAAATATTCCAGTGACGTAACAAGGTTAGGGAAAAAGAGCTCCACTGTTCCGTTGCAGTTGGTTAATTTTTTATCATTTTTCTAATATTTCCCTTCGCGTTTGGCCCTCCGCTTGCTTCGCTTGCTCCAGGGGCGCAACCAAACAAAGCTAACCCAAAGCATGTTCAAAATTAAGTTAGTGCTGTGAGTACCTTTAGAATCCTCCGGGTGTCGTATACCTGTGCATACGTCCATCCAGGTTAGGTAAGGACCTGATCACCCTGGACCTGTGTCCAGGTGTTCACACACATGGAGGTTGTGGGATAGAACTAGAAGTGGACGCACCTATGTGCTGCCCCCAGCTAATTGAGCGGTATTGAGAGAGACCCGGAAGCCTGCTGAATTTGGCGTTTGCCTGCCTATTTATATGTTACAAAATGCTTATCGCTGCATCATTAAGGATTAAAATCGCTCCCGTCGACCGCTCTGGTTTTTTTTTTATAATTAACTGTGAATGTTTATATAACATTTGTCAAGTTCAAGTTCAAAATTAGGAAAGGTTGATATTTAATTAGTAGGTTTATACTTTTTAGTAGTTCACACATTCCCCCGGCCCTGATAACGTTGGTCCCCAGCGTTTTATCCAGACTTTTTTGCTTTAGAAGAGAGAAAACAGACCTCAATTCGAGAAGACACATCGCATTGCACACAATTGTACTTTAATTTATTATATATTTCGTCAGTGGACTTGTTCTGGCTTAGATACACCCATTTGCATTTCATTCTGTAGTCTCCCATGCATGGTGTGAACCTGTTGTGCTCCCAAATGTAGACGGAATTATAAAAATGGACAAAACGTGGAATTTTTTTCCCTTCCAAAAGATGGTGTATTATTGGTAGCAGGGGGTAAATTCAATTAAGAGAGAAAAATAATTTGTTCCAATGAAGAATACTCGGGTGTTTTATTTTTCTATTCTTATAGGCAGTTACTAGTCATACACACTGTGTTTTTATTGGTTGTGGCTAACATTGCGTGATTGTTCTATTTTTTACTTCAAAATGCTTTGCAATACCTGCTTACTTTACCCCTAGGGTCGTTGTATTGCATTCAATGACTATCTTGACAGAGGACTTGGTCCAACGCAGGCGATTAAAACAAATATATATTTTAGGTGTGTGAAATCCACTTTAGGCTAAATAAATATATGTTTTATTAATATTGATGAAGCTCCTCAAGCTGACTTAAACTTTATTATCTTTATTTCTGAAAATTTGTGTATATCAATAGAGAAAATGGGTGCTGCTGTCAACAAATTGTATGTCAACACAAAAGCCAACTCTACTTACTTCTTGAAGTACCTATATGATGGTAATACTGTAGAGGAAGTTCTTATTGGAGCTGCCCATTTTCTAAAACAACATACAGTACAAAGTCAACCAGTTCAATTTTTTTTTGAAAACGTCGCGTCAAAAATTTTTTCTTTCTGTTTGTTATTGGTAGCAAAAAAATATGCTGTAAAAACTAGGCAAAAAGGCCAAAGAAACCTAGTGATGCAAGTCCTTTTCTATTGCATAGGCTCAAACTGAAAAGAATAGGTAATATTTTCCAAATCCAGTTGCCTTAAAAATTTTAAATTTATTTTATAAACAAATCAGAAACCATTGTGTCAAATCAAAAAACTTCTTAAAAGTGAATACATACATTTTTTCACATTCTATTGTCTTATTTAAATAGGCTTTATAAAATATCTAAGTAACTATGTATTCTTGTTTTAGTTTATATATACATCGAGATATATTTTTAAACAAACCGCTATATAATTATACATTAATAGCCATAGTCCGTATTTTTCACATCATGGCATATCACAATTATTAAACTACATAATATAATAATTATTATGTTCCTTTCTGTGATGGGTATGGCTCCCAAATGACTTTTGTTGATATTTTGGTAAATGACATGCAATTAACTATTAAAAATAATTTAGGGATGTATTTTCTTGAAGCCAAAAGGTAACAAAAGTAGTTTATAATTAAATTAACACGTTTTCAAGTGTCAGCGCCTGCTCCCTATCGGCGACGCCATCTTAAATTTAGATTTAGATGTTTAGGAGGTGTTGGCCTAATGATGATGCCGCGTTTTTAAATTTACCATGTTCGAAACAACTTTTGTATTTATACTTTTTTAACGTCTCTTGTACTTTCCGAGATAAGGTATATCTTACATGTATTACAAGCTTTCTTTAGGCTTTTGCTGAACTTTTTCTTAATGTATGCTATTGTATAATAGTATAATATATATCAATTTAGTTTGGTGATCCTAATTTAATTTCTTACTTTTTTCAGTTATTGGCATTAGAAAATAATGATTTTTCGAGGATTAAGTGAGAGGTTTCTAAAAGTGATAACGAATTTTATTAATTTGTTAATGCTGCATGAAAAAGCGAACCCAAACTTTTAAAAGTCAAATTTTGAGAACCTTTCCATAAGCGGTAATAACTACGCCCTTGAAGCGGTATTGAATTTCTCTGAAAAAGGACTATACGTGATACAATAAGATTTCTCTTTAAGACAAGTCCCTAAAGTTAAAAGAGAAAATATTTAAAAAAAGTTTTTTTTTATTTGGGCTTATTTAAGGCAGATTTCAAAAATCGAAGAACTTATTTCTTACCTACTAACTTAGTTAATAATTATAGTCATATTTAATAATAATTATAATTGTAGAAAGCCGTGCTCTTCTTAATATTCATACAAAAACTTAAATTAACTTTAAAAATTGTACATACTTTTTGCCAAACGTAGATATCTGTTGTCATAGGTTTTTTATGATGCGCAGCATTCTTGTGAGTTATTTCTGATTTGTGGACGTTTATTTAGAGTCGTGGTGAATATTTCATGATGAAAATAGACATTCAATTTGATTAAGTGTTGTATATTTTTAAATTGTTTGTTGCCGTCTAAAAGAATATAATTAAAACATGTTTTATTGATATAACTCTTGTATAAAATATTGTTTGTAAGGTTATATTTACATCAATTTTTATAGAGAGTTTTATATTTAGATGTTACATATATGTAACGCTATACTAATTTCCTACTAACGATGGACTTTTTCTTTTAGTTGAGGCTGAAGATAGACAATTCTATATTATAGTACAATGTCATTGGTAATTCTTGCCTCAGTTTTAGACATAAATGTTATTACTGGCGAAGAATCTAGAGATGAAACAGATGATAGGCTTAGATTACATACTTGCCCTCCAGCACCGCGCCAATGCTGAGATGAAGTTTGATTGAATAGAATTTGATTGACCAAACCTAAAACAGTAGAGTACCAAGTTAAAAAGAAACACTGGCATGCTTCAAATACATGAAGTTATTTTCCAAAAGGATTTCTTAAACGTTAAATATGTGAAGTTGAAGACCTTTTCAGTATTTATTAGCTGAAACTAGAAAATATGGCTCTTCGATGAAATAAAATGTGCCTTAGGTAAAGGCACCATTAGTTGTACCCTCTCCCACTCCATTAATTGTTACTTAGCATCAATTTAATCAAAGTTAAGTGTTTCTTGAGTTTTAACTTTTTTCCCTTGCCTAAGGTTTTGATACACTTCTGCTGGCATCTACTGGTTCTTTGATGTACTCCCGCCCTGAGTCCTCACTTGAAGGCATAGAAGCCGCTTAATTCTGAATTCAATTTTATTATTTTAATGGCGCCGATTGTTTACACACGTTATGCTTGATATTTGCTAAGAGAATTTTTAAGGGAATGGTATTCAATGCAATATGTGTTTATTCACATGCTATTTAGAGGTAGTGGAATCTTTAAAGCATAATTTTGCAACACATTTAAATGTTGGTTACGTTGTAAAAGCTGGTGACCACTATTGGGCTATACATTTTACTCAAAACCAGTAATTGTCACACACTGTAAAAAATCGCCTTGAGTAAAACTAAGAAAATTATTGAGTTACTTGCATTTTTAGTGAAATTTTGAGTGAGCCCATTCAAATGAATAAAAAACGAGTGAATTGTACATATTATTGTGTTAGTTGCCAAAAAATACCTATATTTGTGTAATATACGCTCATAAAAAGGTAATTAGGTGGTTTTTAACCTAAATTTTGTGTGATTCAATCCCTTCCCTTCCAATCGTAGATATTCTATGCGTATTTCTCGCTAAGTTAAGACACACTGGCAGGTGCAGACGTAGGAATCGAAACGCGATCAAATTTCTAGTATGAAAGAGGCAAATAATTATTATTGTGCTAGTGTAAATCATATCAAGCAGATCTATGCACGAATGATACACCTGCTCTGCCCTGCCATCGGTTGTTCATTGTTGGGATGATCCTAGCGAGGCGGGAAAATTACGAGTCGTGTTAGTTATGACTGATGCTGGAAAATGGAAAAAATTATATTTAAACTACAGTTTAAACTGAAAAAAGCGTGGTGTAGCTGCATTAAAAATTAATTGGATTATAAGTTCATAACAGAGACCGGTAAGTAAAATACTACTTGCCTACTTTATATATATGTTTGTTAGTTAGGACACCATCTTGCTTTTTAACATTGCTGTATAGGCTCTATAATATATCAGTACGCGCTGATTTGTCATTCATTTGGAACCACTTTATAGTTTATTCTCATGCTGTTATACGTAATAGAGATTTGACTTTGAATATTTTGCTAACCGTAAAAATAATTATATACCTAATACATAATCTAGGTAATCAGTCATGTTTATAAGTATCCCACCATCTATATACGTGCCGTAACATATATAGGCACAGCTTATTTAATACGTATCTATCTACTTACACTTAAATAACTCAAATATGATTTAATTTAACTAAATTCTGAGTATAGCTTACGAAAAAGTGAGTTGAGATGCAAAACAGTATATTAATCCATTCATTTATTATTTTCCATCTCAGAGGGCCACGAATCCAGAATAATTTTTCTTAGGTTGGCGAACCTGAAATCGCTGTATTAAGTACTTTTCACAATTATGCGTTATTAATCCAGAACCTATCAAAATGCAATGGTACAGGTAACAGCTGTTAGGTACGAATTCACCTTAAATTTGAAGTCCCTGGTACACCAGGCTAATGTTTGAAGGTCCCAGTTATGACAGGCTGTGCGTAAAAGTCCCTGCTTCGCAGGCATAAATTGATTTTGTTTTTTTTACCTTATTTTTTAGGTCTCTGGTACACCAGCCTATGTTTGAATTTATCTGCTATATCAGGCTATATTAAAAGGTTCCCAAATTTACAAGTTTGAGCTAGGTAAATAAGGTCCCTGATTAAGGGCAGGCAAAGGTCTCCAAATTAAAAATTTTTGCGCTAGGTACCTACTTAACCTCCCTGATTAAGATCAGGCAAAGGTCCCCAAATTTGCAGTTTTGGGCTAAGTAAATAAGGTTTGTGTAAATATTAGTTAGGAAAAGGTCGCAAGATTTACTTGGCAAACAATATCCTTGAAATAAAATTTAGGTACAGATCCCCAAAAACAATATTTGGGCTATATAAGATCCCTGAAATTATGTTCAGGATAAAAATTTTCGACAATATGGTGACCAAATTAGTGTGTAAGCAAAAATTACTTGAAAGCATATAGGCTGTGGGGTTACTAACTAACCTCAATGAAATGGCCAAAAAATAACATTTAAAATCAAGCTGTACACTGTGTAGATTTACATGCTTTTTTGACATTTGACGACAATCTGTTTATTCTGTCTGTTGTTTTGCTTTTCTTTTATTTTCACAGTATCAATCTTTGTAAGAAGGAAGGTGCGAGGACGCCCCATTGTCAGGAAGGCAGTGTTAGCTCATGTGATTCCCCGCCACTGGTTCTTCCGATGCGACGCTGCTTAGAACAACAATGTCAGCACCTCGACTGTGAATATTATAAGACTAAGAATTTATTCACGTTACATTTGTTGGAAAAAGCAGAGTGTGATTTGATATCTTGGAAGAGAACCTTGTATTTAATCGTAATAAATCGTGTTTGGAGCTAATTTCTACATTATTTCTAGTTTCATGGAAGCAAAATTACATTAAAGCTAACTCGAAACCAAATTAAAAAAAAAACACATTTTTTAGTAGGTTATTACTCACTTATGAATATTTTTTAACTAAAATTTAGTTCATTAAACCTGATTTTTAGTAGTAAGTTACTAACAATAGAGTAAAATTAACTCATCATTGAGTGGGCTGGTGAAGAAAAAATAACTCAAAAGATATTTGATTTTAACGAAATATTGATTTTAAACATCACTATATTGTGTAAATATTGAGTAAAATTTCCCACACTTTCATGAGTAAGATATACTCAAACATTTTGTGTAGAAATTTTACACAATTCTTTGTGGACCCGTTTTGACAAAGTATTGTGTTCATTTTGAGTTAAATTTAACTCATAATTTTTTAGAGTGCACACATAGAAAAGAGTTATTCCAAGAGCATATTGACTTTGATATGTGGCAAAAGAATATTACTTTGTGTGGAGAGAAGAATTTCTTCACCTCAGGAAAGAGTTCTCAAACTGAGGGAATTGACCTTATTCCAAGAGCATATTGACTTTCATATGTGGCAAGAGAATATTATTTTGTGTGCACTCCATGACAACTACTGGCAATTTTCCAACTTTTACTGCCCGACTAATGGATGCCAAAAAAATTGAGATCAAATGTTTTAAGGCAGTTTAATACAAATATTTATGTAAAATTCCTTCTAGTACAAATAGATGTCACTTCTTTTGAAGAAGTGACAACTACTGATCCGTTCAAGACCAATATTGGTTGGCAGCTATTAAACGACGGAACATTAAAAGAAAGCTTTTTCAAATATTCTGAGGAATAAATGAAAGCCGCCATAGAGGCATGTAAGAATGGAATGTCGTATCTAAGAGCCAGTATATCATATGGTGTGCCAAGAATGAGCCTAACATACGAAGTATTGGAAAAGCACCCTGTTGAAAGAAAAAATGAGACCTGCCACAATATAAGCTCTAAAGAAGAAGATAACCTGGTGTTACATCTCAAGGAAATGTACAGACTAGGTTTTCTATTAAAGAGGGACGATCTTCTTTTAACTGTTCAGAGGATGGTTATCAATTCCAATAGGGAAAATAATAATAACCCCGGGAAAAAGTGGTTGTCCTTGTTCATGAAAAGGCATCCAGATTTGTCTACTAGAGTTCCAGAATCGCTTACTATGATTAGAGCATACGTTTCTAAAGGAAATTTAAGAAGTTGGCACAATGAAGTTGAAAATCATCTAAGAAATCAAAACTTATCCAAAAAGAATTTTCAATTTGGATAAATCTGCGTTCCAGTTGTGTCCAAGTTCCGACAAAGGGATTAGTCAACGAGAGGAAAAAATATTAATGATCTGAAAAAACGGTCAGACAAAGAATCCCTTTCATTGTTAATAAATATTCGGGTCGACGGCGCAATCCTTCCACCATTTATCGTTTATTCCTATAGCAGATTACCAGCATACATAACAACAAATGTCCTTGATGACTGACGAATAGGAAAGACCGAATAGGGTTGGATGACGGGAGCATCCTTTTATGAATATATAATCAACTGTTACTAGGACTGGCTGGTAAAAAATAATGTGAAGCTTCCAGTTATACTTTTCATGGACGGCCATAAATCTCATCTGACCATGAATTTAAGAGACTTTTCTACATACAAAAAAATTATACTATAGTATCACTACATCCTAACACCACACATATCATCCAGCCATGCGATGTTAGCTTTTTTGAGCCTCTGAAAGCCCATTGGAAGACCACAGTATATCAATGGAAATTTGAGTCAGATAACGAAAGTGTCACCAAAGCGAATTTTCTCAAACTTTTCCATTACCTCTATAACCCCTGAAACTGTCGTGAATAGGTTCAGGACATGCGGCATTTTTCCGTGGTTGTCAAATGTCATTGATTACTCTAAATTCATTAGGACAAGTAGTCATAATACAGAAAATCGCTTGAACATCAAATCTACGACGGAAAATAAAAAGAAAAACGTAAGTCATCTTAAACATTCTGAAACATTCATTGATGATAAATTGTTGATACAGTTTATGGAAAACGGGGATTGGATTGGCCGAGAAACGTCACAGTATTGATTCCTCACATGACGAAGTATCGTGAATGACTGAAAGCAGTAATAGACCACCTAACCTAATTCTTCACCTGATGGCATCGAGAAATCACCACTAAATAGTCCCCAACCTGACAATTTTGAAAAACCTCCAGAAACCCCAATGAAGACAGCTAAGGATAATAAGGATATACTTAATAGATCACCTCCGAAGACTCTAGAGTGTCGGTACTCCTTTCAAAAGAGCCTTATTTTAGCCAGTTACTGCTACAGCCATTAAAAAAAGGAAAACAAAAATTTTGCCAGCAGTGGCTACATAAAAAGAATGGAATAATTCTTCTTCTTCAAGTGCCTTCTCTGTTCAATGAAGATGGGCAACAATTCTGGCAAATTCGTCTCTGTCTTGGTCTCTTCTTAGCAGGGAGTTTAAATCTAAGCCTGTCCAATCCCCTGTGTTTTTCAGCCAAGAGCACTGTCTACGTCCAGGATCACGTTTTCCTTCAATCTTGCCCTACATAATCAGTTGCAGGAATCTGTACTTGTCCTGTCTCATGACATGTCCATGGAATGGCAAGATGGAATAATTATTTTAACAAAAAAGAGGAAGAGAGATAGAAAGGGAGAATGGGAAAAAGCAAGGGAGCTTAAAAAACTGGAGAAACAGATGGAACAATAAAAGAAAAAAAAATTAAAATGATTAGACTGAATTCTAAATAGAAGAATAAAAACTCTGAAGAAGAATCTGATGAAAAGTCAAAAGAAATTCAATATTTCTCATGAAACAGAAACTTTCTCAGATATGGAAGAATCATAGAATCATTGGATAGCCAACCGACATAAAAAAACAAGTCGAATTGAAAGAAGAATACTATTATGTTGTTTTTTTGTTTAAAGGAACAATTCTTTACCGATCGCATCACCAAACTCGAAGAAAAACTCTCTCTAGTTCTTAAAAGAAGTTACTCAGAACCCACTTGTTTCGCCTCTGCATTCAGATATAGATACGGTTTGTAAAAAATTCGTCTTTTATGGGTCTATAGGAATGATCGGAAATGGTGAATTGGAAAAAATAAAAACCGCTTACCGCCAAATGAAGCCCCGTTTTAAATAAAAGTTTTAAATAAAAATACCTTCTTAAATTAAGTGTTAAATAGAAATAGAACTTAGAATTTGTTCATGTTTTTATATGTTTTGAGCTTTTGAGTTCATTAAAGTTCGTTATTTGCGTTAATTTTGACCAGTGACAACGATTGGTCATAGTTTATGACATTTATAGGATAATTGATTATTTTCTAATGGCAGTTACTGGAAACATGACATCTGATATTTTGTAACTAAAATCAAATAAGAAACTATCAATTTGCAGCAACAGTGTTTAGACAATATGTTTATTTCTAGTTTAAGCTGAAATAGATATTAGAAAATCCAGTATTTACAATAAAGCCTTAATTTTCGCAAAAACATTCTCTAATAGTGACAACTACTGGTGCTTTTACCCTATATCAAATGACTTTAAGTGGGTATATGATCAGAAGCTCGACAAACGTTATATTTTGGATTCTGAGCTCGATATGAGGTCATACATAAAAAGCAAACACCGCAGGACTTGACTTATCAATAACAGACCAAACAGTGACTCTGGCCTCATCCATAAGCTTGCTGGGCATCAGCGTAGAAAACAACAGGTCTTGGCGTAATGACGTCAGCAAAATCGCCAAGGCAGCAGCACAAAAGCTAGGAGCAATCTATAGAGCAAAACAGATGTATACACCTCATCAGGTAATATTGTTATAATCTCATCAGCCTCCTGTAGCAGTTAAGATTCTCTCATTGAAATGAAAGAAGGTAGTGCAAGTACCGCGACCAAATCTTATAGGGAAATATAACAGTTCAATAAAAGGAACAGATCAAATAGATTAAAATGTCAATAGGTATAGAATTGGAATAACGTAAAAAAAATGGTGGTGGTGTCTTTTGGTTTGGATGCTAAAAAGATGGAAATGCATGCTGAACCCCAGTAGCACACCACATTGGCCCAATATTGTATCTATATTGGTGAAATATTGCAAGTCGGCCCAATATTGGCAATTTCTAGCCAATATTGGTAATATATAGAAAATTTACCTTTTCGCTATATTTTTATATAATGTTTATCCAATATTGAACCAACATTGAAAACACATATTTGGCAGGAACTTTTATTTATATTTATATGTAATATTTAACCAATATTGGTAATTTCT
>MU182050.1:499815-520411 GCA_016904865.1 Pissodes strobi
ATATATATATTACTAAAATTTTTGGTAAATATTACGTAATATACCATATCAGAAAAATCCCTTTAAAATAGTTCTAGGAAAAAAAAATGCTAAAAATTTCAGTTAGTTCTATGTTTTGTGTAAAAGCTAAAAGTTACATTTTTGTTTAAAAGTTTTCAATAGTAGTATATAGCTATTCTCTAAAATTATGGATTATGGATATAACCACTGAAATATAGGGCAGACCTGCCAGTTCAAGGCATAGAGCTAATTGAGGTCGCCTGTGTTGGGGTTTGGAACCTTCGGCAACATGCACTAAAACTGAGCTTTATCCACAATACCGAAACAGAATTTTTGCACTCGACGCGCGTTTCGCTAACCATGTTAGCATCAACTGCAGTTTTAATCATCTCCTGATGATGCTAACATGGTTAGCGAAACGCGCGTCGAGTGCAAAAATTCTGTTTCGGTATTGTGGATAAAGCTCAGTTTTAGTACTAATTGAGGTGACAAATTATTTAGGAAGATATCACAAGGTTAACTTAAGATAAGGTTGAACTAAAAAAACATAACAGCAATTACATCTTTTCTTTGGTTAAACTTTGGCTGAATATTTTAAAAATATTTATACTGGAGAACTTTCTTTTTAAATGAATGCTTTCGCTGAGATGTGTATATTTTTACAAATGGTAATTGCATATAACCGTTGAGAGCTTTTAATAACAACTTCCAAACGCCTGTATAATTTCAATATTACATCAAAGCAAATTAAAATGCCGACCTTTGATCTGCTAATAAAAAACAGTCCTAATAAAAAACTTTATAGAAATCGGAGGGGAACCTTGGTTAATTATTCTCTTGACCATCTTTAAAAAACTGGATCCGTTCCGTCTGTTAAAATTTTAGCATAAAAATTTCTTCGAGAGATGAAACGAAATGAAAAAGTTAAGAAATGAGAAGCTTCAAGTGTTCAACCTCGGCATCGCAGCGGAACTCTGGAATATTGATCCGTCAAGCCCGAGACTAAATTTTCCAGGATTGTATTCGGGAGGATTAATAGTATGTTAGTCGATTACAGCCAAGTGATTTATGGGTCCAGAATATATATGTTTTTGATTTTATTTATTTATTTATCGACGTACTCGATGCATTACTATAGAGATGCAAATAACTTAAATTTTTAGAAACCGTGAAAATTATGGCACACAAAACGTGTTAAAATCGTAAAAATTTCAAAAAACAGATTAAAAGGTAATTACCACGTTATCTAGGCAGTTATTTTTGTCGATAAGAGCTTTGTCTCGTTTAATAAATGCGAAAGTGATTATGTTTTGGTTCACTCAAAATATGATAAAAATTGCAATATTTTAATTACCACACAAGATACAATATGCGGGTTTCGATGTTCGTTTGCTTGGTTCGCAGAGTATGTACCGCTACTTACATGCGAATAAGGAGTCTAGTTGAGATAAGGTAGTCCCTTCAAGTGTTATGTATTAAGCATGGTATATAGGTAAAGAAAGGGGATTCAGCAATAAAAGGTAAAAAGTGCCTAGTTGTATTTAGATATTTACATAACTAATGCTCTAAATATTGGAAAACACCAATAAAATTTGATAAGTTGCTACTAAAACAGAGTTGAAAGGCACTTCACTAAAAGGCTAAAAAGAAAAGGCCCATTTATATGCAATAAACTCATGGGTGGCTTTATTTAAGTTTTTTTACATAATAATAAAAGTACTTGATTTATAAGAGAATCGTTAATATTGCCGCCATTTTGAATAGAAATGCAATTACGCGAAGATACTAAAAAGAGAATTTAACCTAGAATAAGATGGTGGAAGAAATAGACATAGTTGTATCTAATAACAATGTGGATACCTACTTCCGGCAAAACCGGAAGGTGTACCAAGCCAAAGTAACTGCCAAAATGTACCGCTTGAATACCTTCTTAAATATACCCAAATTTGAAATTCCTATCTTTAAAAGCAAAAGAATGACAGTTTATATTCATGGTCACCCGAATTGAAAATTAGACATTTTATATAAGTAAACATTTAACGTGATAAACAAAATAAACAAAATCTGGTGCCGAAAAAGTAAGAACTGACTTTGAATATTTTTGATGTTCTAATTTTAAATATACCTCTTCTTTTTTCATAGCAGCTCTATTTTTTGAGATATCGGCTAATTGATTATAGTTCCGATAAAGGGTCAAAATTAATAATGAAATAATGATATTTTTGAGGCCATAATTGAAGTTTCCTATCTAAAATTAGAATCTAATTAATCAGTTTTGAGTTACTTAGGTATTACCCGTGACCCTAAAACCTGACCTTCCTATACCTGCGTAACCCTCACTATGAACCAATTAATACACGGAAATAGTACTTTTGAGAAGAAATAATTTATAAAATTTTCGTATTACGTAGATAATGTTCCTAATATGGGTAGGAAGAAATCCTCAAATAGTTTTGCAAAAAAACGCCCCCGGAGTCTACATTGTGCCGGTTTTGTCACTTTCCTCGTAAACCGTTGTTCAGACGTAAAAAGTGTATGGAACCAAAAATGTTTGCCATTAAATTATACACAAAAACTGCTGTATAAGCATCATAGCTAATCCTCTCTGAATTCCCGAAAATAACATTCAAAGTTAGAGGTAGTTTTCAGCAGGTTGTTTAAATATGTAAAAAGTGGCTTTAATGGTAGTAATTTATATGGTTCTACTGCTATAACAAACCCACATAAGTATTATTGCAGTCAAATTATAAAATTTTGCTGCAACAGGGATTTTAGAGCACTATAACTATGCATTTTCTAATTTGAGCTCGTTTCCACACCATCCATAAGGCAGAACTCTGGCGCGTTTTTGTTTTTCAGTGGTGTCTCCAGTAGGCCTAATCGACTAACATCTCTTTTTTATTCGTTTGTTAGGTCCTCTTCATTTCATATCTCGTCAGATGATGCATTAAGGCAACCCTGTCCATGGCAGTTGAAGCACATAGTTGAACAATGTAATCGAACTCTAAAACATCCACATCGCTTACCGCAACCCTTTTTACAGCTGCATGATATAACTTTCAAAACAGAAATGGGAGCCGGCGCGGCGGGCGCCTTGGTAGTAAAAACTGGTGATAAAGTATTGCCCATTTTTTTCCAACCCCATAGCGTTGCCTATATATCTTTTATTCGCCAAGATTGAATATGATGAAATACCCGGTGAGAATGCTGTTTTAATGATGCAAATGTTGGTGGCAATATAGACAAAATTAGGGCATGATTGAATTGGCCAGTCAACTTATTAAAAAAGTAAATCTGTAGCTATTCAAAAAAGTTTCCTTTCGTTCAGCCTCATATAACGCAAGTGTGAATTTCTCACCAGCACTTTCAATTTGCCCTTTCATAGATTGAGAATTGTTGAAAATAATGAAAATATGTGCAACATCTTCTAGATCCATTCTCCTGTTTAATATGTTTACGATTTGAGATTTTCTTTATTCGAAAAAAGCAGAAGAAGTATCACAACCACTGCAGTCATGTGCAAAAAGAACAGTTTCTTTGATATTTTTGATAACTTTAGATGATTGAATATCAGAAGATCTATAAATCCTTTTCTTTATATTTCCTTGGCTTGGTTTTAAAAACAGAATAGCCTTATTTTGAGGAACAATAGCAATAATAAGGGAGAGAAGATCATCATCCTGATTAACTACAACCACAGTGTCGTGTTGACTTGGTTGATTGGTAAGTCAGCATCGTCTAAAGCAGTAAGATTATTAATATTCTCAGAATTTAACCTCTCGACAAGTTAAGAAACTAAACGATCTTTGTTAGCTATATTACTTAACAACGTCTTTTGTGGATCGTGTATTAATGTGTTTTCATTGAATGCAATTGTAGCTGAAGTTCGCTACAGCGTATCCATCAAACACTACAGTTACATAGCGACCATAGTGTTTACGTATACAGTTAACAAAGGCTGAGTAAATGTCATGGAATATACCCTGTTTACCACCATCCACTACAAATTCGCAATGATCGCTTGAGTCGGCTGTTTGTTCTGGAACTTTGCTAAAATTTTCATATAAGGATGATTTCTTCGCTTTCCTCATTAAACCTCCACTGGGGTTTGGTAATTTATCTGCATAATATCGAACCGTTTTATTTCGTAAATTGTTATCACTTAAAGCGTATGGCTCAGCGTTATAAAGAATTTTACTGTGCTGCGACTAAAATATATATAACAGATCGCTGAACTTGACTGACATATTTTAACGGCCTGCTAAAGACTACCCAAAATTTAAACGTATTTTGGGAGAATTCAGTGAGGACTAGCTAATATATCCGTAGAATAATTTTTATGTAGAATTTAATGGCGGACATTTTTGGTTCTATACACTTTTTACGTTTGAATAACGGTTTACGAGGAAACTAAGAAAAACCAACACAATGTACCATTCGGGGATGTTTTGCAAAAAGGGATGTTGCGGACACTGGACAATTGGGAACTTTCTATGGTTTTGTTCCTAACCCCATTAGGAAAATGTATACGTCATATGAAAACTTTATGAATTATTTCTCCTATTCCATGGTTATATGTTTAATTTACGTGTACATCATCTCCCGCCTGCCTCTGACTTACCAAGTTTAGTTTAATATTGAGCTTTCGTGGGCGAAGTTGTGCTATCATTTTGTTTAAATTTTCGGCTTTATTTAGTAATATGAAACATTTAATTAAAACCAAGATGAAGTAGTTCTGTGAATCATCCAGATGTTTTTGTAATATATGCGGCGAATGCACTTTGAAAGAAAGTAGAAAACCTATTTCTGACTTTGTGAAATAAAGTTCACTTAGGAGGCCAGGATAAATCTTGTGATTCACATTTCGTATGTAAAACATGCGTTGGACAGTTCAGTTTAATATCAAGTTTTCGTGGGTGAAGTTGTGCTAACATTTTGTGTAAATGTTCGCCTTTCTTTCTTTAGTAATATAAAACAATTAATTAAAACCACATGATATCCAATAAGACGACGTTGCTGTGTAAATCATCCAGAGGTTTTGTGTTATGTATGCGACGAATATACTTTGAAAGAAAGCAAAAACCTATTAATGACTTTATGAAACGAAGTTATCTGATCCATTTTAGCGTTCAGATGTTAGGCCTGGATAAATCATGAGATCTATATTTCTTATGTGAAACATGCGTTGAAGATTTGCGGCCGTGCTTACATTTTGATGTATCAATGATTTGGCGATAACCAAAAACTACTATTCATATAAGTCCAAGGCACCAATCGGATCAATAGACACAACGAGACCTATACTACATTTTGAAGAAATAGCTATTTCATCATTCAGCATTCTGACGAGTTTCTTGAAAGACAATACAGAATCATTAATAGCTGATCAAGTTCCATGTATGCAATCAGCAAGCCCAACGTTTTAGTAATCCGAATTACTTGCCTCCAGATTTAATGCAATGAGTATACTTTATCCAGGTACTAATATTACATTTTATCGTAAAACAGATCAAGATTTGCTGCCCTTTTCCTCTAAGGAACTTAATCTGGTATTCTGTAACAATATAAGAGGACTCTGCCACAATACACAAGAAAAGAATCGCTCTTTATTTGACAATTCACAACGTTGTCTGAAACGTATCCTTTTATACTCAGTGAGCATTCTATCATTAGACCTGAAAGAGATTAAGTATAAAAGGCATCAGTGAGTAATTTGTGTTGATCTAACATTGGTGAACTTCCTCCATAGACAGCAATACACAAAAATCTTTTTTATGTTTTTGGGACAGCAGAGCTAAGGATCAGCATTGGCTTAACAGAAATTGGCCTTTAAGCAAGGAAAACAAAACGTAATCAATGAACCTTTGGTTGCGAGAAAAAAAATACATAGGTATTTCCACTTTTGTTTATAAAGTTGAGGCGTATGAAACGACTTTAAATCGAGATAGACATGAGAATAGCACGAAAAAACTGAAAGGCGAAATATTTGATGGTGACCCTCAGGCAGCTTATTAAAGATCCACGATACAATAATTGCATATAATTAATGGCAAATATGCTCGGTTATAACACGGCCCCTATAAAAGTTCACTGCCCTCATAACCACTTAGATCGATATCCAAAAAAACCTAGGTGATGTTAGTGAAGAACAGGGGCAAGATGCCATTAGGACATTAAAACTGTAGAAAATGGATATCAAGGAAAATGGGATAGCCACATGATCAGTACTGTTGGAGCCTTCAGTGAGACTAATCTGGTAAACTCCTTTGAGAAAGTCGTATAAAAGAACATTTGCAAGTGATAAGTATGAATGCATATTTATCTACTTTGTACGAAAAATACCTTAATTTAATTTTTTCTTGTTTTTCTTTACTGGCAGTGGGAACTAATAGTAATAGTAGTAACGTGAAATGTACATAAGATAAAGAAATAAAACGATTTTATTCTAAAATAAACCAATATAGCGAGCCTCAAAAACTTGATCTGATAGGCTAAACCTGCACTCAAAAATTACCTAGAAACAATTAAAAAATCTCCTGCACCAAAATGTCCTTAGGACCGTATTATGAGACAAACATGGATACACATGTATTTAGATAAATATTTGAAACATGAAATTTGCTTTTTTTTCCTACGTTTTCGTATAATTTGCGTTTGGAATTATGTTATACCTAAGATAATCATAATATACCAATTTTAATAAAAGTTTAGAAAATCACTGTTTTATGCCCAAATGGTTTATTAATTATTATTCCGGCAGTAATAATAGTCTATATAAAATTGTTTGTCTTAATATCGTAATTATTATATATCATTATTTATATTCAGCAGTTTATTCATCATTTTGGTCTGCATTTGTAAATGTATTGTTTGATTCTATATATTGCTCTCTTTATTTTATAATATCGATGATTTCTTTTGCATAGACGGTGGGAAAGTTCAGCACTAAATAGTTCCTTGATTATCAATATGCATTAAACTGCTTCGTCGTTTTCTTTTATTTTATTCACGGTGAATAATTCACCTAATCGCAAATAATACTTTATTTATACCACGAAATTTGTCTTTTGTCGAATTTCTTTTTCCCGGTTAAATATCGCAAGGTTTGTTTGCAGAGAAAATTTTATGGTTTTTGTTGCTTTAATAATTTACTATTATTTTTTAATAGTTTTGTAATTTTTCAGTATTTTAAATATAGTATTTTTTGGCACAACCAACCAGTGCAATTTTTTAAAAGTAACATTATGCTTTGAAATATAGATATTTGGTAATGATATACTATGCAATGCACCTTGTGCATTGTTTTAGACTTTTTAAGCCTAAGAACAAAAATTAAATTATAAAACATGTTTACTGTGCTTGTCCTTATGCAACCATAGCAGAGGACAGTGATAATAAAACTTTGCGCTACTGGTGAAAGAGTCAAAATGAATAAGTACTATATAAATACAACATATACATTTATAAAAACAGCTTAGATATTAATTAAGACGAAATAGATTAAAACCGAAATATTTCCTTCTGGTTTTCTTTTAGAGTGGATTATGGCAGTAGCATTGAAAAACAAAATAAAAATAAGGATTAATGCAATGATTATAATTTATTTTTATTTACAAGGAAGTGTCAATAAATTCTTCTTCTACTATCAGAAAATCCAGTTTTCGGTTATACGCACCATTTCAGTCCGGCTCTGCAAAATTCATTCTTTAGTATGAACCTGCCGAGAAAGCAACTTTATTTGCCTCCATCATTAGATTGAAATGTGAATTTTTTCTAACTCAATTACTGCTCGAGATATTTTAAGCTCTATGAAACATTATTAATACATATTTATATTGAGTGATGTTAAAAAGTACTTAATTCCGAGCTTTATTACCTTTTGAAGAAAAACATTGAATTCCTTGAAAAATCTGGCCCCTTCTTTAAATTCAGACGTATTTAGAATTGAGAGGCATTAAGTTGCAGAATGAATTTGATTCGTAGAAAGTGAAAAATGTATTTAGGAACAGGTATGTTCGTTTTTTTAAATTTCTCATTGTATATAATAATATGAGAAATCGTTACTTGTTTCCTTGTTTTTCTGGAACACAAGCCTTCCGATACATGTATTTTTTGATATATAAGAAAAATATTATTTGGAGAAAGAGGGTAGGTAGATATAATTATCAAAGAAGCTTATTATAAAACTCTACCAACTTAATAATAATATAAGCTAATGGTAATATTCAGTTTGGATATTACAGAATTATTTGAATAAACTGAATTGTTTAACATAGGTGAGCACACTTGGAGTTAACTGGTCCGAAGAAAGTAGGGTACATTTTGGTTCATTTGGGATACATCATACAGCGCTTTATGAGTGCTAGTTCCACTTTTCAGGTTGTCGCACACTTGCCCGGCCGTTAACGCCGAGAGTATAAGGACCCGGCACTGCCGCTTGACGTCATCACATGCAGGTAGACGGTCGAGCTTGCAGCCAATGCCGAGCTCATACTTTACAACGAGTTTTGCATTAGGAAGGGGTATTTTAAAAACATTTGAATGGCCAGCAGTTTTGTTAAATATTAAATATGCGTACAAAACTATTCGTACGATAACATCTTGGAGATAAAGCAATTTTCCCCGGTTTAAACTCTTAATAAGGACGAAATTATCTTCGTCATTATAAATTATGTTTTCCTTACATATTTCGCACTTTGCCGT
The DNA here is from genome assembly GCA_016904865.1 of Pissodes strobi. Lineage (NCBI taxonomy): Eukaryota > Metazoa > Arthropoda > Insecta > Coleoptera > Curculionidae > Pissodes > Pissodes strobi. The sequence continues at coordinate 508,519 of MU182050.1, forward strand.
AATGTAACAACAGTAACCTGCTAAATAGGTGATTACGGGAATGTCATCACTGACATTGTCTACATCTTCCTCTAGTACCATAATGTCAGGATTTAATGGATGGTTTTCTTCAATTTCATCAGACATATCAATATTTTCGCAAAACTGCTTAATTTGAATGTTGCCAAAGGTACGCGATTTTAGCGTTAGTAATGACTGAATTCTGAGCAGTTTTTCTTAGCATATATGAATGTTTGAAATTTGCCTAATAAGACACAATTCATCTTAATTTCACTAAAACAATACTTGTACTACGAAAAGACAGTAAGGGAATACCGTAGGCACGGCTCTCGTTTTAGTCTAGGAATTTTTAAAGTTACAGTTATAGTTTCGCCGGTTTTTGAATCCGTTGCTGTAGAACAATTTATTATATATTCTTTGGCAATATGTAACTCACAAACCCTGCTGAATTTGGATGGAGCAAAATTTTCCCTGTGAATAGCCTTTGCTCATTTATTGGACATGACTTCGTCCGTTGGAAAACGAAATGCGTGTATTTTCGACCCATTTTTTGTAATTTCCACGACAACCGACCATGGAGCATGAGTACGGCATTGCAAATATATCCGTAACACCGGTAGAACTCACTACAACACAAGAATCTCACAGTTATCACACAAATTATTAAATAAAACATGAAATGAAATTAACCCGTACGCGTGCTCTTCAACGCCATAATGTGAACTAGAGCAAATGGCGCCTGTTGTTATTGCATACAGGTTTTCTGCATTGGTGATTTCCGGTGGTGGAAGGATTGGCCGTTGTCCTTTCGGACAACGTTTCCAGGGGGCGCCGGCATTCTCTAATTTTGCATTTTAGAAAATACACTCGTGGCGGCTCCTTCCTTGCTCCCCAAATCACCAATGCAGAACACTTAAAACAAAAGGCACTTTTCAGAGCCCACTCTGACACTTGCTAGCCTTAACGTTGAGGGAATCACCAAAAACAAACAGGATATTATATCGGAATTATGTCAGACCCATAATTGGGTGTGTGCTGTGGAGACAGGAAACACACCGAGACCAGACATCTCAGAGGCCCGAAAAACCGGAATGCGCTTGGCCATTGAGGCACCACATAACAAACATGGTAGTGCAATCTTTATAAAACCTGACATGTCACTGACCTCTACAAGTAAAACAGTGTCAGACGGCACCGAGATTCTGACCATAGAATGCGGAACATTTACGGTAACGCTAACGTCAGCCTATCACCCCCCCGGGCACAAACCTGAACCTCACCATGCCAGAGAACTTCGGAAGACAAAAGACACAATTTGTAATCGGCGATTTCTACTGCCACAGTATCAACTGAGGATACAACAAAACCGACAACAACGGTCAACTGTTAGAGGAATGGATGGAGGCAAACAACTTCTCTCTCCTCCACGATTCGAAGCTACCCTGCTCCTTTATGAGCAAAATTTGGAAACGCGGCTATAACCCCGACAATTGTTTTGTTAGCGACAATATACAGGATTGCTGTGTTAAACAAAACCCAACACAGGCCCATCGGTATCCAAATCTTCCCTGCAGTAAGGACATCCTAAATACCCTTTCGAAGAAGATTTAACTTCAAAAAAGCAAGATGGTCAGATTTCACCAAAGAACTAGATGAGACTGTCAACAACATCATACCTACCAGGGCCGTAGCCAGGATTTTTTTTCGGTGGGTGTTTTTACATAAAATATCTAAATATCACCAAAAGGTGAATTTTCATGAATCTGCCATGCGATGGTCGGCGATATGAAGCTGTCCCTTTTTATTGTCATTATATTTATAATATCAATCAGAATTAGAGCGTAATGTCATAAATAAAAATGACACTTCTAGTGAGTAGGTATTTTTGGAAGCTGCCGCATCCATTTTTGTAATGGAATTTTATTTTGAGGGAAGGGAAAGACCCTAGAAAGACAGGATTATAACCTTCCTATGTTACACCATTGAGTACGGCGAGGTGCTCCCAAATATGTCGCAATTTTGTATAGTTCGCGCTGCATTTATCGCTAGAGCTGCAACGCAACAGGGTTCTCCAATGTTCCCCTCCAATAACACTTGACATGAAGCTGACTCGTAGCGCCTTACTCCCTCCACATAAGTTTCTAATTCTTGTTTTTCTAATATCTTTAAACTAAGGTAAGGTATAGTCAATTAAAATAATTATTTTACTACAACTACTTACTACAGGCATATAGGCATTTCACTGACGTAAAGAATCATCGAAAAACGGCACTGCTATTGCTGTACGATAGTAAGCTTCTGGTCAACTTGCTTCAACGTTACACCGACGTGTTTGAGTGGAGACTATTATTGGCATCTTCATCTCGCCTTTAATGGAATTTAAAATCTCAACAGATTCATTAAAAATATCAGAAAAGCAGGAATTGTTTGCCGCATTTAATTTATTATTGAATAAGATTCATTGCTTCAACTACATCGCAATTGACAGCTTGCAGCATTTTACACAATTGTAAAGTATGTTTAAAGAGAACTACAGCTGTACAGCTATACAAAGTCTGGAGAAATTATAGCTTTTAAAAATTGATTTGCCTTGGACGAAGTATCGCTATCCATAGCTGCTGAAAGTTCTTCCAAAGTCTCTACAATGAGCACAACCATTTCTTTAAATCTCAGAAGACCGTCATGAGTTTGAATCCATCTCGTATCACACATGGAGACCAACTTATGGCAACGTGATTCTGGCAAATTTTGTTTTATTTTCTGTCGTAAAATGTTAATTCTTTTGGGAGATGCATTGATAAATCCGACGACAGATTTAACTGTTCCAAAACAATCCAATATTTTTTTTCAACTAATTTTAGTCCTGCAGCGGGCTACCAAAAAGGTCTACTCTGTTGAGCGGTCGACGTTTTGGCTATCCCTGTTTTAAGGTGGCTACACACACAACTGCAAGCTTGACCAGCATGCATGATCAATATTTTTGTACAAGTATGCTGGAGCGTCTGGATGAAAATTTTGCGCAAGCATTTGAATTGTGCAAGCCGCTTGATGATTGATTTGTTTTGAATCATGCAAGCTTGGAGAAGCCGTGCTTGCGCAAGTGAAACGGAGCGTATGTACGTACGTGTCGACTTGTACACACAAGCAACAGTCGTGATTGAGCTCTTTCCACTTTCCACTCATAATGTCTAGAAATCTGAAGAAGGCAAACCGAGAATTACTGGAAAACTTTATTCGTGCATACCAAAATCAGCCTTGTCTTTGGCGAATCAGATCACCAGAATATCATAATAGGGCGAAGAAGGCGTATCTTGTTTTTTTAATTAAAGGTGTTACAAGTGATAAAAGTTTCAGATGAGTTTCTTCATTCAGTCTGAGATAGTTATTGCAATCACGCGGATGTACGTTTAATTCATTCAGTAAGTTAATATGGGAGTACGTTTTTCTTTTCCTTAAGAGGATAGGCTACCGACCTTTGTTGATATTACGTTTTATTCCAAAACGAAAAAAGTTAGAATCACGAAATTTGGTGTGCGGTGTGCATTCGATTGTCTAGAAGGCATGGTATTTAAAAATGTTATTAATTTTTTTATAACAAATTTTGAACCGCTTTTTTTGGTGAAAACGTGAAAATACGTTTTCACCAAAAAACCGGTTCAAAATTTGTTATAAAAAAATTAATAACATTTTTAAACACCATGCCTTCTAATCAATCGAATGTACAAGCCGCACACCAAATTTCGTGATTCTAACTTTTTTCGTTTTGGAATAAAACGTAATATCATTTTATAATAAAAGACCGGTAGTCTGTCCTCTTAACCACTCTTTGCACCACTCATAACATTTCTTCTTTGGCGTTTTTCTCGTAAAGACAAGAGAATCATCGTCCGAGCTAGACAATTTTCCGGCACAAACTGATGTTTGTTTAAGCATGCATGTACCGTGTGGTGGCAAATGGAAATTATGCATGCTTGTAAAAAATGATTGTACATGCATGCTTGTCAAGCTTGCAGTTGCGTGTGTAGCCACCTTTAGATAATAAAATTATTTGAAATTTCGGGGGGTGTTTGAACACCCCAAACACCCCCCCTAAATACGGCCTTGATACCTACACCCGACAGCTACAATTTTGTAGGTGCACTTCAGAGCATTTCAAAAAATCACATCCCAAGAGGCTGCATGCAGAATTTTGTTCCAGGACTTTCTAAGGGTGATAAAGACATCTTAACCGAATATGAAAAGCTGTTCTCAAAAGATCCTTTCAGCGAGCAGACTAGAGCGTGCGGCACAAATCTCATGACCGCACTAAGTGAATCAAGGCAAAAGAAATGGCTTGAAACCCTGGAAAGAATGGATATGTCAAGAAGCAGCAAAATGGCATGGAATCTGATTAAAAAGCTTGATTGTGATCCAACGCAGAGTAAAGAACCAGGTAACAGCCAACCAAGTCGCCCACCAACTACTTCTAAACGGAAAACACACCAAGAAAAGCCAAAAAGTTAAAATGCAGCGTAACATCGATACAGAAACCAGCCACTTTTCCTCCCCCTTCACAGTCAAGGAACTCAATGTGGGTATCAACTCATTGAAAACGGTAAGGCGGCTGGGGTCGATGATATGTGCGTGGAGCAAATTAAACACTTTGGTTTAGGTGTCAAAGAATGGGTGCTGGAACTCTTTAATGACTGCCGAAAAAACTTGAAAATACCTAAGCCATGGAAAAAGGCCAAAGTAGTGGCGCTTCTGAAACCAGGAAAAGACCCTGATTCACCAAAGAGCTATCGGCCCATCTCTCTGCTCTGTCACCTCTTCAAGCTCTACGAGAGGTTGATCTTGAACCGCATCGGCAACGTCGTGAACTCAAGGATTATCCCCCAACAAGCTGGCTTCAGACAAGGCAAATCTTGTACTAACCAAGTCCTTGCTGTCACAGAGCACATTGAAGAGGGCTTTGAAGAAAAGCTTATTACTGGGCTTGTCTTGGTAGACCTAAGCGCTGCGTACGACACAGTATACCACCGTAAGTTTCTGGCCAAGATCTACGAAACTACTAAAGACTATCAATTAGTAAAGATGATAGAGTCCTTACCGCAAGACCGACAATTCTATGTGACCCTGGAAGGAAAAAAAGCCGATGGAGGAATCAAAAAAAATGGTCTTGCCCAGGGAAGCGTCCTTGCGCCTATCTTATTTAACATATACACAAACGACCAACCCACACCTGAAAACACGACACTTTTTCTATACGCTGATGACGCTGGTGCAGCAGCGCGAGGAAGGACCTTTGAGGACGTGGAGGCAAAGCTGGAAAGCACTTTACCCACAATGTCAGCCTACTACGAGGAGAACTCCCTTAAACCCAGCCCCTTTAAAACTCAGATTTGTGCATTCCACCTTCGCTCACGTCAGGCTAAAAGAAAGCTTAACGTTGTTTGGAATGGTGCCACCCTTGAACATACCGAGAAGCCAATATATCTCGGAGTAACCCTCGATATAGGCATCTCTGTGAAAAGACTCGTCACAAAGTGGCCGCAAGAAATAACATCCTGAGGAAACTAACAAAGAGCAAATGGGGCGCTAAACCAACTGTCCTCAGAACCACTGCCCAAGCACTTTGTTTCTCCACAGCTGAGTACGCATGTCCTGTATGGTCTAGATCGGCGCATGCCAAAAAAGTCGACATAAGCCTCAATGAGACCTGCAGACTACGTCACGCGACTGAGACGGCACTATACCCCGTCCTTATTCTCTCGACGTTAACGGCCCGGCCCGGCACGGCCGGCGCGCGCCGTCATGATGGCATCGCCCACGTTTCCGGCAACAACCGCCAAATTCGCCCACACATCGCAGATGTACGATGACATAGGCAGTAGCAGACGAAGACGAAGCACTTGCTGTAATAATAGCTTTAACAGAAGAAACTAGAAAAAGAAAGAGAACTTGGGTCCATCCTATTAATAAAAAGCGGGAAGAACTTGGAGAAATCCACCATTTATTCGAAGATTTGAAACAAGACGAAATAATTTTTTTTCAATACTTCAGAATGTCGTTTCATAAATTTTTAGAACTTCTCGATATACTGGAGCCTAAACTAAAATTTCAGAATATCACATAACAGAATTTTTTTGCTCAATTTTTTTTTTCTGCGTCATTGACGATTTTAAAAATTGTTGCCTTGCCGTCAACTTGTAATTCAGGATTAAACGTTTTGACTGAATCAGTGATGCACTCAAAATAAACTGTTCGTCAAAAAAAACGACGCACCTAGTTTTCTGGACAATATTTGAAAGCTCGTTATTGCAAAACTACTCAACCGATTTTTAAAAAGTTTGGAAATTCTGAATAGTTGATTCTTTGACTCTTATGACTAATTTTTGGAATAAGATATTTTGCACCTAACATATACTACAGGGTGTTAAAGAAAGAGATGTTTTTTACAAAATTTCAATTTATCCCCATTTATGGGGTAGTTGAGATTTATAGTCGTAATACCTCTCTTTACTTACAGTTAGGTAATATCTCGCGACGTTTTTGAGATTTTGTGGATATCTTGGCTAACTACGATTATTTGGCAATTTTTCAAAAATTGTCGTTATTTTCCAGTTTAGTCCCAATAATGAGCAAATTACGGAAGGTATCGACGAATTGTGAACACGGCGCGGCGTCTTACGGTAGGACATATGCTACCAGTTTATGTACGTTACGTGATCCATTAAATCAGAAAGTTCGAATTAAGGGATATGTTTTACACAAAATCATTTTTTTTTTGAAAAAAAAATTAAAATTCTAACCAAAGAAAATTATACTTGTAAACTTAAAATGCTGCCTTAATACCATGGATTATTAAGAATGGGGTATTTTCTCGAAACGGTTTTTAATTTTGGGTGATAAATCAGTCAGTTGTCAAAATATGATAAAATAAGGACATTTCTTCGTATAACGTTACCATAAATATACAAACGAGTTTTTGTCTCTTACAACCGTTCAAATTACACTCGAAATTACCTTCGAATATACAGGGTGATTGAAAAAGTAAAATGGTAAAAAAGAATTAATTTTTTTTAACGGTGGATCCTATTTAAGTACACACCTATCATTTCAATTCTTAGTTATTCTACGGACCATTTTAATAATATTCGTGGCAGCATAGAATACCCTGTACAGGGTGTTCCATTATAAATGTTGTGTAGATTTTCGTGGAAAACCCAAGTCTTATGCAGACAAGCATTACCATCCATCAAAACAGAAAGTTTAAATTAATTGATACAATATCATTTTTTTTTGTGAAATTCAAAATAAAAATTCAAACCAAAGAAATTTATACTTGTAAACTTAAAATGGGACCTTAATACCACGGATTATTAGGAATGGGGTATTTTCTTGCAACGGTTTTTGATTTTTGGTGATAAATAAAGATTGTCAAGATATGCTAAAATAAGGAGATTTCTACGTAGATATAATGTCACACAAGCATCCATTATAAACCGAATCGATTTTAAAAGTAGTGGACTATGAAAATTTACACCCGCACCTCGCTGAAAATTGTAGACAAATTATCTTTGTTTATAATAATTGTTGTTTATTTTTTTTAAACATGCTTGCGATTTAAAAATGTTAGCCTTAAATACCGTAGTTGGCTGTTCCTACGTAAGCTGCGTTTCTAAGGTAAGGTATATTATATCTTGGTATGTTTTGTACTGTCACTCACATAAGCGAAATTTGTACTTTTTATTAACAATGCCTCGTTTTGGAGAACACGAATTGACAAACATTTTAAGGCAAGTGTATTTCACTATTTCAGTAACTCATGTCTATAAATAATGTAAAATTACATTGTAGACTGCGTCAGCGTGGGATGTCCTACCGAAATATAGCTGACATGATGAATTCTACGGAATCACCTATGCGTAGAGCAATTAGCCGATATGGGATCCACGGAACCCCGGCTTACCGCAAGAGAGGGCGCAGCGGTCGCGACAGAGCAACAAATTTACGTTAAAATCGCCATATAACGATGTCTGTCCGCCGTCGTCCTATAATTAATGCGACTCAGATAAACCGGGCATTTCGGGAAGTCAAAAGTGTCAACATTTCGACCTCAACCATTCGCAGAAGGTTGCATGAATATGGCCTCCACGCTAGAAGAAGAGCGGCCTGCCCTCTTTTACTGCCTGTTCACCGAGCTGCTAGAAGGAGAGGGGCACAACATGTAAATTGGGGAATAGCAGAGTGGAATAGGTGCATGCTTACTGATGAATGTAGATTTAACTTGCATGCTAGTGATGGACGAATTTTGGTATGAAGAGAACGGAATAGTAGGTATGTAGAAGAAAATATGGAAGCAAGAGTAGCATTTGGAGGTGGTGGAATAACTGTATGGGGCGGTGTTATGCAGAACGGTAAGACTGAGTTGGTTGTTTTGTTTGGAGGAAGTATGAATGCGAATAGATATAGAGAAATGTGCTTGAATGAGATTGTTATTCCTTTCGCTCAAAACTTCGGAGATGACTTTATCCTGGTAGATGATAATGCTCGTCCGCACAGGGCCAGAGTTGCTCAAGAAAATTTGAGAGAGAATAACATCGAACGAATGGAGTGGCCTGCTAGATCTCCCGATATTAATGTAATAGAGCATGTATGGAGTAGAATGAAACTTAGGATAAATGCAGGTGAGTATGAACTTAATAATCTGGATGATTTAGCAAATGCAGTGAGATTAGATTGGGAGGCTATTCCCCAAGCTTTTATTGCAGTCTTGCTGAATAATATGCCAAGGAGGGTAGCGGACGTTATACGTGTCGGTGGTGAGCCCACAAAATATTAAATATTTCTGTACTTGTAACGTAAATTACTTTTTTTTCGGTAGTTATGCACCTATTGCCGTTAGTTCATAAGGTTACATAATAATAAATGTAGGTGCTCTATAAAATTTGTTGTTTTATTAAGGGCAATATAATTTTCAAAAATAGCAAAGCTTGTTTTAATGGATGCTCAACGGTTTGTAGAAGATTGCATGACTATAACCTGCACGCGTCCGCTAATCGACGGGTCGCTTGTCATTGTCATAGCTGATTAAAAATGTACTTCTTTAATTTAAGCCACAGTGTAAAGGAGGATATTAATATTCATTCCACACAGAAATAACTTGTAGCTAGTAATGCTTGTCTGGACAAGGCTAGAGTTGTCCACGAAGTTTTTAGAAAAATATACACAACATCTATAATGGAACACCCTGTACAGAGTATTATATGCTGCCACGAATATTATTAAAATGGTTCGTAGAATAACTAAGAATTCAACTGATAGTTGGGTACTTAAATGATCCTCCGATAAAAAATTAATTCTTTTTTTACCATTTTAGTTTTTCAATCACACTGTATATTCGAAGGTAATTTCGAGTGTAATTTGAACGGTTGTAAGAGACAAAAACTCGTTTGAATATTTATGATAACGTTATACGAAGAAGTATCCTTATTTTACCATATTTTGACAACTGACTGATTTATCACCAAAAATCAAAAACCGTTTCGAGAAAATACCCCATTCTTAATAATCCATGGTATTAAGATCGCATTTTAAGTTTACAAGTATAATTTTCTTTGGTTTGAATTTTTATTTTGAATTTTCAAAAAAAATATGATTTTGTGTAAAACATATCCCTTAATTTGAACATTCTGATTTAATGGATCACGTAACGTACATAAACTGGTAGCATATGACCTACCGTAAGACGCCGTGTTCACAATTCGTCGATACCTTCCGTAGTTTGCTCATTATTGGGACTAAATTGGAAAATAACGACAATTTTCGAAAAATTGCCATCTAATCGTAGTTAGCCAAGATATCCCCAAATCTCAAAAACGTCCCGAGGTATTACCTAACTGTAAGTAAAGAGAGGTATTACGACTATCAACTTCAACTACCCCCTGAATGGGGATAACTTGAAATTTTGTACAAAAAACATCTCTTTCTTTAACACCCTGTAGTATATGTTAGGTGCAAAATATCTTATTCCAAAAATTAGACATAAGAGCCAAGGAATCAACTATTAAGAATTTCCAAAGTTTTTTAAAATCGGTTGAGTAGGTTTCCAATAACGAGCTTTCAAATATTGTCAAAAAAACTAGGTGCGTCGTTTTTTTTGACGAGCGATTTACTTTGATATATGGTCTGAGGCACGTACATGAGCTTGTATATGTTTTTTTTTATCTAGGTAATTTTGAAGTCCAACTGCTGCTGACAGTGCTTTTTATTCTCAATATTCTTATTATATTTTCCCTTGACAAACTTCTGCGTTATTTCCGAGAGAGCACTATGGGGCCTAGGTGTGGAACTTAAAGTGCTATTGGGTCTGGCAATAGAATTTTCAAAAGTATCTTCTTCGCTATTCTCATCCCGTTGTCCTTGCGTTTCAGCTTCTGATGAATCAGAGTGCTCGACATTTGTTATTTGTTGTCTGTCTGGGAGAAAAAGTCGCAGAAACGCCATGCGCATTTCGATTCGTCAACATTTCCTTTTTCTAGCTCCGTCGCCAATTTTTGTCATCTGTAGCTTCACTGATTTCCTGCCGAAACTGTCTCTCAAAGAACTCCATCTTTGTTTGCATTCCTAAACTGTAATAAAAACATCAAATCAGTTAGTGCCAAAGGTGGCGCATTATTTCGATAATAATTGAAGGAACATTCGAATACGTTAAGGTTTTTTTATGTTACAGTTTTGACGTAATTAGTTTATTCAAAAGCTCTTATCTTACGTAGTTTGTATGCTTCTAAATTATTGCGCGACTACTGAATGCCATTTTAAAATTGCGACAGTTCGTGCAATAGTTAAAACAATTATTTTTATTCAACTTATAGTTATATGTTTTGTTTTTAATCCTTTTAGATTTTTGGCACATTCAGGATAATAATTGCCTTCAGCTACCGACTTCAAGAAACAACAGTTCGTAAACCGCTTGTAATGCCTTCCCTTACGCAAGAAATATGAGAAAAAATGAGCAGGGCTTTAACAGATTGTGCAAATTCCCAAACTGCGTTGCCACTATTGATGGGAAACACGTAGTTACTGACAAGCCCCCAATAGTGGTTCCTTGTATTTTAATAAGAAAACTTTCAGTGTTGTGTTGCTTGCATTTGTAAAACTGCAAACTCACTGCAAGAGACGCATATGGACGAAATAGTGATGGGGACATTTACAAATTCAGCAATCGGTAAAAAACTGATTTAGGAATCTACCGGAGCACAAATGTCTACCTCGCACTAACGAAGTTCTTCCTTGCGTTTTCGTGTGAGATGATGCCTTAAAAATTTAATGTGCCCATATCCAGGTAGCGAAACAACAGATAACGAAGAAATAAAAGGATATAGTTACAGACATAATAGAGCTAGACAGGTATCAGAGAACTGTTTTGGAATTTTAACTAAAAGATTTCGAATTTATCAGAGACGCCTGCAATTCATTCCTGAGCACCTGGATTAAGTTATTCTAGCTTGCATAACTTTCTTCGCAATGACACATGCCATTTGACTGAAACTGATGAAGATAGTGATAGCTTTCAGACACAAGGATTATGTGATATATCAAAAATAGGGGGCTCATCAACTACCACTGCATTAAAAATTAGAGATAGATTTAAAAATTATTTTAATTCTAATGCCGGTTCAGTGCCTTGGCAAAAACAATGATTAGGGAAGGCAGAAAAAAAGTGTAAAAATGTATCTGTTACGTATTTAGGCAGAGCCCTGGTGAAGGGGGCGAAATGTGTGAAATTTTGGCTACAGTCCTGTATTTAGTACCATGACGTATATATTAGTATCTATTGGTCTAAGCATTTTACTACAATTAAATAATAGTATATTATTTTATATGGAGGAAAAGTAATACTTTCCATGGC
>MU182050.1:555411-581762 GCA_016904865.1 Pissodes strobi
ATGGTTGAAACTTAGGAATTCGTATATACTGTACTAGTAGCTGCAAAAATACCCAAAGAATGTCCACATTTTTCGATCCTGACCCATTTTTCTAGCTTCAAACCGTTTTCAATGAGATTTTATTGAATGTATAAATCTACATATTTTAACCTAAACGTTACGCCAAAATATTGAAAGACGTATTCCGTCAAGTCTCGCATATAATGCAATTAAACGCAAACCAGGCAAACCTATATTCACTCGTATAATTGTCCAAATATTGGATATAGTTTGCCATTTTCTGCTGTTTCAATTTAACCTCGATTTTGTGTTATTTCCCGATCTCGTACTGAAAATCGGAAAATCACCAGGTAGGAAGATTAAACTAATTTAAAGAGACAATTAGAAACAATTAGAAACAAATTATGTATACACATAGTATTGAGACAAAAAAGAAGAATATTATGCTAACCATCTAGAAAACGATTGATTTAAACTGTTTCGGATTTAAACGAAATATCACATTTTGTGGTTCTCATTGTATAATCTGCACATAACATTAAGGGGTGCATTAAGAAAGTAATTCATATTGGCAGATTCCAAGTAAAAAGTCAATGGTTTTCTTGTTCTATATGATGGTATATAAAACTTAATTGTTGATAGTAATTCAGCATCATCGATGTTATCATGTAAAAGCTTGTATAAAAATATACGAGAGCAAATATTTCTTCGTTTTTCCAAATTAAGAAAATTATAATTTCATAAGTACTGTCATTGTCTTTTACTGTATAAACAATGGTTCATTCTTGGAAATATTAAAATCATAAATTCCAGTTTTATTATAGGGCAGATATCTTAAAAACTTGTATTGAAATCTCTCAATGCTATACTTATGATTCTCATAGCAGGGGCTCCGAACAACAGCAACATACTCCAGAACACTCCTGACAGAGATATGATACCGCGCAGGACTGGCGCCTGACGTCAGATGGTGTTGTAAACCGCCATTAGAATCTATTTAACGTTGAAGGGCCATAGTGTGTTTTTGACAAATTATTTAGATTATTGGGATTATTTTCCTTAAAATCCTTAAAATAAGGTGTGCTGTGTACGGTTGCCATGCTGGTAATACTGCTAAAGCATTTCGAGGGTGGTAAAGTTCTTTACCTTTCCAAAAGACAAGGACTGGCAGGCTGTAGGAAGCACTTTGGTGAGAGTGATTACTAGAAAAAAGTTGAACACGAGTTGCTTGGATACACTCCAAAAAACTATCGGTCCCTTAAAAAGAAAGCAATTCCATCGAAAAACTTGCCAAACAAGCAGGATAAATCCGAGAGGGTATATAGTCACTGTGGAGATCTTCTGTCCTACGGGATGGAGATCCGTGGAGATGCATGGATGTCCGGTGGAGGTACGTGGAGATCCGGCGGAGATACGTGGAGATCCGGCGGATATACGTGTTGATCCAAGAACTTCGGCCTTAGTAGTGTCGAATTATATTGGCCGAAACAAGATGATCTGCAACTAATAACTAATAGAGTCCATCAAAATTATTTATGGGCCCATTACAATGCTGGGTACCCACCCTATGAAACTGTCGAGATCAAAGAGTAAAAATACACTTTTCATAAAATTTAAAAAAAAAGTGTTTATATCACATTTGTCTTAGAGTTTAGGTTTGTTTTCGAGTTCCTTTTATACTGATAATTTGTTCCTACTTGATGTATTTTTTCCAAAGTGTATTCTGGAGAGAGAAGTTAGGTTTCGACTTGGGAATACCTATTTATTGTTTACTTGATTGTGTATTAGGTCAAAACCAAATGTATTTTTGTTATTGCTGGTTTTCCTTTGTATTATATTTTGGTTATCATTAGTGATTATATACTGTTTATTTTTCTACGTAGGTTTCTTCAACAATAAGTTTTTTTGTTATTGTATAATACCCTTTTGGTGTTCCTATGTTTTTTTATTTTATGATACGTAAAAAGGTATTATGTTTTTGTTTATGTTGCAGTTTGTTTTGTTTAGTATCTAAGTTTGAATATTATTTTGACCAAGCCATGCATTACTAAAGATATACCTATGTAATAAATTTTTATTTTAATAAAACTAAGTTAATGTCATATATTTTTTTTTTCAATTTTTGTTTAAACACTAATTCATGCTCACATGTTATATTGTTTTTTTATCTAAAACACCGTAACAAGTTGTGAGTAAAATACGGGGGTAAAATAAAACTGATCTACTAATCAACTATCATTAAATCAAGATCAAGGATTACATACCCATTCGTAATAGTCTACTTACTACCTCTAAAAAGTTTGTGATTTATCCATGTTATAAATATGGATACAAATTATTATTAATATGAAACTACCACTTTCTGACAGCAAAAACGCGTTTTTCCCCAAAGGTATTAATGTATATGAAGATCCGAAGGAGGTGTACGGATATCCTTGGAGATTCCATGATATCCTTGGAAATCCGGGGATATCCATGGAGATCTATGGAGTTACAAGAAGATCTCCCCAAATGGAGACTTTCTCTTAAAAAATCCCAAGTGACTATACCCTCTCGGATAAATTCGAACAAATCTGTTAGTAGTGAATCAATAGAAGAACGTCTTGAAACAAGAAAAAGGAAGGAAATTGTTGGAAATATTTTAAAAGGGTGAGTTGGCATAATATTTTAATAATAATTATTATGCATATCGAATGTGTAAGCTATGTATTATTTTGTTGTAGCTTGGGTTGTGGTATATTGGGTAATCTAGCCTTGTCTTGCCAGGGGTTTAGCATGACTAAACTCTATATTTCTATTCAATAGCAAATAATACAATACCTACCTAGATAAGTGGAACTTTTTAACAACTTTTTATTGTTGTCTATCGTAATTATTTCTTGACCTAGGCCTACACGTAATAACAAGATCATCATCTCAATCAGATAAGGATCAGTATAGGTAAACAAATAAGTAAACAATGTTCTATTTTCAATAAAATTAGTAGCTAAATATAAGAGAGCTTAACCTTCAACCTGCCTCTTGTTTCTATAAATTTCAAATTATACCAATAAGATGCTTTAAAGCATGTCCTTTTACTCCTTTTCCCGTATACTACCATTACAATTTTAAATGCGCGCCAAAAATTCAACACTGAGTGACGCGGTGCGCAGATCGGACGCATCTTGAACGTCTATAGATATCATATCCTATTTATTTGTATCATGCTCCTGGCATATGAGGCATAGACCTGTCTAATTCAATATACATCTACAAAATTCTTGCAATTTCAAACAACAAAACCATATCTACTATATGCCCTGTTCGAAATGTCCAATATATGGCCTTTAAATGTAAGCTAGGGGTCAAACAAGAATCAAAGATCCCTCATTTCCTCCATTCGTGTTAGCAAATTTTTATTCATGTAATAATGAAATGGTATTATATTTCTCTTTCTGATGAATGTGAGTATATAACACTTATGAATATTGAAATGAAGTCTATTACTGGTAGACCACTCCAGAAGTCGGTCCAAGTCATCCTAAGGCATCTGACAGTCGCCAGCAAACATTAAGACCCTACAATCTACTACCAGCTCTACTAAATGGAGCGTTGGTGAGACACCAGAGTAAGCCTCACAGTTATCTGAAGAATATCCTCTTACCACAACCTGTTGCCTACGACCATGCGAATACGATTTAAATATTGAGTGCAATACAAACTCATTAATGACACTTGTTTAAAATAGATTGTGTGATACCGTATCAAACGCCTTTGCAAAGTCTGTATAGACTACGTTTACTTGTGATTTATTATTTAGAGATTTAGATATATATTGGGTACTATTAGTGAGATTTGTAACAGATGATCTCTTGTTTATAAAACCATGTTGAAACTGGAATACCTTTCTGTGTAGAGAACTATAAAGATGTTTATAAATTATTGATTCGAACACTTTAGCTGGGACTGATAAAATAGATATGGGTGTACAATTTTTAATATTAGATTAAAAACCGGACATATTTCGACTTCATTCCACAAGTCGGTGAAAGTAGACGTGTGAAAAATTAATTTTATCAACGCTTTTTTAAACGGTACATGCTTACTAAGGCAAAAAAGAAGGTATAGAAATTTAATTAGAAAAAAAAATAAGAAAAAATAACAATATTAAAAGATAAATTATATTCTTGTGTGATTAGAAAGTTTTGTTATTTACAGCTTCGATAAACTTTGTAAGTAAGAGTGTAGAAAATGAAGAAATAGATTTTTCATCGTTCGAGGATTTATCAATTCTTGAAATAACTTGTTTGTTTAATAATTTATTTATTACTTAAAGAACTACAGGAGAACGTTTTAAAGGGTTGTGAATAAAACACTATATGTTGTGAAATTTAAAAAAGGCAATTAGAAGATTAGCTAAGTATCAGCTCTTTCTGTGTTCAGATATCAACAAAACTCTGTGTAAAACGGGCAACAAAAAAAAAACAACGCAGTGAAACGCACTGTTAAATTGTTAAAAATTTAAACCACACACTATGCCCAAACGATAACACCAAAATAGGAACTGTCATTTGTCACGTCCAAACACACTATGGCGTCACTTCCGGTAGTTTGTGGTTACTTGGCATACACACTGTTTCCAGTAAAAGAAATGTGATGGATGGAAGACGGTTTTTTCGTATTAGTATTACCTTTTTCATCTTCGAGAAAAGTGTTCATGTTTTCAGCATAATTTGCTTCATTTAACACATTGATCTCGCTCAAGCTGATAATATATTCTAACTAAAAACCGGATAAGCCGACAAGCAAATTTTCGAAGTAGCAAGATTACTTTTGGCTTCCGTTCAGCGGCCAACTTTTTTCCCTTCTCGTTGGCAATCATAAAGTTTATTGACGCAGGGATCAAAGTTTACCAAGTTGCTTTAATCAAGTTAAGTAACTTCAGAACTCAGATTTACAAGCCTGTTTCAAATTTTTCTTTAGAATTAGCTGTCCTATTTTGTATAGACGCTGCATAGATAATCGCCTTAGGACCAGAGAGAATCTATTGTCGAAGGAAACTCTACCTTCAATGGATTTTGTTCATGATCAATTATATGTTTATTATATGGAATAACAACAACAATTAAGATAGTATAAATAACGTATAAACGTATTAAAAAAAAGCAAAGGAAAAATCAAAATAAAATAAAATGAAACCTTAATCAACGAAAGTTTAATCGATCAATTCTTAAATTAGCTAATAAATAAATCTTGTTAATATTGAATTGGTATGTTATTTATCAATATCACGAAAAATTGGAATTATAACTTAAATATTTATAGTTCCAGTCATCTTTTAATAGCTAAAGAACTGCTTTGAAGTGGTGCATAATAAGTGTATTTAGTGATAGTGTAACCCAAACTACCTTGTAACACCTAAACATTTTTAATAAAGTAATGTTTAGTTATTAATGATTATTATAGAACGCCGATGCTGGCGTGCAGATGGTATATGATTGTCAGATCGTGGGAAAATTAGAAGATTATATCAACATAGCAAGGAAACTTCAAAGAAATATGTTTCCTTGGTTTCATATTAATATGTATTTATGAGAGGAAATTTCATTTCTTAACTAACTCGGTGCACTTTTTGCGTCCCTTTACCGCTTGCGCACATGCCTATTCAGCGTATACCTTGTTACAGCATTGCGGCTTCCTCACAAAAATATAAACAGGGACCTGTGTTTGGTTCTTTAAAAAAGCAAATGAGAATCTCATTTATGAAACAAGAAGTACATTAAAGCGTAGTTATTCGAATGACAGTTGCTTAAGGCGATGTTGAGAAAATCCGCAGGAAAGTTGTTAAAATGGCACAAATTGGAATGTAACGAGAACTCTGTGAATCTTTCCAGAAGTTGATGTTAAGATCACGCTTTTACGTTTTATTCGATACAAACATATTGGCATACCTACTGTCCATTTGATATAGACGGTGAAGGATATGGATCGGAAGAAAATACCGCCTGCAGTTGTTGCAATAAAAACTATCCATTTGGAAGAACTTCGTCCAACTCGCTACGGATCCTAGAAACTGAAGATATAACATAATCGTCAGCCACGTTTCAACTAATATGTTTTATATTAACCAAATTACCTCTGTTAAAGGATTGTAATGGAGGAGTTGATACATTTGTCGTTGGGATTCAAATGGAAGCTTATAAAACAGAAGGAATAGTATGAGAATAATTGGATTAAACTCCGGAAGTTCGCGGTAAGATGGTATTTTTTTACTGGTGGACCGGAAGCCCTTCAGAACATTCATTAAGTCCCTAATTATCAAATGAGACATGCGCCAAGGTGCTATTTAGAGAATCAGAAAGCCAGTTGATCAATTGAAAAAAAAATGGAATATGACAAGCAATATTTCAAATATTCTGGATTAAGTAAAGAAAAGTAAAGGCCGCCGTACTAATTGTCGTATTAACAACTATCAATTTGGAATAATAATACAATTACAACTTGTTTGGGAAAATTGGGGCTAGTACCTTAAACTAGGAAAATGAAGATACAAAACATCGATCGGGCACTTTTGAAGCCAAGCTGTTAGCTAGTATGTTTCACATCCTGCAATAATTACAGAATTTAAGTACTTTCAATTTTAATGCAGAGAAACTCTAGTTTCACTTGGACTAGAAGTAGACTATTTTTCCAAAATTAAATCGAAGGTAGTAAACAAATGATTGTTTCATCAATGTCTAAACCGTTCGCATGCATCACCTGGCCAAAAGGATGCAAAAAATTTAATTGGAAAACCTAGAGGAGGAGTGAGGACATTATTAGCAGATGGATGTCGCTGAAGAAAACATCTGCAATGAATGAGAATGTGCAATGCTTTGGGACGAAGGGAGAATAACCGTCTCGCTCTTTATATAATATACCCCTGAATCATCATAGACTCGCAAAAGAGACAGATTCTTCGAAGGAATCTGAGGAGTGACACTTTTCCTGACGAAAATTATAAAAGAAAGATATTAGACCTCCTTCAAAGGACCGTGCTTCTTTAACAAGATTGAAAGAAAATGAGAAGATAACGCCTGACCCGTTTATAACCAGTCAATCATATTAAGTAAATAATGAGAACTTGCTTGTAAAAATATTAGTTTCTACTTGTTTGTATGTACATGTATGAAAAATAATATAGGCAAATTAATAATAGTCGAGCGAAAAGCTTCTCGGGGGAGATTTTGGCAACAACATGCTCGTAAACTAGAGAGGTCGTCGCCAACGGATTTTTTAGATTAGTTTTAGTATTTTATGCCCAAGCGATTCGCTGCATGCTACATTGATATTTTTGTAACGGCATCGAAATTTAAATTTATGTCCTGCTGAAAATAAATGTTTTTTTTCTTAAAATCTTATTGTAATTTACAGTTTGTTTGTCTCTAAGTATGTACTATTTTTGATATATTAGTAATTATAGCGACACGTTGGAGGCTGGAGTCCAATAATCGTTAAAGTCATTCATCGCGAAAACGGTATGTTTTCTCATTAGATGGATAAGTCTGGAATATATTTTTTATTTTTTGCTATTTATATTATGCATTTCTGGCTTTTTCACTTTTTACCTTCCCTCGATAATATGTATGTGTACGAGGTGCGTGACAATTACGTAAAGTTAATTTGGCGTCTAATTTAGCTAGAATATAAAACAATAAACGAAGGTTGACAATTTTTTTTATAAGGAACCACTCCGTATTTATTTAAGAACTAACTTTTACCTTCGCCTGCATTGAAAAACCTGAAAAAGGGTAAGAATTAAGAAAATAAACGCCTAGACACCTAACCTCACAAATAGAAACATACACTGGTAAAAACGTGGAAAAAAAACCTTAATAAATATTTCTTTGCTTTTTATTTATTTGCTTTAAATAAAAATTACTTAGATTAAACAAAATTACTTTAATTTAAATAATTGGACGTGTTGGATTTTTCTTGGTTATTTCTTTGCCTTGTGATAGCAAGACTTTTTCCATATTAAACACATATTTATTCGCTTGAAAGATTTAAAGATACAAAACCTCTCCATTATTTAAAACAAATATGGTTTGCTTTAAATTAAAGATCGGGAATATTAGAAGTATTATTATTACTTTATCTGAGTCTCGTACAATTCGTAGAAGTTGCGCAGCCGCGTCGACGCTCCAGTCCCCTCAGTTCAGATTCATTTCTGCTGCCGTCCTATAAGATCGATTTTATAAAGTTTATTCGCCCAAGGTCGCTATTTTTTTAGTATTTGTGAGGAAATACATTAATTAAGTGGGACTTGGGTCATTTGTGCCCTTATTTCAAGGTAAGTTACGTTTTTACTATATTACTTAGCTAGGTATAGATATAATTAATCAGGAAGTGAAATAAAAGTCTTGTAGTCTTCCTCCACTTAATTTTTTGCGCAATTTAGCTCAGGTAGCTCGACATGTTTCGAACATATAAATAATGTTCATCATCAGGAGAGCTAAAAGAATTTACCTTTATTCAAGAGTTCAAGTTCGAAATAATACAATATAAAAGTAAAATTCAAACCAACGGCGTGAACAAATGAAAACCTACTCACGAGAGCTCGGGTCCGAAGACCACAGTAAGAAGGAGAAAATTCAACCCTTAGGAGAAAAGTATCATCGTATCATCTAGAATTAAGTGTAGGAAGAGGAAAAGAAGAAAATTCGCTGAAAAAGAGAGTTTAGTTAGATTGATTGTTAGAAATTTGTCATACCATTCCCTTACCTAAAACACATGTTACAGTTAAAACCTAAATTTAAACTTAAAAGATATTGTGCCACATAGGGCTTTAATTATTTATTTTTTCTTCCTTTTGGAGAACATTTTATTGATTTAGAAGGATTTTTTCAATTTAAATCTAAAGTAACGAAACCAGACTTGAGTCGTTGATGGCCACGATTGAAAATTTAAGGCTAGGTTGACAGATGACAGAATGCCAAAAAAGGCAAGAATGACAAATGAAGTTCAGAGCAATTTTCCTCTTCTATTCCCTGAGGTAACCAATGGTTGGTGTGTTGGAATAAACATGGATGGGAATTAGGGCCCGAGCTCTAGAAAAGACATCCAACAATAATTACAACTTTAAAGCCAGCGGGAAATACCTAGGAACTAGGCCTGTATACAAGTTTCTCTCACGGAGGGTACTACCTTATTCGAGTGTTCAAAATGACAATAGGATAAGAGTACCTTTTCGGGGCCCTATTCATATAAATTAAAAAATATTTTTTCTACTCATAATTTTAACATCAGTTTCAAAACTAAACATTCTTTAATATCCTAAGTAGTCAATTCAAAAGCTGTTTCCTTTACTATACTCTTGAAAATATCTGTAAAAAAAATCATGATGATTGGTTGAGTAGCTTACGCGTGGAAAATAGGATTAGCACTAACCGTAAAAATGAAATGATCGGTTGAGTATTTACGCGTGGAAAATAGAGTTAAAATTAACCGTAAAAATCAACGCGGGCGAAGCCGCGGGTAAAAGCTAAAAGTGTCTTATGTGATTACTATACTTTTGAAAATATCTGTACAAAATTTCATGATGATCGGTTGAGTAGTTTACGCGTGGAAAATTGGATTAAAACTAACCATAAAAATCAACGCGAGCGAAGCGGCCGGTAAAAGCCAAAAGTGTCCTATGTGGTTACTATACTTTTAAAAATATCTGTACAAAATTTCATAATATCTTACTTTTTAATGATCTTTGGCAGTTATTTAAGTACCTCAACGCGAGCGACGCACGGGCAAAAACTGTCCCATGTCCTTTACATACTCTTGCAAATATCTGTACAAAATTTCATTATAATCGGTTGAGTAGTTTACGCATGGAAAATAGGATTAAAACCAACCATAAAATGCAACGCGAACGAAGCCGCGGGTTAAAGCCTAAATTCTATGTGATTACTATACTTTTGAAAATATCTGTACGAAATTTCATGCTATCCTACTTTTTAATGTTTTTTGGCAGTTATTTAAGTACATCAATGCGAGCCAGGGTCAAGTTTCGTTTAGCGGAAATCCGTTAGGAAGAAATTAAATTCATTTTTGACATTATAGTACCTGTCTCAACTCAGAACAATCAAAGTTTTTCCCCGCAAATACATCAATCTCATTTTGAAAAAAAAAAATTAAAATAAAAGAGCGAAAATCCACTAGAAAAAAATTCTTGGCTTAGAGTAGCTCTCTACCTCTCTAACCTTTATTAACCAGAGTAAAAAGACAAGCGCGCTATGCGCGCTTGTTTTTTCACTATCCCAAATTACCCCAACCTAACCCAGACTAACCCAAACTAATCCAAACTAACCCAATCTAACCTAAACTAACCCAAACTAACCCAAACTAACCCAAACTAACCCTAACTAACCCAAACTAACCCAAGCTAACCCAAACTAACCTAAACTAACCAGAGTAAAAAAGACAAGCGCGCTACGCGCGCTTGTCTTCACTATCCCAAATTACCCCAAACTAACCCAAACTAACTCATATACTAACCCAAAATTATCATATAAAAAAATCTAGTTTTCTGTAAAACAAAACATTTGCGGAGAAAAGGAAAATTATTTTTGTGCTAGTATTCTTGTGTAGAATCGTTCTATAGAACGATATTTTTTGTAGCCGATTTCCGCTATTCTAAACTACAAAAAAAAATTTTTCATTAATTAGGCATTTTCGGATAAAACTAATAACACCGTTTTAATTAATACGTTTTTCTGAACCGGCCTATGACAAAAAAAAAATAATGTGAAAATTATCCAAGTATAGGTTTTAGCTAAATTATCATATAAAAAAAAATCTAGTTTTCTAGAAAACAAAAAATTTGCGGAGAAAAGGAAAATTATTTTTGTGATAATATTCTTGTGTCGAATCATCCTATAGAACGATATTTTTTGTAGCCGATTTCCGCTAAAAGAAACTTGAGCCGCGAGCCAAGCCGGGGGTGAAAACTGTCCTATGTCCTTTACTATACCCTTGAAAATATCTGTAAATGATAATCAGTTGCATTATAAGATCCTTTACACAAATAGTGCACTATATAAAAATGGGACTCTCCTATTGGTCGATCCGCATCGCCCTCCGTTCTCTTCGCTCGCTACGAGGGCTCAAGAAAAGGAAACTAACCAGGTGCTAACCCAAACTAACCCAAGATATACCCAAAATCAAGAAAAAAACTGTTTAGAAACATGATCTTAAAAAAAATAATAAAAAAGCAACGGGGTTTGAACCCGGTCCGTCCAGGTGAGACTCAGCTGTCTAAACCTCTACATCACGAGAGCTGTTGACAGAAATTGATTGCATCACGAAGACAAATGGTAATACGAGATGGATCGACCAATGGGAGAGGTCGATTTTTACATAGTGAACTATTTGTGTAAAGGATCTTAAAACGCTGATCAGTTGAGTAGTTTGCGCGTAGAATATAGATTAAAACTAACTGTAAAAATCAACGCGAGCGTAGCCGTGGGTAAAGGCTAAAAGTGTCCTATGTCCTTTACTATACTCTTAAGAATATATTTACAAAATTTCTGGACGATCGGTTGAGTAGTTTACGCGTGGAAAATATGATTAAAACTTACCCTAAAAATCAACGCGAGCGAAGCCGCGAGTAAAAGCTAAAAGTCTCCTATTTGTTTAACTATTCTCTTGAAAATGTCCGTACAAAAATTTCATGATGATCGGTTATGTAGCCTACGCATGAAAGCGTAACAAACAAACAAATAAACAAACTCACATTCGCATTTACTACTTGTTCTAACATTTTTTTAATTAACATTTTGTTAGATATGGAGATAAAGGGAGAAAACTAAAGTTGCAAAAACAATAAGAGGCAGATCAATCTGCTGTACTTCTAATGAATATATTCCAGGTTATTAATTGTGTCTTGGGTTAGTTTATATAATGCACTATTCATTAAATTCGAAGAGGTTGAAATGAATGAAATCCTACAACGTGAACTGATAGACATTAAAAAGCAACTTAATAAAAAGGAACAAAAATAATTAAGAAGCAACTTGATTATTCATGGTGTTCCACATAAGCAAAACGACATTTTGTCACAAGTAATAAGTAAAATTGGGGAAAACTTGCAAGTTCCTATTGGAAAATTCACATCATATAGGGGTGAAAGAAACAGGGCAATAAGGGTGATTTTTGAGGATGAAAAAGGAAATGATGAAGGCAAAAAATAAATACAACCTGCAATGCAAAGATTTAGGATACAGCAACAATAATAAAATCTATTTGAATCATGAGCTAACTAAAACAAATTTCGAACTTTTCAAGGAAGCAAAAACCTTTAAAGCAAATAATAATTACAAGTTCTTATGGGTGAGCAATTGCAACATCCGTCTAAGAAAGGATGAAAATTCAGAGAGTGTGCGGGTTGAGAGTAGGGGCAATTAAAAATTAGAGGGGCATCGAGAAAAAAATGTGATTGCTTATATAAATATACAGGGCATACGGAATAGATTGGATGATGCGCAGGGATTTGTAATGAACAATTACTGCGATATATTAGTATTGTCAGAGAGATATGGTAAGTTGAGAGAGAAGTTTTTCTATTTAATCTACGTAATTATAAGGTTGTGCATTCCTGTAAGCCAGCCAGAGAAGGTTGCGTTTCAATTTACATAAAAGAAGACATTATCTACGTTGAAATGGAAAAATCGGATTGTAATGAAAAAATAAATTGCTTGTGGGTTGGTACAGGTGAACAAAAATTAAAGGTTAGTGTTATTTACAAACCACCATCGCATGGTAATAGTGTTCTTAACAAAATTGGAATCAATTATAAAACAGTATCCTAAAAAATATTTGATAGTTGGAGACTTTAATATGGATTTGCTAAGTAATAATGATGTAACTAATGATTATGTAACCTTGTTAACATTTAATAATTTTAAGGTGGTTAATACTATTGATGAATTCAGTGCTACCAGAGTTACAGATCACACTGAAAGTTTCATAGATCATGTATTATTAGATCAATATACAAGGATAAATTGCTCAGTCAAGGGTACAAATAATTCTATCTCTAATAGTAAATTACTCAATTACTATCGATATTAATATTCAGGTTTATTTTAATAAGCCAAACAAAATCATGAGACTAAATTAGTTGACTATGAAAAATTTAAGTCATTATTTAAGCATAAAATTGATAATGTGAATGTTGAATCATTTGGGAAGCTTATGCATTTAATTAAGAAATGTAAAACTGAATCAGAATATGTAAAAACAATTAGAATTCGTGAAAATAACGATTGTATCAATAAAGAAATACTCGAATTGATGTAACAGCATGACAAAATCTATGATTTGCTAATAAAACAGCAGGGTAATTTACAAATTAATAGATAATTTATAAAAATAAAAAATAAAGGCAAAAATAAAATAAAGTATTTAAAAAATCGTTATTTTCAAAATAAAATATAAATAGAAACATACAGGAACTAATTTGAAAAAACAGTGGAATTGTATTAATGAGTTTATAAAAAAATAAGTCTATGGAAATAAATATTAGCTCTTTAAACATTAATAATCTAATAGTTGAGGATACAGATGATATAGTGAATAGTTTGAATGAACATTTTGCAGGAGTAGGGGAAAACATTGTTAAATAAATTAAACTCTCGAGGCCAGAGCTAGAAGCACTGAATTGAGAGGTAGTAAATAGCTCATTGTAATTAATTGTATTATAAAAATAAATAAATAAATTATTTTAAAAAGAAATCAAGTCGTGGCTCTCATAATGACCTCCTTTGTTGTAATCCAGTATTTAAAAATAATAGCGAAATAGTAAAATATCGCGGTTGCTGTTTTAATATTTATAGAATCCTTTCTGTCAATTTATGTTAGTCGAATTTAAATTTGGCATACTGGAGCTGAGGTTTTTGCTCCAATTCGAGAACTACAAATTCGATTTCAGATACATATCATGCGTTAATATGAAGCCGGACGACGACGTCTAAGAAACTTTTAAACACTAAATTGAACTGAATTAGCATAGCTGACTGTAGAGGGCTCTAAAACTGGATGTGACCTCAGTGGCGGTTTGTAACATTCACCGATGAAATCATAATCGGATCACTCAGTGATGACAATCGAAAAAGGGTTTGGAGGGAGCCAGGAAGACAAAATCAGTTAATATAGCTCTTGCAGTTGAGATACCGAATTGTTTTGGGAAGGCATTATTTACAACGATCATACAAAGCAGGGCCAATAATATATCCACTTTTGTCTTCATGGATGGTAATTCTCGCGCTCACAGAGCCTTGATTGTCCAAAATGCTCTAGATAAGGGCGATATTACTCGTTTGGACTGGTACTAATCCTCAGACATGAATCTAATAGAACCTGTTTGAGACTATCTTAAGAGAGTCACGACTCAGATAGATGGAAGGTGCAATACTTGCTGGTGCGTGTATATATGTAGCTACATCGAATTTTGACTAAATTACATCCTCGACCCAATTGTAGTGTATCAAGAAACACTCGGTATTTCACAAATTAGATCTTTAAAACATCCCGACTAGCCCGAGGTCTAGACGAAGGTTATTTACATTACGCAGTTGACGTAGTATTATTGTTTAGCTTGAAGGAACGCGATACCTGACACGGTCGGCAAGTCTAAGGTTAAAACCTTGTTTAGTCAACCTCGTCAGTGCAATGTTTTGATACACGACCGAGCCGTGAACCTGTACCAATATAGGATATATATAGAGAGAGAGAACACAAGACTGAGTAACATTGTTACGTGTACGTAGATTATAAGAATATGCATCATGTAGCCTTACCATCTGAAGTAGTATAGTAAAAGTTAATACAGAACTCTACAGTTACCTGGAGTATTTACTCGATAGTATAAAAGAAGTTCTACACAATAGCGTAAATATATCTTGAATTCACCCAGTCCTTGCCGTGTTAGTGATTACGAGTCTCTGAAGCATTTTTTAAAATATAATTTTCGAATCAATATTGTTGAAACATAAGTGAACTTCAAGATTTCGAATGAAAAACATTCTGAAAAGTAAAAATTTCCAACTTTATTCGTAAGCGTAGTTTTCGAAAGTATGTTCCTCGATGCGTAAATTTGCTTTGTCTGACATGAGTAATAGGGTATGTTGTGGACAAAAACCAGCGACTGATTTCTCGTCGTCGCGTTGTCCGTAAACTATGATCAATTGATTATTGTGGAAATATCACAACTGGATAACAAATATTATCGCAACAGAACAAAAATATCTATATTTGGAATTTGCCAAAGTGGGCAATTTCGCCAATGCCCGGGAAACGGGAATAATGGATATTGACGTCAACGGCCAATTTCGTCATTGTTCAACTAACATTCTTGTCCTTAACATATAAATTATCACCAATGCAATAAAAACACATGCAAAACTCTATGATCGATAATGTCGTCCATAATGAGCTAATCCCATTGCGAATTCAGAAATTTGTTCGGAAGATGAGTAGTTATCTTCTCTTTTGAAGCGCTTATATAAAGATACAGAGGCATGAATCGGGATTTATGCATATGCGTTATAGATTTCGCTAAAGCATTTGACGACGTTAATCATGAAATGCTTATTGAAGGTCTGAAAATACTGGATGTTGATGACAAAAAGTTGAGAATTATAGCTAATCTATATTGCCACCAGACACCCAGAGTGAAAATAAGTCAAGACATGTCCTAAAGAGTAAAGATTAAAAAGAAATACCGACAGGGTTTTGTGTTGTCACTAACATTATTTAAGCTGTACTGTAGATGACTATTCTGACTAGCATTATTGTGAAGATCTACAACATATATTACAGACAATATAAACGGTATCTAAAAATATGGCTTGGAATTGAATGATTCTAAAACCAAACGGATGGTCGTCAGTGAGAGAGTAATACTTGCAGAAAACCGAATCGAATTAGGAACAGGTTGAAATATACACTTACTTAGGAACCTCAATAGTATAGGTCGTCAATAATAAGATACAGAATCGAAAAGGCTGAAACATTATCAAAGGGGGGACATGTTTACCAGCAGAAACATTTCTTTATCTCTGAAACTCATTGAAGTCCTGTAAAGACAGAGTATCAAATCCTAAGAAGGATATACACTCAGCCGAAAGACACTGTTACTATAAAGAAATGGAAATGTGAGTAGTTTAATCACTTGATTTGATAGAGCAAATGCTGTCTGCAACAAAGTATCCAAAAGGATGGACGAAGAAAAACTGATGACTGTAGTACCTATGCCTATCATTACTATTTAAGCCGCTAATAAGATAAGAATACCTTATATAGTACAGCCAACCTCCACAATGCAACGGTCGGGGCAGCTGAAGAAGAATAGAATGCTATTAAATATTAGTGCTCTAGGGAAAATTTCACCCAAATTTAATTATTTTAAGTTTGTTTTTTATTAATTTGCAACAGGTGAGTTTCTCAGGAATTCTTGTCAATCGAAAATGTGCTTGATATGATGTCTATATGACAGGGTGGGAATGTAAAAAAAATGCAAGCAATTTCAGTGTTCTATTATCACAAGTTTTTTCTTATTGAGTTGCATATTTTTTTTAATTGATTGCAAACATCATATTTTTAGCTATCATATATATCATTTTGCCATAATATATCTCACATAAAAATTTTTATATTTGAACAATTCCATAAATTTCATATATTTAAAAAAAAATCTTAACATTGTCTTTATTTATCCGCCAGATTGTGACTCACGTTAAAGGGCATGTTTTTTTCTCAAAGCTCCAAGTAAACGCTAACTTTATCCATACTGTTATGTAAAATCATTAAGTAACTCACTCATTCACTCACCGATTCATCACGATGGATAGAAGCAACTCCCTAAAAACTAAAACAGATTGGGCTTGATTGCAATTAATTTTATTTCATTAATAGCAAAAGATAGGAAATAAAACCGATATGAACAAAATATTGCCTCGACATTCTCTGCATATTTAAAACTATGTAAATGAAAAAGAAATAAGTAAATTCTAGGTAAGTTTGCCGTTTTAAAAGCAAAGCGCGCTTCCGCTAAATATGTATTCCTCGTAATAGAGAGATAAGAGTCGGAATACGAGTTAAAGGGGAAAATGTGTGGTGTTACTAACTTTCTGATATTTAGTAAATATGTGTATTCTTAAATAAATTTTGTATCGGATAAGTTTTTAAACTGTCAATATTTTTTGGGATGTGGGAAAATTTGTGTGCTCTTTCAAAATCTGGAAACCCGTTAAGATCGTTGCATATTCCAAAAAACATTTTAGATGATGGTCAAAGACTGCACTTCTCAGTTTAAGCGACCATCAGCCCATAATAGATTATTTTTGTTCCAGGTAAAGCTGCGTCTTCTCTGAAAAATGTTTGCATATTAAATGCGGCTCGAAATACCGGTAAGTCATCCATTATTCTCTAACTTTGTACTATACCTACATCTGACATTTGTCGGTAACCATCATATTCTTTATTATTAATTTAGCAAAATATCGTTCACATCATTTCAAACTTTGAATTTGTACTCATTTGCTTATCTTGCTCAATCCATTTGAAACACAAGCGGGGTCTGCGATGCATTATTAAAGTGCCAACGTTTTCTCACACAAACATCTAAAACCAACAACTTCTTAAAACGATAAAAAATTGTTGTGGCTTTGTTGACTGGTTTATCGTCGCTGCCAAAATCTGATGAAAACACTGTTCAATTTATAGGAACGAAGTTCAGTTGCAAATTGTGAGGTCGTTTAATATATAATTATTTTTTGAAATTTTATATATTTTACAAGTTTTCTAAATTAAATAGATATAAAACAAAAAAATTTCTTCTACAACTCTGGCTAAAGAGATTTTTTTTTCGGTGAGACCATCTGAAACGCTGGAAAATCCCATTGGGTTCGAGACTCAATCGATCGAGATTATTGCCAAATGTCAACGTGAAAAACGAAATAAGTTTTCAGATTTCAGTTCTTTTGGGCCGTGAAATCCTTTCTAAATCAATCACGTTTAAAGTGACATAAACTACAAGAAGCAAAAAGCTCTTATGGGTTTATACTTTGCCTACGTTTACTAATCGAACATTCGAACTGATATATTGGCTACAATCTTCAGAACATCTTCAAGTTTAATTTAAATAAGAATCAAAATAATATATCATGCAGTGAATGGATACGTCCCATTCTAACTGAAACTAAATATTTTATTTGCTACCCTTGATATAAAATAATTTTCTGGGTTGTTTGTTTATTAAAAATATTGAAACGGATATTCGGTACGCGAGTTTAAAGCTTTTAGGAAGTTTTCTATAAAAATTCCTGAGATTATATCGAAAGCATTACCGAGGAAGTCCGGGCAACGATGCACCAGAGGTTTTAAAATTGACGAATTGATGAACATATTTAAGGAAAATATGAAAGCAAGTTTTCCAATTTTCGAACGTAGTAATATCCTATATGTAAATTTTATTAAGTTTTCAAGAAACCAAGGCTTCGCTTGGTTTTTGTCATTATTTGTTATTTATTTACAATTTCTTCTGCAGCTGTTTTATATCAGTTGGGATATAAGACATAAGTCTCTATTATACTTCTCGACGAATTTCTAGTCTGGTCTTCTTGGTATATCGGTTTAAATCAGCCCATCCCGTTGATTGCTTCTAATGCAACGGGAAAATTAACCCCATGGTCTTTATTTTAACACTGTGTCTAGCCTCCCGGTACCGGTATCCGAATAAATCCCGGTAAAATATAATGGCGGTATGATGACGTAATGGTCTACCGGTATTTACAATAATCCCGGTAGATTTTGTTCTCGTATTACAATATGTCTCCGTGATGCAATCAATTTTTCGCAAGAGCTCTCGTGGTGTAGAGGTTTAGATAGTTGGGTCTCACCTGGACGGCACGGGTTCGAACTCCATTGCTTTTTTTTATTTATTTTTAAAGATTATTTTTCTAAATAGTTTTTTCTTGATTTTGGGTATGTCTTGGGTTAGATTGGGTTAGCACTTGGTTAGTTTCCTTTTCTTGAGCCCCCGTAGCGAGCGAAGCGAGCGGAGGGTCATGCGGATCGACCAATAGGAGAGGCCGATTTTGATATAGTCGGCTACGCCTGTAAAGGATCTTTAAATGCTAATTATTTGTATAAAATCTAACGGGATTAATAGAAATACCGGCAGAATATTACGTCATCAATACATACCGGGATTTATTCGGATACCGGTACCGGGAGGCTAGACACAGCGTTATTTTAAACCTGAAAAAGTGGACATATGGGTTAATATTTCTTCATTTTTTTGCCCCATTCTTGTATGTTAAATTGTTCGTATACATCATACATCTATTAAACAATGTTTTTAGTTCCTCCAATATGTAGGTAACACACTTTCACCTGCTGATGTTGTTGCATCTTTTTTTTTTTGAGGACTTATATTTATTATAACTTTTTTAATTGTGACTTCTGTCTCATTCTTTCCTTCAGGTTATATATCACTTACCTTCAGATCCATTCTATACCTGTGAGAATCTGTCATCAATAATACTTCTATGGAGGTTTTTAATGGTATAATTACTCTCTCATCTGCGCTGTTTGTTTTAAATATCTTCGATCCCAGGTCCCGTTTGTCGTTCTCCGTTTTTGTTTAGTATTTCTCTATTGGTTTTCTGAATCATCTGAAATATCTCTTATGATGTTCGGATCTTTCATCTCAACCATCTTTCTTTATTTTTCAGTTTCAATAAAAAAATCTCACTTGAATTGGTTATTGGATGGTGAAGGAACGCCAAAATTAGTTTTATAGTTGACTCTTGTTTTGTGCTCCTATTTTCCTTGTCTTGGTCACACAGAGACGTCTTTTGAACATTTTTATGACTTTCCTTTCGCTTACTATTATTTGTATTATTACCTTTTTGTGCATGTTGTTTCATTTAAGAACCTTCAATCGTTTACTCGGCTTATCGTTCACCATTTTTGTTTGATATGTATGTATTTTTGTGTCTACCAATCTCTCTTATAATGTTCATATCTTTCATCATCCCTATCTTTCCTGATTGTCCAGTTTGCATATTTCCGTTTCCTATTCGGATAGCGCAACCGAGTGCGCTCATCTTGTAGGAAACGGATTTCTCCGTTCCCTAAGGGGTTAACGTACTTTTTTTTTTTTTTATGGCAGTGGCACACACACTAAAGGTAGATCCTATGGCGCTCGACGAGCGGTGTGTGTGCGAAGATGTTGATTGACACGGTTCTTGAATATTTGTAGGTTGTAATTAGTGGGAAACAGATGTCCTGGAAGTGAGTTCCAGAGTGATGCAGTGCGCCAGACAAAGGAGTTCTGGTAAAGCGATGTTCTAGGTGTTTCTAGTTGTACGACGAACTGGTGCGCTCCTGCCGTCTGTCGGGACTGCCTGACAGGAGTTGCCAGGGGCGGGATTATGCGTGCCAAATCCTGGGAACATCTACCGTGAAAGTATCTGTAAAACAGAGACATCTCGGCCACATGTCTGCGATGTTCCAGACTATCCAGATTCCGGGTCAACTCCGGATCGCCGACGAGACGCACAGCCCTCTTCTGAATGGAATCCAGCAGCTTTAGGGTATGCTTTGGTGCGGCACCCCAGGTATGTGAGCAATATTCTAAGCACGGTCTTATTTGCGCTTTGTACAGCAAGAGCAACTGCTGCGGTGTATAGAGTTTTTTGTTGCGAAATAGCGCACCAAGCATCTGGGAGGCTGATTTTGCGATGTTAGCAACATGGTCATGCCATGACATATTGCTGCTGACCGAGACACCCAGCAGCCCGATTGACGAGGATGAAGGAATGGTCGATCCTGCCATAATGATGTCAGGGCCCGCTGTATTGGCCCTCTTAGCAAACGTTGCTGCTTGGGTCTTTGCTGCGTTGAACTGGACCAAATTTCGGACGCCCCAAGTTTGAACTTTCTCCAGGTCTTGATTAATTGCTGTAATCTGCTCCTGTCTGCGGTGATGAGTCTTGTAAGGGTTTTTCTGATCTAAAGTGGGAGACAAGGGTACTATCATCTGCAAAACTGTAAACAGGATTATTCGTTTCGATCAGCAGGTCATTAATATAGATGAGGAACAGAGTTGGTGAAAGTATTGCGCCCTGAGGCACGCCCGCGTTGATGGTGAATGTGTCCGAGATGTGTCCATCGACTGCAACGTGTAGGAATCGGTTCTTAAGGAAACTGGCCAGCCAGCTCCAGAGAGAGGCGGGCAGTCCCAAGGACGGCAGTTTGTTGAGCAGTCCGTCATGCCAAACTCTGTCGAATGCCTTTGAAATATCCAACGCAATCGCTCGAGACTCTCCGTAGTTTTCAATTGCCCTACTCCATATATGAGTGACATAGGCCAATATATCTCCTGTCGATCTCTCTTTGCGAAAGCCGTATTGATTATCGCTGATTATTCTGTTGCTCTCGAGGTACTTGAGTAGTTGCTGGTTGACTACACGTTCCATGACTTTGGAGATTATTGGAAGCAAGGCAATCGGGCGATAGTTTGAGGGCGTGGTTTTCTTGCCTTTTTTTGGAACAGGTTGCACTCGAGCGACTTTCCAAGAGGATGGGTAAATCCCTTTTCTGTAAGAAAGAGAAAAAAGCCTGGAAAAAACAGGTGTTAGTTCGTTGGCGCAGTTCTTTAGCACGATGGCAGGTATTCCGTCCGGTCCTGATGCCTTTTGCGTATCTAGTTCTTTAAGGATTTTGCGAATATCACGATGAGAAAACTTCACTTCTGCCATGGTGGTGTTGATGTTCGGTATAGTGGGGAGAGTCTTGCTTTGGGGCACGTCTATGGTAGAGTGCGATGAAAACATTTTGGCGAGCATGTTTGCTTTTTCCTTGGCTGTAGTCGCCGTGATGCCACGTTCGTCCGTCAAAGGTGGGAGAGACGTTTTTGTAAAGTTGTTACTTACTACCTTTGCTACCGACCAGAAATTCCTGGAGCCACTGGGGCATTGCAAAAGTTTATTCCTGATCCTTTGATTGTGTTTGTCCTTAGTTTCGTCGATCACACGCTTGCACTCGTTTCTCGCTTCGATAAAATAATTGCGATTTTCAGCGGTCTGATTTTGCTGCCAGTACTTATAGGCTAGCTGTTTCCTTCCTACGGCTCTTTCGCATCTTTTGTCGAACCAGGGCTTTCCTTTTGATGGTAACTTGATGGAATTTGGGATGTATGCTTCCATTCCTGAGGAGATTACTTGCATGATCTCTTCGCAGCAGTCTGACGGGTCGTCAGTGGCAAAGCAGACGTCGAGCCAAGGAAAATCTAGGTAAAACTGCCTTAGATCGTCCCAGTTTGCAGAATTGTAATGCCAGATTTTGCGAGGCAATGGTGGATCCTTCTGTATGATTGGCAATTCGTTGTAATAAGTTTGTGGTCGGAGGTACCTAATGGCGGACCAACTGTAACCTTGTACTGGTCAGGATTGGTGGTCAGAAAAAGATCCAGGAGGGCGGCGAATTCGCCCCTCTCTGAGATTCGAGTTGGTTCGTCTACAAGTTGAGTAAGCCCGCAGCTAAAGGCAAATGCTTCAGCTTCTCTACCTTCGTTGTCGGTCTTGTTGTGATGTTTGAGCCAGTTGGTGTTGTGGGCATTGAAGTCTCCCAGAACGATTATTTCTGAACTGGGGTGATCGACCTGTATTGAGTCAAAGGTGGTAGCTAGTGTTGAGAAAAAGCTTTGGTAGGCTCTATCGCTCGGAGGGCGATAGAGACAACATATAAACTTGGTTAATCCCTTGGCGGTGAACTTGAGCCACATGACGTCAAGGTTGTTCGGTTCGAGTGTTTCCTCGCGGTGACATGAAAGGTCGCTTCGGACAAAAAGGCCGAACTTATATCTAAATCGGGTATGTAAGTCGTAACCAGGATAGAGGTAGTTCACTGTTGTTGTTGTAGAACATACTTGTGTTTCTGTAAGGGCTAATATGTGTGGTCTATTTGCTTGTAGATGTTGGTGTACCGAATTTATGTTTGTATTTAGGCCTCTTATGTTGCAGAAATCTATTCTAAATTGGTTCGGTATCTTTGCTGTCTGTGAAATGCGGAATGAAGGGCTCCCAGGGCCACCCAGCGCCCGGAGATCCGAATGGCCGGGGAGTTTACCTCCGGAATATTTTGATCCTGGAAGCACCATCATGTCCATATATTCCTACTGTGAAACCCGGGACCACCAGCGCGGAAGCGGAACGTGATTTGGGAAAACCACTTAGCGCTCCCCAATTCTGGTGGGGTGGTCTTTCACCGGACGATGCGAGTAGGCTTATGCATCTACCACCTAGGGCCGCTTCCACTCGAAGCATCGGCCTCAGACTCATTCCTTTGGCGGTCCCTAGTCTGACAGGGGTAAAAATGGGGTTGGTTGGATCACTCCCCAGTGATCAGCTCCAGACTTTGTACTTTGGTGTTCTCCAGCCTGGAGGAGGACGATGGGATTTGATGGGCCACATCCCGTGGCAACTCGGAATGGTGGGGGCGTCACTCCCCGTAATCAAACTGCTCTCACCAGTTTGACGTTCCTGCCAGCCAATACAATGCAGCCCCTCTTGTCACAAACTGTCATTGATCGGCCCCAGACTTTGTACTTTGGTGTTCTCCAGCCTGGGGGAGGACGATGTTATTTGATGGGCCATGGGACTTGGGCACCTGGAATACACTGTTATATAACATTTCACTCGCTTCGCTCGCTACGGGGGCTCAAGAAAATGAAACTAACCAGGTGCTAACCCAAACTAACCCAAGACATACCCAAAATCAATAAAAAAGCTCTTTAGAAACTCAACCTAAAAAAATAAAAAAAGCAACGGGATTTAACCCGGGCCGCCAATAGCCGCCGAATTGAGACCTAACCATCTAGACCTCTCGACCACGCGGGCTCTTGCCGCAAATTGAATGCAACGCAAAGATATGCCGCGATTAGGTGCGTTAACCACTTAGGGAATGGAGATGCAGGTTTCGCATCCGTTTCCTACATGATTAGCGCACTCGGTTGCGCTAGCCGAATAGGAAACGTATAAATGCGTCCAGTTTCATTAAACAATTCGATCGAATTTATTTCTTGAAGGATAGAATATGTTCCTTCACTAAAATTTGTCTTCTTCTTCTTTATTCTTAAGCTATTTGTATTCAAAGTCATTACCAATGTGACTTTCATAGAGATTTATCGAACATTCCTACTATTTTTAAAATATCTTGTCTACCATTATAATGATTTCTTAGCGGACTACTAATTTCAGTATCTTTTGTCTGCATAATTTTATTTTAAAAACAAAAATTAAATATAATTGATTTTCTGGAAGCAAAGAAACGAATTTAGGATCACTTTAACCAAAATTAATTTCAACTTTTACACTTCTTCTTTGTGCTTGTTTTTTTGTCTTCAGACTCACTGACAATTTCACTTTCATGGTTAAACGTTTCTTTTGCTTTTAGGGTGTCTTTTCTGTCATCTATAATACTTCATTAGCTGACTCTTCATTTAACTAATACTTTTTTGGTTGCTATTTTTTCAATATTCTCAATGCTTTATTTCGTTTATCATGCACAATTTTTATTTGATATATGTCTCAATGCATGAAATACGTACCTTTTATCATCATCATTTTATTTACCACAATTTCCAAATTCGTGAAAAAATCCAATCGTTACGGAAGGCATGAAGAGATTAGTTATTGTACTGTTTATTTTTCTTTCCTCGTTTTCTAATTTATTGTCAATGGGCCTTGGGCTGCCCATGTATTTTATAATTGCTTATTCCCGGGACAAAAGATAAATTGTTCTTTATGTATATTTTGGTTTTTTGAAATTCTCTGCAATCTCTCTTATGATGGTATGTTTCATTACTATCATTCTACATCAACTTCCAGTTTTAAGAAAAATCGATGATACTTGATTTTATAAACGATAGAGAACGGATTAAGGCTAACCTTCGCCAGAATTAATTTTTATACTTTTCACTTGTGAGGTGACGTTAATTCATCTTCCTTCTGTGTAATTATTTTCCTTATTAGTAATTTTAATATTACTTTCTTGGGTGTGTTCTTTGTTGCTTTAACCAGATTTTTGATCACTTATGTTTGAAATTTCTCCATTATCTTCTTGGCTCTCTGAACTTCTTTGCAGTCTCTTTTAGGTTGTTCAAATCCTTCATCCCTATCATCCTTCCTGATTTTCCAGTTTCAATAAAATATCTAAGCGAATTGTATTTCAGAGGATTAGAGAACAGGATCATCACCACAAATGTTTTACTTTTTTACTTTTTACTTAACACTTAACAATTTTCATCGCTGCAGTCTATTAATTCTTCTAAGGTTATATTAAACATTCTTCGTCTTTATTTTTATTTTCTTTGCCTTCAAACTCATTGATAGTTCTATTGCTTTTACAATGTCTTATGTTTAATCTCTAGGATTTATTATAGTTTTGCTAAGCGTTTAGTCTGAATATTTTCATTTTCGTTTCATATAATTTTTCTATGTATTTTTTATTTTCTCGAATTTCCCCGAGGGTCCCCTTGTGATTTTCATATGTTTCATTATTATCGTTTGCACATTCTCACACAGGGCTCAGGCCCTAAGTATCCGCGTGCGTAGCCTTTTCTGACTAGTGGGTCAGCGACCTCGTTGCCCGGCACACCCGAGTGTCCCGGTACCCAGACCAGTGAAACATTTTTAAGTTTTCCAAGTTCAATTAACCTTTTTTTTGTCCTGAAATCAATTTTCAATTTTAATTTCATACAAACCCCTGTGGATCGTTTTATCACTATCATTTTTGCTTTTGGAATGGTGTGTTCTTTATCCATCTTGGTCTGTTAATTTTATTGTTATCTTGTTGGACTTGTTTGTTTTAAATACCTTCAGTCCAGTATTTAATGTACCATTTATAACCATGAACTACATATTAACAGAAAAATTATGTGGTCATTTCGGAGAGCATCTTTCAAATATTATTTACAGCTTCTTCTACATAATAAAAATTAAAGACTTCTGTAGATAATGGAGAATGTATCGATATTCACTACATAACTTACCACCAACTAAATAAATACTATTAATATCCTTTACATGATATCCCAGCGCCAGATCTGACCGAGCTGAATCAAAATAGACATTAAGCGACGAATTATCCCTGTAGGATTAATTCATATACGTCAAGAGATATCGTTGATCGTTCGGATCTCGCCATGGGATAGTTTATGAAAACATTACTTATATTATCTGCCCAGTCGGGGGACCCTTTGTTCGATGCTATAAATAAATTGGGTTAGTTTAGTTATTTTGCCTCTTTGGCAGCATGGAGGGGAACTATAA